>ML801929.1:31240-47795 GCA_009831015.1 Picea engelmannii | reverse complement strand
TTGATTATTTCTCATATATTGTGCATGGTATATTGTGGTGTATTGGTGTAACTCTTATACTATTGTTCATTTCTCATTGAATATAATTGAATGGTTTAATTATAAGTTGAAAAAGGTTTTAAATTGTACTTGATACTAATTCATCCCCCTCTTAGTATCAACACATGGTTAGCCACAGTTGACACCTTCATAGGTTATTGATCTGGTTCTATGACCATCTCTGATGGTTACGACACAAAATAACTTACCCTGTATCCTCATGCTACACCCAGTACAGAACCTAAAAATTCTCTATGGATAGACACTGAGGCTGAAAGTGCTCTTCCTGTGATAACTATAGGAAAGGCCTTGAGTTTTAAGGACGAGACAGAGGATGAGTTAATCAACTATTTTAGTTGTGACCCCTCTATCGTTACACAACACACGCACCACCAATTAATCAGAGTCTTTGACCCTATGGCCCTGGAAGAAATGAACTCGAAACTTGTTGACAATCAGAGTGATTTAGCTGTAACAACAGTCGTTGTAATAGCAAATGATGTAACAGCAGATGATGAAACAGTAACAGCTGAATTATTTCCCAAATCCAGTTCCAAAAGCGTCACTATGGAAATCGAACCTGGAAAAACCTTGAACATCAATCTTGATCTTTCCCGCACTGAAACTTGTAGATTGATGAATTTACTAATTAAACATAAATAATCATTTTCATGGGATTACATGGATATGAAAGGAATCCCCTTTGAGCTATGCACCCACCATATATACATCAAAGAAGAATGCCAACCCATTTGCCAATTGCAAAGGAGGATGAACCCAAAGCTTAAAGAAATTGTTAAAGAAGAACTTCAAAAACTTCTCAACGTCGGATTCATCTATCCTATATCAGACAGTGATTGGGTATCACCATTGGTTATTGTACCTAAAAATAATGTTAAGTGGAGAGTGTGTGTGGACTATCGAGCCCTGAATAAGGCAACGCAGAAGGATCATTTCCCTCTGCCATTTATTGATCAGGTTTTAGATAATTTAGCTGGAAAGAAATATTTTTCTTTCCTAGATGGATTCAGTGGCTATAACCAGATACAAATTGCCCCATAGGACCAAGATAAGACCACCTTTACCAGCCCTTGGGGAACATTTTCCTACAAGGTTCTCCCATTTGTCTTGTGTAATGCACTAGACACTTTCCAGAGAGATGTGATTGGTATTTTCTCTAATATGGTGAATGATTGTATGGAAATATTCATGGATGAATTTACTCCTTATGGGACTGAATTCGAAGACGCTTTGTCTAATCTGGAGAAAGTGCTCAAAAGATGTAAATAGTCTCATCTCTCTTTAAGTACGAAAAAGTGCCATATGATGATGCGTGAAGGGGTAGTGCTGGGACACTTCATCTTTTATGCAGGGATTCAGGTAGATCCATCCAAAATCCAGGTAATTTTGGACATTCCAACTCCATCAACTCAAAAAGAGGTAAGAAGTTTTTTAGGACTTGCTGGGTATTACAGAAGATTCATAAAAAAATTATCTAAACTTGCCTCTCCATTGTTTTTCTTACTAACAAAAGATGTTAACTTTCATTGGACTAATGACTGTGCATTGTCTTTTGCAGACCTTAAACAGAGATTGTCTACAGCTCCCATTTTGAGAGGGCCCAATTGGGCTCTGCATTTTCACATTTCTTCAGATGCCTCATACACTGCAATTGGTGCAGTACTAGGGAAATAGGAGGACAAAGAACCCTATTCTATCTACTATATCAACAAGAACATGGCTCCTGCTAAGTTAAAATACACAGTTACTGAAAGAGAATTCCTGGCAGTAGTATATGCAATCAATAAATTTAGGCATTATGTAACTGGTTACCCAACTTTTATCCATACTAATCATACATCCATAAAATATCTAATGAATAAACCTATTACTAATGACCGAGTGACAAGATGGTTATTACTACTGTAAGGATTTGGCATCACTATAGTAGATAGACCAGGAAAAGAAAATGTGGTTGTTGATTTTCTCTCAAGATTAGATATAAATGATGATAATTCACCTGTAGGCAATTCCTTTCTTGATGAACATTTGTTTGCAGTATCTTCTCACTCACCCTGGTACATAGACATTGTTAATTATTTGGTTGCAGGGAAGGTACCTCCCCACCTATCTCCTAGGGAAAGAAGGAAAATTATTCAAAAGAGTGTCAGGTACAGTTGGATAGGAGGATACCTCTTCTACACAAGCCTAAACCAAGAAATCAGGAGATGTGTGAGGGATGATGAGGTTTATGATCTGCTGAAAGCTTGCCATGATGGCCCTTGTGGGGGTCATTTTGTTGCAAAAAGGACTGGGCATAAAGTTTTAAGGATGGTCTATTACTGGCCCAGCATATTTCAAGATGCCAAGAATTATGTCCAATCTTGTGACAGTTTCCAACGCATGGGTCAACCAACTCACAGGGATGAGATGCCACTCCATCCTCATGTAGTGTTAGAGCCTTTTGAAAGATGGGCCATGGATTTTGTAGGCCCCATTCATCCACCTTCCAATCAGAAAGTTTATATATTGGTCTATGCATACTACATGACCAAGTGGGTGGAGGCAAAAGCACTTATTAGAGAATCAGAAGAGGTTGTCTTAGCATTCTTGTTTGAAAATATATTTGTTAGGTTTGGTGTTCCCAGAGAACTGGTCACTGATGGAGGACCCCCTTTCACATCACATAAATTTGAAGCTCTACTCAGTAAATATCATGTTTTACATAGAATAGCTTCTCCATACCATCCAAAAGGCAATGGCCAAATGGAAAGCACCAACAAATTTATTGAATCCATTCTTACTAAAACAGTGAGAAAAAATCGTAAATATTGGTCTAACAGACTGCATGAAGCTCTATGGGCTTACTGAACTACTTGGAGGAGCACGACTGGTTTTTCTCCTTACGAGCTGGTATATGGAAAAAGCCTTGTTTTTCCCATTGAATTCGAAATCAAAACCTTAAGAACTGCATCAGCAGTCAATCTCGACTTGACTATGGCACAGAAAGCCAGACTGCAGCGGCTCAATGAGCTTGATGAAAAGCGTTTGGACGCCATCCATCAAACCACAGTGATTCAACAACAAAGAACAAAATGGCATGACCAAATCATTAAGAAGAAATTATTTCAGAAAGGAGATTGGGCTCTGTTGTAGGATTCACGCTTTAAGGAATTTTAAGGTAGTTGCATACACGATGGTTAGGGCCTTACGAGGTAGACACCGTCTTTCCCAATGGGACATTCTGGTTGATTACTATTGATGGATCCAATACACACTTACATGCAAATGGTCATCGCCTGCGTCTGTATCAGAGTCCACTGTCCAAGGAAGAATTCAAAACTAGTTGTACAGCTGATATAGATTATCAAATCTTGAACGGAACGGAGCTTGCTCCTTCCCCTTCTGAACTTTAAGACTTATTTTTCTCACACTTTGTATATAAATAATCTCAGCAAATTTTGCATTTCTCTGTTTTTAGTTGAAATTTTTCTATTTTTCTTTACTATGCTAATAAAGCCTTGGAAGGTATCAGGAAATTATGTGTGTGCAGGTAGATTGATGAACCGAAGGAAATGATGCACTCATGGAAGTTGAAAAACTTCCTAGAATTGAAGTAAGGCGGTGTTTGGCCAATTTCCTTGTTGTTACACCTTTTTCCAATAAATTGGCCGAATTCAATGTCGTTACACCTTTTCCTGATAAATTGGTCGATTTCCTTGTTGTTACACATTTTTCCGATAAATTGGCCAAATTCAATGTTGTTACACCTTTTCCCGATAAATTGGTCGATTTCCTTGCTGTTACACCTTTTTTCGATAAATTGGCCGAATTAAATGTTGTTACACCTTTTCCCAATAAATTGGTCGATATCAACGTTGTTACACCTACCTCCGACATTTTTGAATAGAACCTGTTGATACACTAATTACTGTTGTGCTTTCTTGCCACTTCACTCTTTCTTTTTGTCGATGTTGCGGCTCCAGCCCTCCAATCATCCATGCAACAACACCTCTGATTAGACATTATTGATGCTTTCTATCAGAAAGTATTTCTTTATGATGACGTCACTTCACATTTGGCGGTATTCATTTGGCTCACTACAGTAAGGTCTACGATTCTGCACAAGCCGTCATTTTTCTCACGATCCTTCATCATGCCATCTATTATGCACCATTCTGACGGCGGTTGGATTGTGCAGTTACTCCAACAAGTATTTATGTGCGGTAATATTTGAGGTATGTAATTAATCCTACGTGTTCAAGTAATGAAGATCTAAAAGCACGATTTCTTGTTTACTAACCGGTTACACCTGGAGCCAATCCTCTTAGTTTGGGGGGGGGGGGTGGAAACGTAAATCTAACCATTCATTCTGAAGTTCATACACACCTCCACCACCTTTCCACTACACTTCTTTTAACTAAGACATTGTATTCTCTCTGCAAATCACGTTCGAGCTTATTGTGACTCTGATTTAGGTGATAGCTTCTCCTCCTACGTGCCTATAACTCTCAAGAAACATCATGGGAGGATCAGTTGTGAAACATGAACCCACAACTCTATATAGTTTACTGCTACACCTAGAGTCCTACCAAATATTTCTTCAAGTAGGCTGGATATCGTATTTTAAGAAGTTGAAAGAGTTTAGTGAGGACAAAGTATTGGAATTCAGTCAGAATCTTACTGAAGGGTACTCAATGGTGAATGGGGTAAGGATTCCAGTAACAGAAGCAAGCATTGTTGCTGTAACAGGATTGCCAAGAATAGGAGACCGGTGGTTTAACAGAAAAACACATATCTCGGATGCACAGAAGGGGTTCCTCGTCAACACTGAGTGAGTTCAGAACAAGGATAGAGGTGTAGACGTCAATTCCTTACCAGAACCATGGAGGAAAGTTTCAGAATTTCTTAAAAGGTACATCACCTATGAAGGCAGATACCAAGTTGTTTATTTTTCTGATTTTATCTTATTATCACATCTGCGACATCAGAAATTGATAAACATCCCTTATTATCTCCTACAATCATTGCATAACATGCCCCATTTTGTAAAAAAATCCAAGATCCCCAAGAATTGTGTTTCTAATCACATACTCATCGGCCTCTTAATTCATAGAGGTATGGGCATTTCTAATAACCCATCACCTGCTACAACACCCTAGCCACAGTCTGTAAGTCCAGAAAGGACTGCACCAGTCCTTGAAACTGAAACCCATGGACCTCTTCTAGAGCCTTTACCCTCGGTTGCAACAACATCCCAAACTCCTTCTGTCACTGTCCATAAGACGCCTCAGAAGAGTAACCATGTAACCCGAAGCCATCCTAGCACCACACAGACAAGCCTCGATGACCTTGAAATACAACAACCTGTAGCTGTGGAAAACAAATAGATGAGGAGCCAACCGCTCGACCACAATCACAACACTTGGCTGATACACCAATTATTGAAATCCAACCCCCTGCTTCTGACAAGAAAAACCCTGATCCTACCTATGCATTACCTAAAAAGCGAGCAAGAATAGCACGGTCTTCAATACCATCAATACTTCTTATCCCCTCTGCTAAGGCACCAACTATCACACAAACCACACCTACTACTACTACAATCACACAGTATTCTCCTATTACTACTACAGCTGATCAAGCACCTACTGGAATTACCTGTGCATTTTTGCAAAAGAGGAAACGTCCATTCAAAGGAAAACCTCGGATGTCCATTGGTCAAATTGGATCAAAACAGAACCCTCTAGCTGCTGCAATGGATAATTCTCTAGGGGTACGAATACCAGGTTTTACCTTATGTCCAGAACTGCAGGAAACTATCTTCTCCTTTCAAAGTGAATGCGCCCAATTCCCAGTGGAATCATCAGTGCTCCCTAATGATTCTGCGCATCCTATGTCCGTTGACGAAATCCAAATTATCTCAGACCCTAGTATACCAGAATATCCTCCTTGTGTGATTGAGGAAGAACATCATGGTCCTCCTCCAGAAGCAAAGAAAAAGACCACTACTTTCATTTCTACTTTACCTAGGAGAAAAACCAGGTCCACCAAGTCTGTTGAAGCTGCAATTGGAAAGAAAAATATGGAGCAGGTCATTCCTATTCTTCGACCACTGTCATCTATGCTTGATATGAAGACAGTTCCACAAGAATCAACTCTCCATGTCAAGAATGACCCACAAGAACCAGTCCTGACAGATACAGTTGTTACACAAGAACCAGCTGCTCCACAAGAGATTGTCCCACTAGAGCTCGAGATATTAGAACCACCTGTCCATGTCGAGTTTGTTCCACAAGAACCAGTTCTGACGGTCACAGTTGTTACACAAGAACCAGCTGAATAGCATGTTGAGGATGTTCCACTTGCAAGTTTATTTGCCCAAATTGAGCAAAAGATAAAGAATACAGAAAATTCTAAGATTGCAGCACTGATAACAGAAAATAATAACCTTAAAGAAGAGATAAAAACATTGAAGCAGGAAGTGGAAGTGGCTCGACAGAAGAATACAGAAGGTATAACCATGGACATCCTAGCACTAACAAAAGTTGTTATGGGCAGAGAAAAAGAACTCATGTGTTTTGAATGTGGAAACATTTACTATGAGGCAGGATATGAGGTAGTCAAAGTTCCAGTGGCTACAAAACCAGCAAACATATCAATCAAGACTGAACATGGACTCCCTTCTACACAAACATCAACAAAACAAGGGAGATCTCAACATCATAAATCAGCACCTGGTATACCAGCCGCTTGCAAACAAGAACCTCTGTTTCGTCCACGAGTTGTTACTCGAGCAACTCAAACTGATCCTATTATCAAGAAAAGAAGAACCCAAACAGATGGTTGACATAACAGATTTCTTCTTTTTGACACAGCATTCCTCATTACCAGTACTTAGAATATTCTCTTAACAATTTTTCACTAGAGCAGATACTCATCTACTTCAATTACAAAATAAGGTTTGAATGTGCTTTTGCATGAGGACATGCAATGTCTTCAGTTGGCGGGTATGTTAGGACCCTGAAATGCCCTTTTTCACTACACCTTTTGATCATTCAACCCTCTCATTTCCTAAGCTAAATGACTATTATAACGAGAACTAAGACCCTTTTTTCCAAGGTACGAACTATTCATATTGCTTTTATGTTTTCATTTACTTAGCATGTTTGATTGAATACGATCACATATTTTACCCATGAAATAATTCAACTAATGATCAAAATGATAGAACAACCACTTCAAGGATCGGGTCATTGCTGTCACAACTATGTGCAATTCTTGGGAGATGTTACAGGATTGCTGCAATGGATGCCCATTAATCCTGGAAGTTGTTACATGACTTCTGCAACAAACGACCATCAATCCTGGAAGCTATTACACAACTGCTACGACAGAAGCCTATTAATATCAGAAGCTATTACAACAGACGCCACCAGTCCTGTTGTAATACGACTGCTGCAACACCTGTTGATTAGAATGTTGGCTCACGATGTTGATGGAGGAAAATTCAATATTTGATGTTTATGATATCTAACGAACAACCTGAGAATCAGGGATTCTCGGGACTGCTCTATTTCTGAACACTGATTGACTCTGACTTTAAATAGCATAGCTTTTATAATGTAAAGGTTGGTTAGTCTTTTGGTTTGAACGGAAGAAAGGAACAATTATTGTACTCAAACATCTTTTTGGCAAATGAATGAAGAACTAGATTGAATTTCTTTAACATACTGTGATATGTCTCTTTAAGTGGATTCAGTGAAAAGGAAAGGGCCCACCTTCTTCACCGATTACCCTCTGTTTTGAATTCTAGGTTTAGTTGTTTTAATTGCAATTGGTTTAACTATTAGATGTTTCTGAATGCAACTGTTGTTACAGTTTAGTCCCTTCCTAATAAATGCACATATATTTGTCTCATGAGAATTAGAAGTCAGTAGCTAAGCATGGATGGAGAGTTACTTTTCCTTTTTCTGCATTAAGTTTAAATCTTGTTCTGGAGAATTAAAAGTGTGAATTAGCTTCTTGCAATAAGTAGATTTCCCTTCAGCAATAGCATAAAATTTCTTCCTGCAAAAGTAAATTAGAAAGTTAGATAGGGTAGGCAATTCATGGTGTTGTAGATTCATCAATTTAGATTTCAATTATGATTTTAAGTATGTAGCACTCTAGCTGTATCGACACAATTATGTCCGCAATATTGTTTGTTTGTTTTTGTTAGAAGAACTTCCCTACTGCAATTAGATTAGAGATGCTTCCATTATCTAGCATAGATTGTGCAGAATTATCTTGAAATAACAGACTTCCCTAGGTTGACAATTTATATTGAACACTTTCATTTTCCATTTAATTAGATAATTAAAGTTCCCAACAACCATCCCTTCTTTCGATGGATCATCCAAATACACTGCTAGAGCCTGGGTACAAAAGCTAGACACATATTACAAGCTCAACCAGATGACCGAGACAGAGGCCATCAGTTTCATGACCTTACACTTGGAGGGTGAGGCACACTAGTGGTGGTATCATGGACTATTAACATTGGGTCACAGTTGCATCACCTCCTATAGGGAGTTTATAGATAGGCTCATGGACAGGTTTGACAGGAAGGATCCCGAGATACACCTCAGGGATCTAGCCTAGTTGAGACAAACTGGCACAGTAGAGGCATTCATCATAGATTTTTAGTGGGTAACCGTGGCAGTGACAGATATATCAAAGCCCAGGTTGATCATGCTATTCACAGAAGGACTCATAGAGCCTTTGAGAGGATGGGTGAAGGCATACAGGCCTCCCACTTTGTAGGATGCCATCCTGCGCACTCGAGATCTGGCAGACTCAGTGCCAAAGACTAAAACTTTATCCAAACCATTTGTGCCCAAGAGAGATCGAGACAGGAATCCATTCTAGAGAGAATGGAAGGGAAAGGAGAAGTTGAATGATGAGACTAGGCGAGATCTTATGAGGAAGAAGTTTTCTTCAGTTGCAGATATCCTTAGGTCCCAAGCCACAGGTGCATGGGCAAGGGAGAGATTCATTATATTGAGGTAGTAGCAGATAGTGTGGACAGTGAGGAGGAGGAGTAGGATAGTGGATCCACTAGTTCAGAGGAGGAGTTAGCACCAGCAAAGGAGCAGCCTCCCCATAGACCAGTGACACCCGCAGGATCCCATCCTTCAGTAGTCCCACAACCGCCAGAACATGCTAACAAGAGGAAACCAGCAAAGGGAGGTGTCATAGTGAACCTTTCTGGTGTTCCCAGGTATGATATCCTCTGTATCAGAGGGATTATTTAGGGGCAACGAGAAATCACCCTGATAGATGGTGGGGTCACCCACAACTTCATCGACGCTTCACTTGTGTCGAGATGGGCACTTCAGACAGAGGAGTTTGAGGGGTTTGATGTTGCGGTAGAAGATGGCCACACAGTGGAGTGTCTAGATAGAGTTTCAAACTTATAGATGAAGTTAGGAAACTACATAGTGAGAGACACATTTTATGTGGTTGACCTATCGGACATAGATGTGGTGTTAGGAGTTCAATGGATGATTACCTTGGGAAAAATCACTACCAACTACCAAACCTTGGAAATGGGATTCAGAGATGAGGATGGGAAAAAGGTTGTCCTAAGAGGTATGTCGACAGGAGCACCCAGGACAGTTTCAACCAAGAGGATGGAGAGGATATTTAGACATGGGGAGGTAGCATATGCCACAAAATGCTTAATCACTACTCAGAAGGATTCAGAAGGTCGACAACAATACCATAGAGAGATCAATAATTTATTGGGACGACATCAACAGGTCTTTGAGGAAATTCCACCAGGGAGACCACCTGATAGGGGGTTTGAGCACACCATTGATTTGGAGGAGGGGGCCAAACCTATGATCACACCCCCCCCCCCATCGTCATCCTAGAAGGTTCAAGGATGAGATAGAGAAGGCAATCAAGGAATTGTTGGCGATGGGACACATTAGACCGAGAAGTAGCCCATTTGCTTCTTCAGTTGTCTTAGTTCTGAAGAAGGATGGCACCATGAGGATGTGCATTGATTACCGAGCCTTGAACAAGAAAACCATCAAGAACCAATACCCTATCCCATGCATTGACGATTTGATGGATGAATTGCATGGGGAAGTTTTCTTCTCAAAAATTGATCTATGCTCTGGATATCATCATATCAGCATCTGAGAGAAGGACATAGAGAAGATGGCATTTTTATGTCATTTTGGACACTTCGAGTTCTTGGTTATGCCATTTGGGCTAACCAATGCACCCGCTACATCCCAGTCTTGCATGAACCATATATTCAAGGATCAATTAAGGAAATCAATCTTGTTTTTCTTCGATGACATCTTGATCTATAGCTGGTCATGGCAAGAGCATATGAGGCACCTGGATGAGGTATTGAGCATCATGGAGGCATAGTCATTATATGCCAAAGAGTCCAGGTGTGATTTTGGTATGACAGAGCTACTTTACTTAGGCCACATCATCAGTGCACAGAGGGCATAGGTGCACCAAGAGAAGATCAGGGCCATTCTAGATTGGTCGACGCCCAAGAATGTGACAGAATTGAGGAGCTTCTTCAGGCTGTGGAGCTATTACAGGCGGTTCGTCCGAGATTTTTCACAGCTTTGAGCACCGCTGACAGATCTTACCAAGCATGGGGCCTTCATATGGACCGATAAATCACAGGAATCCTTTGATCACATGAAGGAATTCATGGGCACTTGTCTAGTGTTGGCACTACCAGACTTCACCTTGCCATTTGTACTAGAGTGTGATGCATACAACGAAGGGATCAGTGCATTTTTGATGTAGGGAGGACACCCCATTGTATTCGAGAGCTGGAAGCTTAGTCAACCTGAGAGGTTGTACTCCATTTATGACAAGGAAATGTTGGCAATCATGCATGCCTTGACCAAGTTCAGACAATATTTGGTGGGCAACAAATTCATGGTCAAGAATGATCACAATAGTTTGAAGTATTTCCTTGAGAAGAAGGACCTCAGTGAGCACCAACAGAAATGGGTGACGAAGGTATAGGACTTCGACTTTGACATAGAGTATGTCAAGGGGAAGAATAATATTGTGGCCGATGCACTATCGAGGAGATCTGTGGCATTTTCTTTGATGGAGATTTCAACAGATTGGAAATCCCACTTGTTAGTGGAATATTCCAAGAACAAGTTCGCTTGTGAGGTGATGGATGGGCAGAAACAGGATTACCAGTATAGGGTCATTGATGTTGTCATATTTTACAAGGATAGAGTCTACTTGGTGCCATATTCAAGTCTTAAGAAGAAGATCCTCACCACAGTTCATGATTCACCTCTAGCAGGCCATCAGGGGATTTTCAAAACCTACAGACATATCAGAGAGAGGTTCTCATGGAAGGGCCTCAAACAAGATGTTATGAGACATGTCAGTGAGTGTGTGACTTGCCAGCAGAACAAGTCAGAGCATGCTCTTCCAGCAGGGCTACTTCAGCCACTCCCCATTCTAGAGAAGAAATGGGAGAGTATATCTATGGACTTCATCACAACTCTACCCAAGGTCCAGGGTAAGGACTGTATCTATGTAGTGGTCAACATATTGACCAAGTTTTCTCACTTCTACTCCATACCTACATAGTACAGTGTAGTTTAGGTAGCCGAGCTTTTCTTCATGGAGGTCTTTAGACTTCATGGGTTCCCGAAGACATCGTCAGCGACAGGGATAGTCGGTTCATAGGGACATTTTGGAGAGAGTTGTTTCGGTTGGTGGGGACAGAGTTTACACCAAGCACTAGCTATCACCCTCAAACATATGGGAAAACTGAGATTGTCAACAAGTGGATTGAAGGGTATTTGAGGAACTATGTAGGAGGACAGCAGAGAACATGGGTAAAGTGGTTACATTTAGGAGAACATTGCTACAACACCAGCTTCCACATGTCCATTGGTATGACACCCTTCCAAGCATTGTACGAATATGATGCTCCCACTTTGGTAGACTTGGTCTTTGGGGAGAGCAGAGCTCCCAAGGCCAAGGATTGGATCATAGAGAGTCGGGAGATTCTCAATTTGTTGAAAGAGAACCAGCAAACAGTGCAAAACCGACAAAAGATAAGTGTGGACAAGCACAGGATAGAGTGCAGCTTTGAGGTTGGAGATTTGGTTTTCTTGCGAATCCAACCCTACAGACAGTCATCTCTGAAGAAGAGTGGGACCGAGAAGCTCAAGACCATATTTTATGGTCCTTACAGGATCATGCGCCGAGTAGGCGAGGTTTCTTAGGAGCTAGAGCTTCCATAGGGGAGCAAGATTCATAATGTGTTCCACGTGTCTTGCCTCAAAAAGGCAGTGGGACAATTCATTAGCACATCAGAGGAGCTTCCCCTATTGGATGAGGAGGGACAGTTGGAGTTAGTTCCAGAGGAGGTTTTGGAGTTCCGAGAGCAAAAACTGAGGAGCAGGATCATCAGAGAGTGTTTGATCAGATGGAGAGAGCTTCCAGTAGAGGACGCTACTTGGGAGACCGAGCAAGTGTTGCAACACCCTGGACTGGTATTGGACTGGTATTTCTTGAGGACAAGCAATTTCGGGAAGGGAGGACTGTAATGTCCCTTTCCAAATAGGAGATACAGAGAGGAGGCTTAATGGTCTAAACAACCCCGTTAGACTATAGCCAGGGCCAAAGAGGGATAAACAGGGTTACTAGAGGTCACCCCAGTCACAGGTGTTATATTCGGAAAGTGACATTGAGCTAAAAAGGGTTAAAAGCACTTTTAAGTCATTATGCGCTAAAAATAGAAGTCAACAGTGAATTAGGGTTTTTGCAGTGATTTAGGGTTTTGGAAATCAACAATGAATTAGGGTTTCAGCATGATTTAGGGTTTTGGAAAGTTATAAAGGAAGGTTCAACGACCTAATTCATCATTATGTAGATTATGACTTGTCATTGAGGAGAAGAGGCGCATCTTAGGAGAGATAGTTCAATGTATTCCAAGACGAAGACACCAGTTGGATGATTTCGGTGTTGAAAGACACACCCTAGTCACCGGGAAGATCATCCAAGTCTTCCATCATTCTTCATTGATTCCATAGTGCTCCCATATTCTGGGTATTATCTTTTAGTTGCTTATTTGTATTTCGGCTAAGATCCTTTTGTCTTTTGATCTAGCCGAGGGTTGTTATTTTATTCAACCACAGTTGCTTATTTGTATTCTAGCTAAGATCCTTTGTCTGTTGATCTAGTTGAGTATTGTCATTTTATTCAACCGCATTCGGCCATTTTGTAATCCACAGAGATATCATAATACAAACTTTGCAGTCCTTTGTCGTGTTTATTATTTGTATGATCATTTATATGCTGTAAACCTTTGATCCTACACACACATTAGTAGCATTTCCTAGACTAGCTAAGTCAGGAACATTACATGCACAAGTAAATAAACCCTATAAAAATATATTTCTTAAAAAAAAATCTACTTGTGAAATATAGAGAGGAAAACTAAGAGAAACAACCAGGAAGTTAGGGCTTCCAATATTGAATGTAAATTTGAAACCGTTTTATTTTATTTTATAATGCACTAAAATATGCGTGAATCAAATAAGGGTTAGATTGAGATGATGAATATAATAAAATCACATACTTGAAATTTCTCCTCTCCAAATTTGTATGTAAATCTATCTCTTCAAAAAAATCTACCCACTCCAAATACTTTTCTTGTAAATCTCTCTTGCAAAAGTCTCCCCTCTAAATTTTGGAAAAATAATGAAATAATGATTAGGGTTTTCATTTATAAATGCATACATATTGAAAATATAAAATTCCCGCTCATTTTTTCATTGTATATTTTGACGCATTGATTCATTTTGGTAATTATTTTTATTTTACCCTTTAACAATGCACTTGACAATAATATTCACATGTGCATTTCTTTTATTGCAATGTACCAGAGTTGTATTGGTTTATAAGCTCACCATGGAAGGTTTGTGGTTTTTAAATTAATTTTTTTTGTTTAAAAATCAATTTTTCTAGTGAAATCGTTATGTGAGCACTGATGCACTTTGTTATTTGGGGAGCACCAATGCACTTTGTTATTGGGGGAGCACTGGGTGTTTTTTTATTGGGGAGCAGTGAAGTGCATTTTATTTATTATAAAAAAATAGTTTAGTATTTTATATTAATAACAGTTATCAAAAGCACCTGGGCATTATGTTTTGGAGCACCAGTTCACAGAGTTGAATTAGGAGCACTAGTGTGCACAGTTGAATTAGGAGCACTGGTGCATGTGGTCCACTTAGGTTCACCAATGCATATGTTTGACTTAAGTGCACAAATGTTCAAACCTCCACAAAAACCTTCGCTCACCCGCCTCCACTATATGCATATAAGGAATAAATTTTTCGGAGGGGGGTTCCATAAAAACCTTTGCTAGAAGGTGTTCTCCTTGTAGTGAAAGAAAAAAATGAGAAATCTTAATACCAAGTGGATTGGGTTAAGTATGAATCCCCCTCTCCTCTTTCCAATCTCACCTCCAACTAATATAGATAGATACAAGGAAAAGTAAGAGTGGGAAGAAATAGAAAGAACCGAGGGATATTATGAACAACAAGCTATTACCAGATACATAGCCTGGGACATTAGAAAGAGGCACAATGAGCAGTAGTAGGACATTGGACAAGGACATAGTGAGAAGGAGAAACAACAATAACTGCAAGAAGGTAGAATTTTGTTGCACAAGGGTGTGCAAGAATTTCAGTTGGGGGGTAATGATGGGCCCCGATATTTCCTATCTAAAGGTCCTAGCACCAACATAATTTTGACCATTATGTACTGGAAACCTACTTTAATTGACCATGTCTAATACTAATTATGGATATTTTGCAAGTTATCTAATGAATAGTTTTGAGATTGAGATTTAATGAGTAATGGTAATATTTTAGTTTAATATCCATGATGAAAGTGTATGTGTAACACAATTTTAGTAGGTTGAACTATTCATTAAAAGAGGAAGATCCCAACACAAGGAGAGAATCAAGGATCTTGTCCCTACCTACCTCCAGATTTGTTGCCAGTGAAATAATGACCACTATCTGTAGAAACAACCTTGAAATATATGAAGTATAACCAAGATATTGAAGGAGGAAGTGCTACCCCATATTCCCTCCTTAATTAAAGAACAAGGTTGAGTTCTAGTTGTATAAATAGACCTCCAATAGGAAGGACAAGGGGAGGAAAAATAGAGAATTAAAATTGCATTGCAGTATTTTGTTTGAACGGTTTTGGAAGATTTGTAGATCTACTCCCTAGATGTAATAGTTGTTACTCATTAATAAAGATGTTTTCTTTTCCATCTCATTAGAGTTTTCATAGGTTCCTTGTGCTTCTTGGGTAAGGCCCACTCAAGAGGGATCAAGGACCCTTTTTGTACTCCTTCTTCTTTTTCATGTTATTGTGTTACATTTCATCTTCTTAATATTTTTCAGAGAATGAGATAAGCCATGCATATCATTTTCCAATTACAGTTTTGCATCCATACTTAAGCTTCTAATAACTTGTAATGTTTAACCTATTTCATGTATAAGTGGTTGAAAGTTCATTCAAGTTCTTATGAGCATATTTTAATGGCTATGAACCTCTTCTACACCAGATTACATTATGATTTGGTTTTATCAATATTTTGTAGGAAGTTAATAGGATTTCTAGACCTCTTTTGACCATCCTGTAGAAGTTTTTGTAGAAACTGTTTAGCTCCTATATAACTATTACAGTTCATGTAGAACTTCCAAAATTCTTGTAGGATAGTTTGGATTACATTTTATGGTACTTATTGCATATCATTTTATGATGGTAACAACCATTAATAAGATGATAATGGGTTATGATATTGAATCAAGGGTTAGGAATCAATCTTCACGCAATTAGATTAGTCGGTCTTCTTGCAATTAAATTAGTTTCCTTTCTATCCAAGTGTCACATTTCAATTATACAATTAGATTAATCTTTCTTTCCTACAATTGGATTATTTTATTTTCATCTTGATGTGACTTTCATTCATATTGCAACTAGATCAAGTTTTATTTATGCAATTAATTTAGTTTTCCTTCAACATATTGTAATAAGGTTTTATTCTCATTTGATTTAGTTCCATTGATCAAAACATACTTGGAATGTTGTTAAGAACCTGAATAGATCTACAAATATAATCACCACAAATACTAAATACACAATAGATCCACAAAACAAGATAGAAGAAACCACACTATATTATTACCAAACCCTTGAGGTAGGGAAACACCGTACAATGGATCCTATTATGGAAGGGATCCTCTCCTATTCACTTGCCTCTTTGAGGGGGAATCCTCCTATTGAGCTACCGCTCTCAATACAATAATTCTCTTCATATCCCATTACATTGCTTGAACCCCTTTATATAGTTATACCATCACCTAAGAACATTCTAAAGGAGGAATCTTCTAGAAGTATAACCTTCTAATAAGTCCTCTTACATTTATTATATCTA
>ML801929.1:15843-30608 GCA_009831015.1 Picea engelmannii | reverse complement strand
GTCCTCAATGCTTGATGTACAACCATATACCAGGGTCCCATGGATAAGTGTGGACCATAGTGCTGAAGTAGACTAGAGAACCAGGGTCCCATTGAGAAATGGAAGCCACCATGCTGAAGTAGTCCAACTGCCATTGTAAACCATGATCTCATGTCCAAGTTCTCATGTGAACTCCACATGGAAGATATTGGCACCTAATAACCAACTGAAAATGATGCTCCCAATACTGACACCTATCATGTGGATCCAAATAAGAATATCCAGCCACATAGTGGGAAAGGGTCAAAGATGAATCTGGAAGGAACAATACCATTGTAGAATATGCAAGTTGGATGTTGGTAATCATAACTAGCTCTTGATGTTGGACATTGATGTTCTCTACAAAAGGTGGAGTAGATTCATCAAATAAAATATGGAAGTGGTTGTCATCCCAGAAATGACAGCTATCCATATACCAATCATCACAATCGGCCTCCAAATCATACCAAGCATATATTTCTTGATTATATTCATCCTTGATGTCCACCATAAGAATTATCTCCTACATGTTATCTAATGAATCTTGAATACTATGAAAACTATCATTGAAGCCATCTCCAAAGGCATCCAATTTGTCATTCAATGTGTCATACAATTGAGATTTGAATTCTTCAAGAATTTCTTTGAGGGTTTAAGAGGAAATATCCATATGATCACCCCATGAACTCTTCGGTCCCTCAGTCGTCATGAAAAAACCCAAAAAATAGAACAACAAATTACTACAGAAAATCGTGGTGTTTTCCAGGAAAACCCTGAAAAACGGTTGAATTTAAAATGCTCATAACTTCACTTCCCAGACTCCGTTTTGGCTGATTTTGTTTTTGAAATTGGGTGAATTTGTGAGAGGAACTCATATATGTAATTTTTTTGAGAAAATTCATCATCTAGATGCTATAGAAATAAAATAAAAAAATCGTGCCGCCATCCGTGGAAAAAACCCTGAAATTTGCAGATTTTAAAACTTCAATATCTTGACTTCCCGGACTCTGTTTCTGTAACACACCTTTTTCTGTTACCAAGGCTTAATCACTCTGATACCAAACTGTAACACACCTTTTTACATAACTCATACAGGCATTATATAATCCACATGCATTTAAGCAAATAAATACATTTAAGTTCAGAGTAAACATATTATTTACTGCTATAATAAACAATCAATAGCATTAACATTAAATTGATATGAACAACAGAATACATGATAGTTATAATTACACAGAGATGTAGAATCATGAATAAAACATCATCTGATACTTATCTTTAAAAACCTTGGCGATTTCGCCAACCACGTGTAGGCCTTCCACGAACCTCCCAGCGTTAGACCACACTGCTCGTTAGCTCAGCAGTGGGTTACCCCCGAGCTAGGACTAAGCTCCACCCCAAGGCAAGGAATCATAGGCTAGGTTGAGGTTACAGGGAAAATAGCACAGAAATACTGGAAGGATTCTTCCCCGGATGTCATCTTACGCCCACTACTTCCAGACTCTCATTCCCCACATGCCTATTCTGCTCGGGAGTATACACCTTCACAAGCACAGTCCATCGGTGCTACACCTCCCTCTCTGGGTTTCGACAACAGGTCGGATCAGGAAGTCTCAGAGCCTGAAGCTGGTGCTAGACACTCTCTGGAAGAAACCACTTCCCAGCAAACTCTCTCACCTAGAAAGAGTTGCTCACAGGCCTGACAACCTGCCTCTTCCAACAATAGTCACCTCCCTCACCTGGAGAGAGGTCATACACAGGATCAATCACAACTTGCACTGGCCAGCAAGCCACGCGCAGTCCTGCTCTGCATGGCCACCACAGCCAACTGGGAATACAGACTCGGGCTTCCAAAACAGGCTTAGCAATGGCGGCAAGGTAACATGGTGATGGTTTTTAGGATTGCGTGACAAGAAATTCCTGCAGGGATCGACAAAGACTCCATGGCTCAGAACGGAGAGGGTGAACCCGGCTTTTCAGAATGTACACAGGCTTCTCGGCTCTCAGAAACGCACGAGGTATTCTTGTAGAGGTTGGGTCGGTCGTACTATTCAGAGCTCCGTACATGCTCAGGAAGTCAGGTGGAATGGAGGAGAGACCCCCCCTCACGGCTCATCTCGGTCATTTTATTTGCATGTACCAGGGTTGACACTTTTCACCCTTGGAACTGCATGCGTTCCGTCGGCATGCATCCCCTTTCCACGTTTTCCCCTTGCCAGGAACTTAGGATAAAAATAAAACATAAAATGCACATTTTCTTTGGAATAACAATAAAATATTATTCCCAAGGCTTAAGCCCCTAGGCTCAACACTTAGCCCCTTTTCCCACCTTCCAGCTCCTAATTCCTTGCCCACTCTGTGGAAGCTCGGTCCCCCATCACTCATTCATCGTGGTCGGTCTGCACGTGGTAGTGTTTATATTTTATTAATGTGTTGCATACATACAGGTACAAAATCATGCCCTTGACCTCCAACCCTTAGGCTCTCTGGCCTAACAATCACATAATCCTACCAGCTCATACAAACTTGGCTCACCAACCTATAACACATATTTGCAATTCATTTCATACATCAGATTTACAATTGGGCTTGGCCTTGGAGACATTACAGTTTCGGACGATTTTTTTTTATAACTTGGGTGTTTTTTTGAGAGGAACTCAAATATACAACCTGTTTCTGAAAATTTATAACAGAAATATACCAAAAATTTCTAGAATGTCGTGGCCCTCTTTTTTCTTCTCCGAAAAAAAATCTTCAAAAATAAAAAATATTTGCCCACAATGTCTACCAAGGAAAGTTCTCTGATACCACTTGTTAAGAACCTGAATAGATCTACAAATATAATCACCACAAATACTGAATACACAATAGATCCACAAAGCAATATAGAAGAAACCACACTTTATTATATCAAAACCCTTGAGGTAGGGCAACACCATACAATGGATCCTATTATTGAAGGGATCCTCTCATGTTCACTTGCCTCTTCGAGGGGGCATCCTCCTATTGAGCTACAACTCACAATACAATAATTCTCTTCATGTCCCATTACATTGCTTGAACCCCTTTATATGGTGCTACGATCACCTAAGAACATTCTAGAGGAGGAATCTTCTAGAAGTAGAACCTTCTAAGAAGTCCTCTTACATTTATTATATCTAATTACCCAATTATTATATCTAACTACCATAGTGGGCCTTATTTAATAATATAGTGGACCTAGTCCACCTTACATTTAATGGCCTCCGCTATTAGCACTATAGGCCCTCTGGCCCCCTCCACTACCTTTCTAGCTACCTTACAAATGTTGTCAGTCCTAATCATCAGATAGATGTCCAATGCACTCTGCATATACTTTGCAAAACACCTCTAAATTTTGTATGAGCCTCGGGTTGATAATTAAAGTATCAATCTTAGGAATTGGGAACATTATTGTTGCTATTTTAAGGTCCACCAATAGTAACCCATGTGAAATCCTATGACAATCCACTATGGTTACCACTTCACAATCGAGCATCGGGTGGAACAATCATAGGTCGAGACCACATGTATTGACAGGGTATCAAATCTTGAAGCTTCCAAAATCAATAGCACTCAAAGGGCTCTGGTACTTAGAAACCCCCCATATACACAACAATCCAACAAACATGAAAGTAAGCAAAGGAGGGGATATCACCCTCACTTTCTCTAATGAAACCTTATGCTTGAATCCTATGTTAGAGGAGATTTTATAGAAAGCACTCCATGCTACTATTGGATTTTTCACTCTTTAATCAACTCTAATTTGTAGATTGATGGCCTTGGAGAGTTTATTATACAACCTATCCCAAGGCCCCAAGACCTAGACTATTGCCAATTTTCCTTGAAAGAAAAAAGTCTATTTCTTTTTAAGTTAAGAATTTGTTTTAGTTTTCTATTATTTACTCTAAAGGGATATGGATGTGAAACACATGATCTTTAAAAAAATCAACATAACAATTGATAATAATATTGGCATACAATTTGCACTTGATTCTTCAATGAAGTAAGGTATACCATGAACAATTTGAAAAATAAAATCCAATGAACAATGAAACCTACTTAATGTAATATTTTTATTTTTCTTTTCTTACAATAAATGAAAGCTAATATACCCTAAATAATCAACCAAAAAAGCAACTAGCTAACCACACCTCAAACACACAAACAAACAAGAAAAAATGCAAAGAAACCTACAATGGTTTTTTGTTTTTTATGATGAATACAACTAAGAAAACATGTAACAGACTATAAATGATTGCAGACAGACTCTCAAGAAAATAACTTAGCAACTAGGTGTAGAAAACTCAAGAAAACATGGTTGAATTCTTGAAAAAAAATCTTCCCAGGGGTTATTTGTACCTTTTGCAAAGGAAAGGGTTGAGTACTCGCACCCTGCTTCATTGAAATATGTGAGTAGTCACTCTATTTATGAGGAAAACCAATGATTGGATGCAATTAAGGGAGAAAATTCCTAGAAACCTTTAGATAGATGCCTAAACTTTGGTCTAAAAGGACAGTAAATAAGCAACCACACAGGAAATAGACCAGAGAAATCACACAAAGATCCTATAAGTAACATGGCTCACCCTATATATAATAACTCTAATATTTACTCCCCAGTGGAGTCGCCAGTTCTATTACAGAGGAGTAAACTCTAACCTATGACTAGGGTGAAATCAAAACATATCAAAATCAAAGATAACACTCTATCTTTCTCCTAGTTTAGCCTACAGTAATTCTGAAATAACTATCGAGGTAGTTAGAGGAATCACTTTATTATAAAATGGTTGAAGACAAGATAACTGGGCTATCCTCACTCCAATTCTCTTGCTCCTCCATGGGATTCTCAACCTACACACAAAGAACAAGACCTTCCTTATACCTATATAGCAATTATTAATGGATTAATGTAATAACTAACTAACTAACTCAAGTTAGGAGAATCTGAACAAACACTAGAAATGGATAATCAAACATATGCATGCAAGGAGACAATATCTATGGGGGAGGAAGAGATATCTCAATTTTATAAATGGAAACAACAAAACAAATAAAGTATGCATGGATTTTGTTGACGACACCTCCCGTAACCACTTTCTTTATTCCTCCAGGCCTATGCCACTCAAGACTGCTCGATCTCTAGTGTTTTTCTTTGCTCGAAGAAGATAAATACATGGGTTTCTTAGGTCTCTTTCTTGGAAAGTGTTGAGGATGCAATAACTCATGGAGATTCTAGTCATAAAAACTTTTGGAAAATAGCTCTGAATGCTTGGGATCAAATGACCATTTCGATATCCCAGGATTAGTGTCTAAAGTTTTCTCCTTTGAGGCATTATTTATACCATCTCAAGGTGGTTAAGACATTTTTCTATGGGAATTAAGAAGTTATGAAACTAATTTTCTCATAAAATCCTTGTGGGAGCACATAATTTTCATTTTTTTTATATTCTTTTACTCACTTGAGAATGCACTCACACCTTTCCTTAAGGAAACTAGGGAGTACTCACCCTCTTTGTGAAGGAAACTAGTGAGTGTATACAAAGGAGGATCATTTGGTAAAGTTAGGGATCTGAGAAGTCAACCAAATTTAGGAAGATGATGTATTAGGGCTAATAGAGTGCATATTAGCTAAAATGGAGCGGCTAAAGGTGTTATAACAGAGATATTTAGGTAGAATTGCTCAAAATGGTTCAAGTGAGAAATTTTAAGGTGATAACATTACGAAAACAAGGTGATCTCACCTACTCCCATCTAAAAAACCACCACCTGCATTTACATCAAAATACCAAGATTGTCAATCTCTATCTATGGTACAACCATATTTTAAGGTAGTTCAAGAACGTGGTAGTAGTGTGAGTTCTTTAGGAGATTTTTGGTCAAGTCAATATGCATAGGAATCTGATCCTATGGATGACAAAGGCCATATGTTTGATTATGACTCTGAGACTGAAAGTGCACTCAAGCATAGATCACACAACCTTTAAACTCATCTAAAACATGGAATTTGAAGTTCACGAAAGTAAAATCACTTCATAGGTGGAAATCCTTTGAAAATAAATATATTAATATGGAGAAGGCGCATGGGAAACCACAAATGACAACCCAATAGGGATACAATGAAATGAATTTATATATACACCAGACGAGGCTTAGATCTAAAGATACTAACCATGAGGGTGAAAATGCAACAAACTCTAGTCTATCTCCAGCGAAGGATTTAGATTTAGAAATTGTTGGGCCATTTCATGATGATTCTTTCAATGCATTTGTTGTCAAATTTGATAACCACAAGTCTAAAACTAGTTTTTTTGGAAAATAAAATTTATAAGAAAAAGTGGATAGGTTGAAAGAAGAGTTGGAGCATGTACGATTTGAAAGGGTGGAATCACATCTAATTATGAAAAAATGACAACGCATATGTAAAATATGAAAGTCCCTCTACCCAAAAAATGTTTTATATGATTGATACCACCTGGCCAAACTGGTTCAAATGTACCCTAAATAAAAATGATAACCCTCAATAACCCCAAAAAAACATTAAGAATCTATGCATTCATCTAATGAAAGGGACACACACACATATATAGATATAAATTTCAAACCACATAGCCAACTTCGCTCCATTGTACTTTGAATAAAATGATAACCCTCAATAATCTCCAAACAAATACTAAGAATCTCTGAATTCAGATAACAAAAAAGATATTGGTAAAAAATGTTTTATAGAATTTGAACCACCTAACCAAATTAGCTCCGATGTACCTTTAATAAAAATTATGACACTCAATAACCCCAAAAAAACACTAAGAATCTCTGCATTTAGCTAACAAAACACATATTGGGAAGAAATTGGACACACCTTCAAATCCGAGGTAACTGTTGAAGGGGAATTCTTCAAATTCTTTATAGATACCTTCTTCAATGCCTCCAATGCCAAATTATTTGTCCACCTTCTGAGAAGCCTCCATGTCCTCTCCATGTCCTATCCATGGTGGAAATATATATACAATATTTGCTCCCCCCTAAAACAAGACAATAGTGAGAACCAACTACCCACTAAAATACCTCAAATTTCCCCAAAACCTCTCTCTTTTACCAAATTAGACCCCTTAATCCCCAATCGAAATTCTCAATTACCTCAATTGTATTTTAGGCTAACCCTCTCCCACCAAAGCATCTCAATTTTGTGTGAAAAATGAACTACTACATTGTTTCACACCAACCAATTCAAGGTTTCATGGCCATGGCCATGGCCAATTCATGCGAAACAACTGCACATAGCGAATGAAATTATGTTATGTTCTTTTAAGTTGTTTGTAATTTTTATCATTGTCATTTGTTTTTTATTCTTTTTTATTTTGATATTCATAACTATAATATATGTAACTTATATATTACTTACATATAAATTTTATGTATCATACATTATAGTTATAAGTATATATAATATATTTGTTTAGATTAATTAGTTGGATATATTTATTTTGAGTATTACCTCGTTGAGAATCCATGTAAATATAAAAAATAGATACACGTTTTTACTTTATATTCCAAATAGATATGCATTGTTCAACAATATGAATATACTATTGAATATCTCAATGTTCAATAATTCAATGATATATGTAAAACATGGATATGAATATATTTTTACTTTATATTCCAAATAGATATGCATTGTTCAACAATATGAATATACTATTGAATATCTCAATGTTCAATAATTCAATGATATATGTAAAACATGGATATGAATATATGGTTGAGAATATAATTAGTAATTACTTATATCCATTGTAATAATATATTATATGTAATTTATTATCAAGAATCAATGATTATATCACATTTAAAACATATAAACATTTGAGAAACAATAAATGTTTTTCGTCATGAATGACATTAAACTAGCTAGCAAAATGTGGCCTAGGATTGAATTACAAATTATGATGTAAATACTTATACTATACATGTTATCAGGTGTGGTGTCCCAAATCATAAAAGTAAGAAATACTACTAATTTATATTCACCTAGTCGTTATTTAATCATATATGTTTATCTCTGATCTATATTAGTAGTTGAGGTTGGTCATTTATAGCTACATCATTTAAAATTGTTCAAATGTTATAGTATTTAACTTATAAAAAATGTTGTGACTAACATTTTTGGTCGTGTAGCCACAAATTTTTCATTTTTCACTAATGTGATTTCAAGTGTTATTCATCATCTTCCTAACGTCAAATTGTTCTATATAGTAACTATCATCCTACTATACCAACAGTTTATGTCATTTAATCTAACAATTTCTCAACATCATTACATGTTGGTGTTGAAATGGACAAATTCCCCTTGTCAACTTCACATGCTTACCTAGTGAAAGGACCTAATTAGAACTTTCTCCATTAAAATGGCAAGCTCTCTAGTTATCACCCTTCTACCATAATCTAAGTATAATGTTCCTTAAAAAAAAATTTACCTAATTTACAGAAATGAAAGAAAGTGTAGAAACATGAATGAATATGGAATTGATGTAGATTATGAAATGTAGAAATTTCAAGATGCAATGTGTAACTAGCTAAATCCTAACTAGATGAGCAAAGAACATGTTTGACATGAAATGAGATTAAACATAATTGTTAAGTAGTATTTTGATGCCTACAACTTATGAAAAACCAAGGGAGCTCTTAGGTCACTTAGGGTATATGAATATCAACTCATAAAGTCACATGGTATGAAAATCCATAATATTTTTTCTTCATAAAAATATTCTATTAACTAGTTAATATTAATTTGTTTAATTGTTTTCATTATGGTTCATTTGAGATCCCAAAATTCCTTTAATGGTATTCCTTTTCGCTACCCATCTACATACTAAGCAAAATTTGTTTGTTAATCCTTTTCGAACCAGATTTGGCACTTGATCCATTTTTTATTCACATATCACCATCCTTTGAATGACCAACCACAAAGCATGCCTACAATTTTTTTTCATGTTAATGATGTTTATCCTCACTCATATAAACACATTGTTTGTATAAAAACTTGTGCTAATATGCTTCTCAGTACAACAATTCTTTTACTGAAACTATATGTTAATCTTTCTCTTATTTATCCTTCCTCATGTCATATGTAATATGGCTACCATCATACCGATATTTAACCAACCCATTTACAATCTTAAGGTGGGGTATAAATAATCTACCAAGGGAATACACAACTTTTTGTCACTTCTTTGTTCATATGCCTTTTTAATACAAATGTATAGGATATAGTGATCAAGGTGGATATTGGTGGCCACCCACCTATTCCAACTGCCTCCTCTTAACATTTTTTAGTTCAGCACATTCTTTTGTAATTATTTGTAATTGTGGGTTCTACACTTCCGGGTTTGTCTGAAGCCCTACATAACTTCCAGGTGGATATTGGTGGATGCCCACCTAATCCAACTGGCTTATTTTGGATGTTTTCATGTCAGTACATCTTTTTGTACTTCTAGGTCCGTTTTGGGGCCCTAAACAATGGTTTTTTGGATTTCCACAGTCAAACTCTAGACGAAGTCAAAGTTTGATATCATAATTTGTAGTTCTCGAAAATATATTTCCAATGGGCTATCACACACCTAAAATGGAGGTCGTATGAAAAATTTATGACCACAGGAAGTTGAGGTACCAACTTACCCATCGGGGCCCACATAAATTTTGGTGTTTCATCTCCTAGGGTTAGGTTTTTGGATGTATATGGTTTTGGAAGTCATGAGTAATGCTAAAAAGGCCTCTAGAGCCTCATTGTAATCATTCTTCTCAGACAGATGCACGTACCAGCCACATCTCTTCTTAAAGATAGCTACCACCATTCAAGCAAGTTGTTTTCAGGTCTGCAGTTTTACAATTTTAACCTATTTGATTTATTCAATAGAAGTTATTGTTCTCTGGATATATGTTTTTGTTCTCAGTATCTCTGAGTTATTGTATTCAGTCTGTTATTATTTTCATTATTTTCATAAATCCAGATCAGTGGTGTCAGAGAGGTTTTCTCTTCATTTATTTTTCTTCATGCATGTCCCCGACAAGATTAGGGTACAAGAAGTTGGGACTCAAACTAGTTCATCCTTTGTAAGATCGACCACGTAGATCCCAAAAAAAATCCATGGGGCACGATAAGAAATATGATGGAGCTGGAGATCCTTTTAAAATGTTGCTCGAGGAATCCCTTGTGCGACAAAGGAACGAAATGATGGAAAACTTTGCATAGATCATTCGGCAGATGTCCACATGAGACACATGTTGGAGTTACTTCACACACACCTAGGATTTATTTTCCTAAGTTTTTTCCTATGTCTATTAGTCATTATTTAGTCTCCTATATTTTAGGAAGAATATTTCTCTAGGGAGAATATTCTCTTCGATTTTCACTTCAGTTTGATCAGTTGAGTGGAGTCTAGATGCTACATTGGGATTATCACCATGCAGCAATGGGATCATCAATAGATAATGCAGATTTTCCTTGGGACCATCACCAGACTATCACATTACCCATGATTCTCTGATCTCCTCCTCACTTCATTGTGTTTCAATCAGTTAATTGAAGACTAATAGACTAGTTAACTCAGCTAGGTGGAAGTTCACTCCCGTAACTGCCCAAGACACTACACTAGGTGGCAGTTTACTCTTGTAACTGCTAGTGTGTGTCCAGATTAGTCTAGACCACCACTATGGCACATAGTATTCTCCTCCAGTGCGCATTGGTTGAGTTATACAGAGTATATCATGTGTAAATTATCATTCATTCATTTGGTTAATGAGAACTCTTCCATTCTTTCTCTCCTGCTTCTTTTTTCTTATATTTTCTATGCAACTGTGTATGTCAATTCCCAACTAGATCTATTATGTGCAGGTTCAAAACATTTACATGGTATAATATTCGACGGACTATTAGGGAAAATGCACACCAAATTATTTTTGCAAGTACCAAAGATTGAAGACAACAAAAAAATGGAATTTCCAAAAGAATTCATTCTTACACCTTACAAATTATTTGCATGGAAGGAGAAGATGATAATGCATCTTCGAAGCAGAGGATTATAAAGTTTAACCATGAACACAAAGGAAGAACCAACATCATCCATATAAAAATCGAAGTATCTAAATAGAATGGATGAAGCGTTTAGAACAATTTGCAGTCTCATTTCTCCTGAACTCTTGTTTCATATATCCTCCTATAAAACCCCCAATGAAGCTTGGACCACCATGGAAGGGATTTTTGGAAAAACAATGAGATGAGGGGACACATGCTCGAGTTGGAATTGCTCACATTGGATCCAAAAACCTTCGATAATCTCCAATATTTCTTTACCAAATATAAGTATTTGTTGTCGCAACTCAAGGCTTGTGGGGTTGATAAATCTAAGGAGGAGAAAAAATGGTTCTCACCATTCTCTCCAAACTTGGTCCAGAATACTCAGTTTTTGTATCCACATTTAATTCAGTTAGATTCACCTCTGGATCCACCTGGAAGATTCCCTCTCTTGAGGACTTTATCGAGTCTCTGACACAAGAGAAAAACAAGCTCATAAACATGGGAAAAATCAAAGGCCCATAGGTGCATGCACTTACTGTGCAAGATGGAAGTCGTCATCAATATCAGAAATATAAATAAAAATAAAAAAGGAAATCACATGCAAATACCAAGAAGGAAGGGTACTCACAACCCTTCAACTATGCCTCTGGATCCAAAGGTGGAAAGGGAAGAAAAAGGGAGAAATGCACTTACTGCCATAAAGGATCACATCTAGAATCTGCATGTATGCAAAAATAGATAGATATAATGACCCAAATACTTCATAAAAACAACCTTGGAGATCGCATCCCTGAGGGTTCCAAGAAGAAGAAGTCAAAATATCAGAATCTCAAGAAAGGCAATTCTAGCCATGCTTTGATTTCCATCAACTCCTCTCCCAATGATTGGATCGTAGATTCAGGAGCATCACACCACATGGTTTCCACAAAAGAAGTATATTCTTCATTTGATTCATGCAGAGGTCCTCCTATTCTAATGGGGGGAAACTCTCCATTCAAGGTCACCAGAAAAGGAAGAATTGAACTCACAAACAAAAGCTTTGAGAATGTGTTGCACGTTCCCAAACTTTTCATCAATCTTCTCTCCGTGTATCAGATGAAAAACTCTGGCACCAGAAAGAGATTCATACTCACACATGATGCAGTGTATATCTATGACATGCAAACCAATTCCAAGGTTGCTACCGATGAGGTAAATCATCAATATAGACTCTACACATTTTCTCAATTTATTGAACCATATTTTTCATTACTGCTTACCCATGCTGATGAAAGTAGTAGGATATGGCACAAAATGTTTGGGCATTTAAATTTTAGATATTTTCAACAACTTAGCAAGTAGGGAATGGTTGATGGTCTACCCAACATCCACTTCTCCAAAGGAATTTGTGAGGGATGTGTTCTTGGAAAATACCCTCAAGAGAAATTTGACAAAGGAAAGACTCAAAAGGCTTCCTCTCCTTTAGATATAATCCATAGTGACCTCATGGGTCCTTTTCCACACCCATCAATCAGTAAATCAAGGTATTTTCTCATTTTTGTTGATGATTTCTCATGCTTCACTTGGATTTTCTTTCCCAGGAAAAAATCATAGGTTCTTTCAACACCTCAAAGATTTCAAAGCCCTTGTTGAGACACAATCAGGAAAGAAAATTAAATTTATCCAAACAAATAATGGGGGATATTATGTCAACCATGAGATACAAAATCTTTGTCATGAGGTAGGGATTCAATCATGACAAATATTCAGTTACAACACATGGTTCCCTATACTCCACAACAAAATGGAGTTGCTGAGCAAAAAAATAGATCTCTAAAAGAGATGGCGTCTTGCATGCTACATGCAAAGTCACTTCCACAAATATTATGGGTTGAAGAACTTAATTGTGCAACCTACATCCAAAATAGATCTCCCCATAGATCTATCAAGGATAAGACCCCTTACGAGGCTTGAAGCGGCCCCAAACCGGAAGTGACCCACTTCCGCATTTTTGGTTCACGTGCATGAGCCATGATTCCCTCTTAGAAGAGGAAGGCACTTGATCCATAGATAAAAGAGTGTATCTTTGTTGGATACCCCGACTGTGTGAAGGGATACAAACTCATTGATATTTCCTCAGACCGACTCATCATTGAGCATAGTGTCTAATTCGAGGAAAGTGTCTCGCATGTACCTCATCAACTGCATGCAAACATATTTGTTCTTCCAGATATCAGAGATGATGACTATGCACATGCCGACTCTTCTTCATATGAGAGTTCTAATATAGAGGATTCAAATGATCTAGATATAGATTCAATACATTCAGATGCAGAGTCAGTGCATCTAGATGCAGATCTAGAGCCAGAGCAAAGGCCCAAGTGGGCCAGACTACTCTTCAAGATGCACGGGATCTTGTTGGTGATCCAAATGATACTAGGAGGACTCAATATGATTTCGAGGAGCCTCCACTTTCACTCACTTCCACTGAACCATTTCCACCCAGGAATATTTTCTTGGTTCAGTCTTCAGATCCACAGTCTTATGGTGAGGTTGCTGGAAATCCCTTTTGGGAATCTACCATGCAGGAGGAGTATAACTCCCTCCTTCAGAAACAGACTTGGGATCTGGTTCCCTTACTTCTAGAAGGAAACTTGTCAAGTGTATATGGGTCTATAGGACCAAGATCACAGTGGATGAAAAGATTAGCAGATACAAAACCATGATAGCTTCCAAAGGCTTTCAACAGGTGCATGACATTGACTATGATGATACCTTCTCTCTAGTAGCGAAGATGGATTCCATACATTTGGCACTTGACATTGCGGAAACCAAAGGATGGGAAGTCCATCATATGGACGTGAAGAATGAATTTATTCACGGCGATCTTGCTAAGGAGATCTATATGGAGCATCCCCAGGGATTTATGCAAGATTCATCTTTGGTCTGTCGATTGAATAAATATCTTTATGGACTCAAGAAGGCTCTGAGGGCATGGTATGGCAAGATGGACTCCTACCTGTTGTCACAGAACTTTGTACATTGTAAATCATACCTGAATTTCGACATGCTCAGGATGGTTGAGTCACTTCTACTCCTAGTTTTGTATTTTGATGATTTGTTGATCATCGGTTGCTCCACTTCGGCGATTGTTGCATTCAAGAGGATTCTACATGAGAGGTTCTTGATGAAGGACATGGGTCCACTACATTTCTTCCTTGGACTCGAGATCAGTCAGGATGCATCAGGCATCAAACTATCTCAGGAAAAGTATGCATGAGATATCCTTGAGAGATTTTACATGATAGACTACAAGTCTGCACCGACTCCTTTCCTATCAGGTTTTAGACTTGAGGATGGTGGGGAAACTCCATTGGTTGACAACACACTGTACAGAAAGCTAGTGGGGAGATTTTTGTATCTCACACACTCTAGACCAAACCTCTCCTATGCAGTTGGCACAGTCTCCAGGTTCATGCAGGACCCACATGAGCTACATTGGAAGGTTGCAAAGTGTATCCTTCGATATTGTTGATTAAGGTTGGTTGTCATTGATGTCAACCCTTGAAGAAAGACCCATAGCACAAAGTTTTGGGAAATGGACCCAATAGTGTTTGATGTAAATATGACTTATTATTGTCTTATCATGATTGATAAGGTGTACAAA
>ML801929.1:0-12194 GCA_009831015.1 Picea engelmannii | reverse complement strand
TGGTTGGTCATGCCCTTTGGCTTAACAAATGCACCAACAACTTTCATGAGATTGATGGATGATGTATTGAGACCCTTCACCTACTCTTTTGTGGTGGTATATCTGGATAACATCCTCATCTTCAACAGAACTTGGGAGGAGCACATGCAGCATAGTCAGCAGGTTTTGGGCACTCTACGGCAGCAAAAACTATATGCAAACTTGGAAAAATGATCCTTTGGCATGAAGAGGTTCCAATACTTGGGCTACATTGTTGATGAACATGGGGTACATGTGGATCGAGATAAGATACAAGTCATTTGTTACTAGCCAGCCCCGACCACACTAAGCAAACTTCAGAGCTTCTTGGGACTTGCCAACTTCTACTGAAGGTTCGTGTTGGAATTCTCCCATATTGCATGGTCCCTAAGCCAAGTAACCAAGGCCGGTGGAAAGGAAATTTTTACATGGGATTAGGCACAACAAAAAGAATTTGATGATCTGAAGCATCGTTTGTGCTCAACTCCAGTACTCTCCTTACCTGATCTGCAACAACCATTCGAGATTGAGACTAATTCCTTCGACTATGTTGTAGGTGTAGTTCTCACTTAGCATGGTCATCTAGTAGCATACCATAGTGAGACACTCTTAGACACTGTCTTAAAATACCCCACCTATGACAAAGAAATGTATTTCATTGCGCAAGTTTGTCGTCAATGGAAACATTACATTCTAGGAAAGGAGACAATCATCCACACTAATCACAAGCCTCTACAGTTCATATAGACACAGGGGAAGTTGCAGAACGACCACCATCAAAAGTGGTCCAGATACCTACAACAGTTCCATCTCAACATCAAGTATAAAACATGGAGCACAAATCATGTCGTTGACTACCTCATTCCCCCTCTCGTTTCTACCCTCACCATAGTGCTCCATTCCATTGGGCATGAGGCATATGAGTGGCCCCAACTTTATCAACGTGACCCTAACTTTTCCACCACCTATAAGCTCTTGGGTATAAGAGCGAATGTCAACGATTTTCACACCTAGGATGGATTGTTATGCCATCTGGGCCACCTCTGTGTTCTCACAAGTGAGAGTGAAAAGATGATTTGGGAGGCTCACTACAGTCGAATGGCGGGACATTTTGGCATGGAGAAAACTATGGTCGTTCTACAGAAACATTTTTATTGTCCAAAAATTCAACAATACGTCAGCAAGTATATCATATATTGCATTTCCTATGCCATTGCCAAGCCAACCATCAATAATCAAGGCTTATACACCCCTCTTCCTACTCTCGAGAGGCCTTGGGAATCCATCTTGATGGATTACATGTCTGGCCTTTCATCCACCAATCACGACAATGATTGTGTATTTGTGGTGGCTGATCAGTTTTCGAAGATGGTCATTATCATAGCATGTAAGAAGAGCATCACAGTGGCAGATATTGCCAAGCTCTTCTTCAAACGTGTGTAGGTCCATTTTGGGATACCACAGACCATCACCTCAGATCGGGACATCAGGTTCCTCAATACATTTTGGTCGATTCTCTGGTCATTGTTGGACACCAAGCTCACTAAATCCACTACTTTCCACCCCCAAACCGATGGTTAGACAAAGGTCATTAATCAGATGATTTTGCACATCTTGCACATGTACAACTCTAAGCATTTGTGTACATGGGATGAGAGTCTTCCCTATGTTCAACAGAACTACAATATGGTTCTCCATAGCTCCACCGGTAATAGCCCATTTCAGGTGAGGTTGAGATTCCAACCCTTGGGTCCCATTGATGTTGCACTACCTCTTGCAACCACACATGAATAATCTTCCCATGTTCAATCTAAGGCTGAAAAAGCCACCAGATTCATTGAGAGGATTCAACACATCCACCAACAGGTCCATGAGATTTTGTAGAAATCCAATGCTAAGTACAAGCAGCACCATGATCAACACCGGGTACCACACCCATTTCAGGTGGGAGACAAGGTCTGGTTACATTTGCAGAAAGAGCGCCTTACATGGCCCCATCGGAAGCTCTTTCCACTTCTCTATGGGCCTTACACTATCACCAAGGTTGTGGGTAGCAATTATTTTGAGCTCAACACTCCACCCTTCCTTGGCTTGCACCCAATGTTCATTGTGGACCTCCTTCGGCCATATTTTCCACCATTATTAGACACCGCAGAGATCACAGAACAGTTGACACCAATATAGCTCAACCCTAATTGCATGGAACAGGCATCCACTGATCAGATAGTGGACACACAGGTCAAGGGAACTCGACAGTAGAAGATCCATCTTTATCGAGTTGTCAAAGCAGGGCAACTCCTACACCAAGGCAAGTGGCTCACCTAGGGCCAATTTTAGCAGAAGTTTCCTCACCTGATGGGGGAACTCAACACAATGGAGACCATTTATTCCTAAGGGGGACGACTGATCCAGGTGGATATTGGTGGCCACCCACCTATTCCAACATTCTCCTCTTGATAATTTTTAGTTCAACACGCTCTTCTGTAATTCTTTGTAATTGTGGGGTCTACACTTCCAAGGCTATCTGAAGCCCTACACAACTTCTAGGTGGATATTGGTGGCCGCCCACCTAATCCAACTAGATTATTTTGGATGCTTTCATGTCAGTACATCTTTCTGTACTTCAAGGGCCGTTTTGGGTCCCTAAACATTGTTATTTTGGCTTGCCATAGTCAAACTATAAGCGAAATCGAAGTTTGACGACATAATGTGTAGTTTTCGAAAAGACCTTTTCAATGGGCTATCGCTAAAACGGAGGTCGTGTGCAAAAGTTACGACCCTAGGAAGTTGAGGTACCAACTTACCCATCGAGGCCCACATAACTTTTGGTGTTTCATCTCTTAGGGTTAGGTTTTTGGATTTCTAGGGTTTTTGTAGTCATGAGTAATGTTAGAAAGGCCTCTCGAGCCTCATTGTAATCATTCTTCTCAGATGGATGCATGTAGTAGCCACATCTCTTCTCATAGATAACTACCACCATTCGAACAAGTTGTTTTCAGTTCTGCAGTTTTACAGTTTCAACCTATTTTATTTATTCAGTAGAAGTTATTGTTCTCCTGATATTTGTTGTTGTTCTCAGTATCTCTATGTTATTGTATTCAATGTGTTATTCTTTTTGTTCCGCTCATAAATCCATATGGAAAGAGGAAGAGATAGAGTGAAAAATTGACCTTTTGTTATTGTTGGACTTCCATTTGCCACACGCCATTGAGGCTCGAATTCATATCAGTGTATGTATGTTTGAAATAAAGGATAATAGGCCAGGGTAGTGAGACAAGATTATATTGCAACCAGACTTTAGAACTGTGCAACTGGGTCACAAATAGAATCATGTGACTTTGATTTTAGCATATCTCTAACAACACGAAATTGTCACTTTGATCCATGTAGAAGAGGCTCTCAACAATCTATATACTTTATCAATGACTTTGCATGGAATTCCACCTTTGATACATTGATCTAAAACTATGCACTCATAAAACAATTTGTAGATTAAAACTCTTTTTAGTAGGATTCCTCCAAAAATAAACTTACTAAATTTCTAACGTCTTCCTCGATCATCTTTCTCATGATTCGTTTGCATAATCTTCAATAACATACTCTAATCATATATTTTTTTCCAATGAATCTTTTCATCACTATTGTAAAATTAATATAAAAAATATTATACTAAAACTAAAAGAATCTATAAGGAATTTAACCAATCATACAATTGAATTTATTTATTTTATTGCATGAGAGACACTTTCTATACTGGAATATGAGGGAGAAGTGTAATTCCTTCCATGCTCAACTTGGAGTTGACACATGATATTTAAAACTATATTAATAACCAAAGAGTATTTCATTATAGGACATAAATAAAATATTTCAATATCGACTATAAATACATTATTTTAATATCCACCTTAACTAAAATATTTCAATATCAATTATATATATATATATATATATAATAAGAATGACAAGACCAAAAAATCATTATAAGGTCCAAATAGCAATTATAGACAAGACCGTGTGTGTTTTGTGAATCAAATAGTGAAGAAGGTTGGACTTAAATAAGAATAGCAAGACCAAAAGGTCGTTATGGGTGAAGTGGTAAAAATCTCAACAACAAAGAAGAATAGAAGTTATTAGGATTGAAAGTTCTATAAATTGGTGAGGATAAAATCCATAAAAAAAAATCAGAGTGTATTAGCAATCAACATAAATCCATCTTAATTAAATCTATAAAATGAAAACTTTTAATCTTAAAAAAATATTTATACCTACAAAAATTTGATCCCTATAAATACATGATAAATTAAAAATTAAATAATTTAACATATAATAATAAATCCAGAGTTAAAATAAATCTACTTTATTACTATTATAAAAAAAATTATAAACACCAAACCATAACGTTAATATATCATATTACATCATTCCAAACCCCAAACTCTACCATACCATTCATATTACTATTGTGATCTAAATCAGTCAACAAAGAGTAAAAAAAGGTATTTATGTCATTATAAATGTGATTCTAGCCGAATTAGTTACAACCGAGAAAAAGTAAATGTGGAGTGGGTTCATCTGCAGTGAGTACAATTAGAGAAAAGATTAATGTGGAATGGGGTAAGAATTGTGGTAAAGTTCCTTCCATCCACTTACAAACCCAACTCTCAAATTCAAATTCCAATTCCATTTAAGATAATTTTATTTTCATGATTGATATTCATGGAAAAGTTTAATCAAACGGGTTTTAAGTAGTGTAGGAATGGGAAATCCAATCCACCTGTAAGTTTTAATAAGCATTTTCTTTTACTTCGGTAACAGGTTTGTAGGATTTCTCACTATATTTGACAGATACACGGTCTTACAATTTATCTATTATATTTCGTTTCTAATTTTAAATTTAAAAAATTTATTTATTAAATTATATTTTTAATTTTTAATTTTCATAATTTTATTTTCATAATTAATATCAAATATTGAAAAAATATAATCAAACAAGTTAAATTTATCATAACTTTTTATAATGGATATTCATGAAAAAATATAAATAAAAAAGTATAATCAAACAGATCGAATTTATAAACAAAATTTAACTTATTTATAAAGTATGTTGATAAAATCTCATATATAAATGTTATTAAATCACAACTCTTAGATATTTACCATAATAAATTTTATATTTAAAAAAAATACTATTCTTTTTTTATTTTTATTATTGTAAATGAAAACTAATTTACGATGGCCACGATTCATGTAACCACATAACTCTAGAGATAGACGCGAACATTGTCTAATGTTACAGTTGGCAATGCCAATTGGCCTTGTTCTAAAACTAATCCATTTAAATATTAAAGATAAGATTTTAAACTCTCATTAATTCAAATAAAAGAGATTAAACATTACAAAATATAAAAACGATAATTAGATTCGAATATTAAATCTGGGAGTGTATATCCGTAAAGCGGAAAGTTGCAGATTAAACTATACTGAAAAGTTTATGCACTGATGTTTGGAGTGGAGCTTATACTGGGCCACTTCTCCTGCACAGACAACGGAGATAACGGCGCTGTGTTTCTCTGTTTGATGTTGGAAAACGATCCCGACTGTTCTCCACTCGAATGCCTGATTTTCTGAAGCTCACCAACAACTTCCTCCATATCCGGTCTGTCATCCCTCTCTGACGCCACGCATCTGATGGCCAATTTTGCTACTGCAGTTACCATTACCTTCACCTCGTGATTTACTTCAATCTCCAGCTGCGGATCCACTAGTTCATACAAATCCCCTTCCTGAATCTTCGTTATCGCCAAGTTAGCAAGGTTGATTTCCCTTCTGTTCCGATTTATGTCCATCGCTAATTTGGCAGAGATGATCTCCACCAAAACGACCCCGAAGCTGTAGACATCGGATTTCTCAGTCAGCTGATAGCACTGATAGTACTCTGGGTCAACATACCCTGGTGTGCCTTGTGGGATTGTAGTGACATGTGAGGCATCCACAGGAACAAGCCTGGAAAGCCCAAAATCAGCCAATTTTACATCCAAATTCTCGTCCAAGAGAATATTAGAGGATTTCACATCTCTGTGGAATATAGGCGGATCAAGGGCGTGAAGGAAAGCCAAGGCCTGGGCAGTTTGAATAGCAATGTTCAAGCGAGTCTTCCATGGTAATCCCTTGGGGTTTTTGCGATCGCCATGAAGATGATCGGCCAGGGTTCCATTTGGTACAAATTCGTATACGAGCAGCAGCTCTGGACTGTCGGCAGAGGTGCAGCCATAAAGACGAACGACATGTGGATGATTCAAGGTCGAAAATATCTTCACCTCGTTGATGAACTGCTCGAGTCTCTTAGAGTTATCCTGATAAAGTCTCTTTACGGCAACAGTTCGTCCGTCGCAAAGTTTACCCAGATAGACCGACCCGAACCCTCCAACCCCAAGTTCGTTCTCCTCGTGGAAGCAATTTGTAGCCTGACGAAGTGCTTCGTAAGAAAATATTGGCAAATAGTCCATCTCGCCCCCAGGCAAATGTCTAGGAAGACTCCTGCTAGTAGGAGGTTTTCTGTTCTTCAGACAATAAGCTAAGAACAGTACCGCTAGCAGCGCAGCTCCTCCAACAGAGCAACCTGCGGTGGAAGGAAGAGATTGATATCAATGTGATCTTCGTCCAACCCCGAATAGAATAATGGAAACCGATTCACCGTAGGGTTAAAGCGGAGAAACAGAATAGAAAGAAATCATAAATTTACCTATTATAATGGCTGTTCGGCGACCTGTAACGCGGCCATAACAAAACTATCGTAAGTAACGGGAAGGATTCACATATACATACAATAATATCTTCTTGTTTTAGATGTTTTTGAGATTAGCTGAACCATTGATATGAATATTAGGGATGAAGATTGGCCATATACTTGTACCTATAACAACCCTATTTCTTGGGTGTCAATGAATAAATTCATAACATCTTAACTGAAGTACTAGCAGTTCCAAGTAGTTTTGCGAAAATTTAAAATAGAGCATACCGCGGCGGCCGGGGCATTTGTCCGTACTGGGTCCATCCTTGCAATAACACACGAACGGCGCAGTTGAATCCGAAGTGTTGTAACGGTAACCACATATCCCATGACTTGCTTCACATGATCTACAGCTTTCATCTCTCTTTTTATCATTGTAATCAGATTGCATTATTCCCACAAGAACTGTTACTTCTGCCTTAGAGCATCCCGGAATCAAACTACTATTCTCGTACAAGCTGTAATAGACACTATCATTACATTGAATCCCCTTAAACATTCTTGAATGGTTCAATTGACCCTGTTCATTACACTTGTACACGTTCAGGGTCCTGTTCTGTTCAGCAATTCTGAAAGCGGTGTCTGTACGTTCTGGAGGCGGTATCTGCTTGTCAATGGGATCATCTAAGAAATTGCACTTCTCGCCCCTCACAATATAGAAGATCTTACTATAGTAGTCAAAAAATAGTATTGTGTAATTCTGGCCCTGAATTGGGATGACTAGAGTTAAGTTCTGCACACAGTCGATCTGAAAGCTAGGGAGACCACATCCATGCTTCCCTACACCGAAAGGATACGATATATTCATAGTCCCACATCTATTAGTATTTTGGCAATACTGGTATTGCACGTCCACGTCCAAGCATGAGGAGCAGGAGAATAGAGAAGCACAGCAGGCGCTAAGGATAAGGAAGAATAGGTGTGGAGGCAGGGAAAGAAGGAGGCGATGAAGATACAATTCCATCGGGAAAAGATGAGAATCAGCTACAAAAATGATCCCCAAACAGCAAAGTGAACGACAATGAAGCGTAGGTAGTGTTAAATAACTCAAGAAAGTCCTTTAAATTGGACGAAATTAAGTTAATCATTTAAAATTGTTTTTAACATCAACCTCAAATAATTAATTGTACTTAAAGGAATCCAGTAGGCTATTCCCAACAAATCTGTACTCACTCCTAGTAGATCCACCATAGACAACAAATTCTGAAGTTGCTCTTCATTGCATCTTTGTGAACCAGTGGGATATACCAAGGTTTCATCTCGAGAGTTTCTTCCCCCCGTGCAACTCCCAGAACGGCCTACACATCCAGAGTGATGTATATATCCTTCTAGGTAAACAGCTCTCGGGAGAAAACGAGCCTCAACACTGTCAAAAACAGCAAAACAGCGACGGCTTCGGATTACACGGCGTCTGTGCGCTCATCGCCCTTGCTGGGCACCAGAGGGATTCCGCCATTTCCTCCTTCTTGACTCGGATTCAGAGATTTCACCGTCTGAGATTATTGGTCGACGCTATCTGTTCAGTAGAGTCTTTCCCCTGTTAGGTCAGAGATCGGTCGAATGAGCGGCTCCTTTCTAAGGCTGGGGGCCTCGGACCTTCCCCAAGGTTATCGTCCTCGTCCTCGACCATGTCAAGGGCCTTCGGATTCGAACCCTCGACCTCTTCGGATTCGAATCCTCGACCTCCGCGTGGATCTCCGGCTCCACGACGTCAAGCACTTCACCGACAAGTGTGCGGGTGCAACCAAGATCTACAGCTTCTCCACGCAAGCACGTAGATCCACAATACAACAGTACTAGAAAATTTGCAGGGGAAAAACCAATGCTCTGAATGAGAGACGGACGCTCTATTTCTTGCCCAAGAACTTCAACGAAGAGGGTGAGAAAACCTTTGCTAGTCACAATGGCCTTAGGAAGGCCACCATAGCCAGACGAGCGTGCTTAATCTCTGCCAACTTCAACCGGTCCTTCTTGGTCTCATCGGCTGCCGGGCCGAATGTCTCAAAGGATTTGCCTCTGGGATACAACCTTGTCTCTGCATTCCTCTGGAACTCGATGTAGCCCAGCATCAACAAAAGAAATGAACTTTATGCATTCACATGGCACACTATACAACAAATTTTCACACACCCTGTAGAGCCATCAAATAAGTCCAGCAATCAGGAACTAACAACAACTTCTGCAACTTAAGCATACTCTCTCTATGTTAATCTATCACGGCTTTCATTTCCTTGGGCTCTCCCGTGAGGACGTCAAGCCCACTATTATTGTTCTTGTTCTGATACTAAATTAAGATATTGGAGAGTAGACATTGGTGCATATAAAATAATTTGGTATTTTTTACAATCCCATTATTTTTCTTGTTCTGATACTAAATTAAGATATTGGAGAGTAGACATTGGTGTATATAAAATAATTTGGTATTTTTTACAATCCCATAGGAAATTTATCTACATCAAACTTATCTAAACATAGTTACACTATCTTAACCACACAATCAATCTATTTGAAAAAATATCTTTTCTACACACCAAACTAAGAAACTTTGTAAAAAAAAATCTTTTCTACACACCAAACTAAGAAACTTTGTAAAAAAAAATCTTTCAAACACTCAACTATTTAACGGTTTCCTAAACTATAGGATCAAACCAATCATTTAAATATTCCTTTTTTAATTCATAATAATAATTGACAAGCTCCTCACAAATTAATCTAAGTAAAAATAACACATTCTAACAAATAAACTGTAAAATTAATTGTAAAACTTGGGCCACATCCACCATTATGTCCACTTTCGCACTCCACCGTCTACCAACGAAGGAGACAACACCGGCTTAGCCCGTGGAATAAGCGCATTCACTCTCCATCTCCTTTCGATTACATTTGTCTGAAACCCAGAGAAATTCATTATTAAAAATTGTCAAATCCAGAGAGTAATTTCTCACAAATTCTAATTTCGTGCACTACAGTTATAGAAAAATTGGTCTATAGATTGATTCAAATTTTGCAAAGTTAAACAATGCTGAATTTGTCACGTTTTAGAAAAAATCGTTTAGCACGAAGCCATATGAATAAAATTATAAACGCCTACAAAACCGGATTTGAATCATACGGTACTAAATGATCCTTTGTAAAGCTTGACGGCGTGGAGGTTTCGATGCCACGTGGCCATGAAAATGAAATATAAAAATATGTAATATAGTTATAAAGTATTGGATTTGTAGATTTAAGTAATTAAATCTATATAATTCAAAATAATTCAAATGTTACATGAGTTATTTAACATTTTTAAATCTATTTATATATTCAAAATACAATCAATTATGATTTAATTCAAATTTATATTTATCATTTCCTAAAAAACAAAATATAAAATAATTAAACAAAACCAAAAAATAAAAAAAAATATTTCACATCCTCAAATCCACCCTTCTCAGATCTAAATCTTTTCAGAACCACACGTCCGGCGTCCCAAAATGCTCTACTATTTCTTGTTATCAATTCAATTCTCTCTAATCACCTCTATGATCTACTCTTAAAAAGTTATTGCCATACCATGTCTCTTGTGATCAATTCAATTCTCGCTAGTCACCTCTATGATTTACTTTTTAAAAGTTACTTTATCATACCATGTTTCTACTTCTTCACATTTGCAATTGTGATAGAGAAATTTATCAAAATCAAATTAAATATGGATTATTATTAATGATTTTTTAATAAAATTAGTTACATTAAATATCAGATTGCTTCTCTACTTAATCTTAAACATATTCATATTACACAATTTTCAGGGAATATAAAATTTTTGACTATGAAAATATAATTTTTAATAGTTAGATATATTAAAAATATATATATATATATATATATATATATATATATATAATTTATTTTATATTAATATATATAAATATAATGTATTTTTAGTTGGAGGGAAACTTTAATTAGAAACTTTCATTCCCAAGTGTCGTGTTTCTAACTCGTGAGGAGGATCTCGTTTTTCGGTTTTGAGTGGAGGAGGTTTGTTTTTGTTTTGGTGTCGGAGCTCTCTTATCCGGGTGCGAATCTGGTGATTGTCTCCTGGTGCGGCTTTGGTTGGTGATGCGAGTGGTTTTTCTATGTGTTTCCTTCTTGTGGTGGGATGTGGATGTTGTTGCTTGTTAGATTTGGTGCTTATGTGTTCATATCTGGTGCACCCTCTTTCGTTCCTGGTGGGATTCAGTCTGTTGCGGGATCACTCATGTTTTTGTGTTGGCCAGGGCTTCCTTAATCTTTTTCTCTATGACTGTTGGTGTCGTCTAGGTTGTGGCCGAAGTTTTTCGCTCAGATCTCGGGTTTGCATCCCTCGATATAGTGCTCTTGCACCGGGATCTTGTGTTCTCATGCCTGATCTTTGGGATCTTTTTCTCGCATCCCGCTTCTGGTTTGCCTTGGTACTGGTATTGTTTAAGTAGCTCTTGCTTTGGCTTATGAGTTTTTTTTGCGATGAGTCTAGGGCCGTTTTGGTTTCTTCACGACGTTGTGGGTGTGGCGTCTCTCTCTTTTGTGGTAGGTGGATGTCTCCTTTTCCGGTTTCTTCATCAGTTTCACTGGTTCTGTTAGGAACCTAACCCCCCACGTAGGTAGAATAATATATATTTCCATGTAATAAAGGTCAATATTTATAAGGCCTAGCAATAAGGAAGAATAAGTCCAATGTAAGAAGACCTAATAGAAGCTTTTGTTTCTAGAAGGATCTTCCTCTCGATTTGTCTTTTGATAGACATATTTAGTATAAATAGGAGTTGAGGGTATGAGAAGTTTTGTCTTGGATATTATTGTAATAGAGCTCTGCTCTGCTGGAGGTTTTCCCCTCGAAGAGGCAAGTGAACATTGCTCTTAGTGTAGTGACCGGGATTTCATTAAACTACCAGAAAATAAAATAGAACAGTAAATTTCTAATTTACTTAATTTTTATTTAATCTAGCATATTCGCTCCCATTTTTTTTTATAAATAAATTAACAATTTACGTAATCATTTGCATAACAAGAAAAATTTACATAACAAATTGCATAACAGGTGGAATACCTCGTTCTGATGCTGTCTCCCTTCGCTTGAATATGCTCTTTCGCTCCTCTTCCGCAGCTTGCTCCTGAAGACACCCCAAACCAGCCACCCTGCCGACCAGTACGCCTGGCCCTAGGACATCTATGGACGTCCTAGCCCTCCGAGCCCAAAACCCCTCAACCCCGGTGTGCAGGGTAAATCCCACTGTCACCACTGTTAACTCACTCTCCCCATGCTCCCCAAAATCTCCTCTCGTAGACTCATCAATGAATCATCGCCCAAAATGAATCCTCCTCCTTCCCTTATGCCTCCTTCACCGCCCTCGCACCTTTACTC
>ML801928.1:177865-191574 GCA_009831015.1 Picea engelmannii | reverse complement strand
TAATTTTAATTTAAAGCTCTCTATTTATGTTCCCAAACTCCCATTTCCTTGATGTTGAAGCTCCCAAAAAGCTCCCAAGTTCCCAAAACGATTCCCAACCAAAATACTACTTTGATATTTTCCTTGATGTTGAAGCTCCCAAAAAGCTCCTAAGTTCCCAAAACTCTTCCCAAAACAGTTCCCAACAAAATCAACTTAATAGCATGAAAAAAATGACTCATGCAATTATCATTAATAATTAAAATCGTGAATGTATATAAATTGAGCATGCCCATTAACATTTAAAAACACAACACATGAATTAAACATAGCATTTGTGCATAGCAATAACACAGTAAGTAAAAATAGCGATCATAAACTTATATTTATAACATTTTACACAATCGACTATAGACATCGGATATTCCACCCAATTGTAGGCTATGTTGCACCAATTCTCTCTACAAAAGGCCACCCCGGAGTTAGGGCTATGATTCCACATAGACGAAAAGGCTCCTACAACAATTCCAACTTCCCAGCTCTTTTCCCCATTAGTCTCCACAACCCAAGGGATGATATTTCCTTCTCTGCACTACAATCCCTCAAACAATCTCCATCACCTCCAAGGATCCAACACAGACTACCCAAGAATCTCTAAACCAGAGGCTCCAAGAAATCCAGTTCCAATAGGAGTGCTCACAAAAACATTTACACATGCTATTTTGGGTAATTTCTCAATAGAATTCCCTCACAAGCATGGTAACCTCATTCTCAACATGATAATTTTTAGCTTCAAAAAGCTATCTTCAAAACCGACTATGGTTGCCTACTCTTTTCCAACATTAAAATTCGGTTTTCCTAAATTCTTGTTGCTTCTAAAAACTGCTCTCCTCTAAACTCAAATTTTCCTTTTCCCCTTCCTCCATGCATGCTCGACTCTCACACTTTCTAAACACGATTGTACTCTGCCCATGCTTCAATAACTAGTTGAGTTGATTTTGTCACCTAACCTCTTACATGAGTGTACTTATCCCATTCTTCAATTATTTAGACAAGATATCTTCTACCAACCTCACACATGCATTCATTGATTGGTTTCTAATAAGTCATGTTGGCCCTTGACCAAATTTTGGGAGCACTTGGTCATATTTGACCGTTTTTGGGACTTCGACAGCCTATCGAAGATGGAGCGCCAGACAAATAAGATATCAAGGGATATCGGCCCACTTTTGGGCCCCTTTTTGGGTTTTGGGAATATGTAATGGGAAAGGAACGTCGGCCCATGGGTTTACCCACGCTTAGGCCCACTTTGGTATGTATAAATAGAAGGATAGGAAATGTAAGAAGCATAAAATATTATATCTATGTGATATAGGCTAAGTGTCAAGGATGGATCTGTGTGATCAAAGGTTTTGTGTATAGACTTGCAGAGCTTAGTGCAAGTCCCTATGTGAAAATATAGAAGGTTTTGTGCTATAAGGCAAGGAAGAAGGATCCAGCGAGCTGCAAAGATCTTATGTCCTGTGCGAAGTAAGGGTTCTAAGGATCTGTGCTTGTAACTGATTGGCCGACGATAATAAAGAAGAATATTTGGTGGACGTAGCCCTAGGGTGGGGGTGAACCACGTAAATATGTGTGTTATGATGTGTACTTTGACTTGATGCGTTTTTGCTAAGTGCTTTGATGTATTTAGATAGATCCTCTTATGCTTTGTAGATGTGTGTGAATATTAGATCTGACATGTATGAGGATGCTTAGTGTTGATCTACTGGATCTTATCTGTTTTACTATTGCTAAGTGTTGAAATACCTTAGATCTAAGTGAATGCTATGATGATCTGTGTTATCTGCAGAGTATGTTAAGGGTCGGATATTGATGATTGATCACTGCTACGTGCTCTGTAAGCAATATAATCACAGATCTCTGTCCCAGCTAAGGTTGCAGACACCTGAGTCTTGCAACCACCCCTGCATCTACCTCGGGTGAGACTTGATCTGCTTCGAAGGTGTTGTTGAAAGGGTTGATAGTTAGGGTTTTGTTGGTGCATTGTTGGTGTGTTGAACCCTGGGTTTGCCCCTGTACCAACAAATGGTTCCGTTGTTGGGACAGAAACTGTAATTGCTGGGAACTGATGAAGAAGAAGCTTTGTGCAAAGACTCATCCTGAAACTGTGGAAGCTATGTGCATAGATCTATTCCCTGGTGCACAGTATTCTACCTGATTTATAAGCCCTGTGCTGAAAGAAAGAGGCCGGTCTGAAAGAAAATAAGTTGGATCTGAAGAAAAGAAACGAGATCTGAATGATTTGCACTGTAAGAAAGGTAAAAGTGGAAATATCTGAAGAAAAGAGGTCATATCTACAAAAAAGAGGTAAGATCTGTAAGATTTTTTCTCTAATAAAGGTAAGAATAGTTAAAAGATCTTAGATCTGGAAGCTTTGTGATTTTAGAAGTAAGACAAGTGGAAATTTTTTGTTTCTAAAAGCATGGATCTAGGTATGTTTGATAGATTATGTCCTAACCTAAAAACTCGGGCATTAATAGATGAAAGAAAGTATGATATGAATATATCTGATAAGCATAATGATAGATATATTATACCTATGCATAGAAAGAATGCTTGGACTAACAAATGGATGTAGGATCCTAGAAATAATTTTTTGCAGGCTATCTACCACGATCCTAATGCATAGTACAAAAGAGGTTGGGGATCATTTAACAGAAAGAGAGGATTAACCCTCTGTTACAGTTGTAGAAGACCTAGACATCTTGCTAAGGAATGCCTTGGTAGAATATCTAGTTGTCTTTGTTGCAAAGCTATGGATCATGAGGTACTGGATTTCCCTAGAATGATTGCTAAGCTTGAAGGAATGAACCTGAATCAAGAAAACCCTAAGGCAGATCCCGAAAAGGAAGAACCCCAGCAAGAGTCGGAGAAGGTATTGATTCAAATGAGAGAGACCCTGAATGGCCACCAACATGTCATATTATCAGAGGTTTTCAAAGAGAAAGAATGCATTGAGGCAAGAATAGGGGACTTCAACATTGACTCTGTCCTTGATGAAGAGACACAAGTGAACATTATGTGAGAAAGAACTTGGGAAGCTATAGGGAAGCCTACTATGATCCCTTCATTAGGAGGAATAAGACTATTTAGAGGAAAATTGATGATGTTATGTGGAAAGCTCCCTCAGATACCTATGACAGTCCATGGAACTTCGACAAAGGAAGATTTTGAGATTATTCGATTCATTGAAGACAGTGCCCCATTTACCATGTTACTCAGAAAACCTTAGATTAATAGAGATCAAGCTAGAAAGAAGGAAGAAGAAGAAGTCTTAGAATGGAAGAGACAAGAGTTAAAATATTTTATGACCTGCAATATCTTGTAGTTGATGGAAGAATAGGAAAACAAATTGAAGCCATTTGACACTAGAAGCCCAGATGTCAAAGATGCAAGAGCATTAGAGGACTCATAGAAGATTGAAGTATCTGTCTCATATATAGAGGAGGTATTACCCCTGAGTCCTAGGAGAGAACCTCAATAGCGCGAAGTGACTATGTCCAAGGAAAATAAGAATCAGAATGGGAAAAGAACCACCAAAACGAAGCTCATGGGGAAGAAGGATAGGAAGCTAAGTAAGAAGAAGGTCAATATTGAAAAGTTACAGCAGATTCCAGAGGGTACCTCGTAGACAGAAACTGTGCAAAATTGGAGCTTTGTTGGGATATCAAAACAACAACATATGCCACTTCGCCATGGTGAAGCAATATAGTCATTGGAAGCCGATATATCCATTCGACTGCTACTCTGAACTGTTGGAAAATAATTTATGGTTCACCACTAGACCGTTGGACCATGCCATAATAGACAGAAGAAGATTCAATGAGGCTCATAACTGTTGTAAGCAACCCATTGCCAAGATCGCCTATATATCTCGTTGCGCCATGCCCGAAGAACACTTTTTTCCAACTGAGAATTTGAAGCCCACAGACTAACAATTGTATACAGTGATCATCACGCCCCTGTTTTTCATCCCTGTGCAATGTTTACGATCATTTTGACCCCAATAATTTATCCCAAGCGTGTATGTCCGACGAGCTCATCGTCATAGAAGAATCCGCAATAGAAGTTCTGCTTGATTTAATGACTGAGAGAATCATGTTGGAAAGAGTAGTATCTACAGGTGTTCAAGAATCATTGACGAGAGGATTGGCAGGCTCTCCGTCCACTTCTCAAGTTGGACCATCCCGACAGGCCGATGAGAAGCGTACTAAACACAAAGATGACATTGTGAATTCCAAGTTGATTCTGAGCATTCTACCTGCCTACCTACCCCCTCTAAGCGGTGCCATCAACCGAGACAGTGTGCCCAAAGATTTTGACTATGCTTTGGTCATAGTGTACCTCCCAAAAAGAGTCCATGCAATTCACACTGACCAGGATAATCTCGCAGCATTGAAATTCAATGACTTCAACCTTGGTGACTGGAAGGCTTACAACATGATTTCCACGCACAAGTATCTAACCAGAACTAAAGGTAAGAACTCAAATATTATCTTGCAGTCATGGACCCAGAACCTCGTGCAATCCAGACTACTTAATGTGATGAAGATCCCACACTTCGGCAGGCACCAGGAAGTGAATGAATGTGTTAAATTGTTGATGTCTTGCTACCACAGAGGATACTTATGGTTGAACTGTCACATCATTGTGGATCCGACCTTGATCAATTAGATCATAGGGCTGAGCATGCAGGGCCCTGACCCACAAGAATTTTACCCTAGAAAGACCTCTGACTGAACATTAGTGTAGAGAATCAAAGAAAATTATGGTGATGTCGAGAAGGGCACGCGAGGTTACAAGGTATCCTCTATCTAGAGCGACGTAGTGCACCTCGCATGTCAGCTGATTGCAGGCAATCTAGTTCACAAGAACCGTCCCACCCAAGTAACTAGATTTGTAGTTGACCTCACAAGGAAGTGTGCAAAGGGACTACAGATGAATTGGGTGTATTACCTTGTAAAACAACTAGAACTTGATTGCAGGGAAGCATAAGACCAAGGGTATGAGTTCCACTTCAACTGGCTTCTCATATTGATCGTTTTCATTGCATGGGAGATGCCGGAAGGTGCGACCTTCCCGGACATCGATCCCTTTGAACCTTTGGTTGCGAATTTCAGTACCTTTTGGTACTCTAATGATATGAACAAGCAGTGGCAATCCAATGTTGTCTTCCATGCTTACTACAACTAGTTGAAGCAAGCCATCCAGTCTGAGCCCCGGATGGCCCCGAATACCCTCCACAGGTTTCAACCCTTAATGAAGTTCAACGTCGACCACCACTTCATTTATATAATAGGGCACGTTGATGAGAACAAGAAACAATTGCAGTCATATTACGAGTTGACCGAGGAATACATCGAAGCAATCACCAAGGATTGTTCAGTAGACCTTCTCATTCCAGCGAACCCCATGGAGCTGTCCAATATTGATAGCCAAAAGACTGTGTCGGATACACCAGGACCAAGCAAGACAAAGAAGCCTGAAGAGGTTCATGATGTAGATAGTGCATCTGTAAGGATTTCCTCTATCACACCAAACAAAGAGGGTGATGGCAAAGAGATAGAAGGTGCAGAAATTGAACAATAGAAAGGCGAAGTACCACCACCTAGGGATGAAGAGGATTCATCGAAGAAAGGGAAGGTTTCACCTCTGAAATCTTCCTCTTGGAAGAAATCTAGAACCCCTGTAACCAAGATGCAGACTACCCTCACATTAGATGATTTTAATTTCATAATTGCAGTTGTGAACGATGCTTCACAGGAGATAGTAGAGAAGCAAGAGGTGAAGCAGGAGAAGATGTACAATTATATCAAAATTGAACTCCAAGGAGTTTAGTAGGCACTCCAATATGCCGCGCAGCCTCCACTGTGCCTCTGACAACAAAAATAATAGAACTGGGAGCTGAGCCAACTCAACTCCACCAGATTGTTGATATGGTCAAAGCTTGCATTTGACGAGCTCAAGAAGACATAGTGCAAGACACCCAGGCTTTGACATAGGTACAGGGAGTACTTGTTGAGTAGCGCAGTGCTGCTGAATGAGAAAAACTTGCTTTTCAAGCACAGTGGGACAAAGAGAAAGTAGAGCTACAACAGAGCAAGGAGAAGTTGATCATGGAACAACTAGAATTAAAGGAACAGGTCAACAGAGCACTTCACTCTGTGACCATCATAGAAGTGAGAGCTGAAGAACGAATTCCACAGTAGGTGGCACATCTTGAAGAAGTGATCCAACAACTTCAACAATGCATCGCAGATCTGGAGCTTCGTACTATACCTGAGACACCTCAAGATATAAGAGACCTACGGGAAGCAACTTCCCATAGTGCAGTTGACAGATTAAAATCCCTTGCTTTGGAATGCAAGCAACTGAGTTCCAATAGCGCTCATACTTATGAGAACCCCACGGAGAATCCAGAGTTGCAGACATTGGAGGCACAACTTCAAGAAGAAAAGAAGCATGCAGATACATTATAGGCACAACTAAAGGCCTTAACACCAATTGAAAGAATGAAGAGGTTTCCAGAATAGTGCACGGCCCAACAACAAATCCATATGATCCAGAGAAAAGTGATGGAAATATCTCAACGACTTCAACCAATGCAAAAGAAGGCATGTCAACTATTCACAAAAATTGAAATCCAAGGAGTCGAGCTAGAACAGGTTGTCATCACAACAAAACAACACCTAGAAGGGCCAGTCAAGGATGCACTCATCTAGGAGTTCACTGAGCAAGAGGACATAACATTACAACAGGTCGAAGCAACTTGAGACAAGATCAATGCATTCGAGGCAGAATTGCACAAACCAAAGTGACTCGGGACGCGTCAAAGGTGAGTGTTGGGGGCTTGTTGACCCATGACCAAGTTTTGGGAGCACTTGGTCATATTTAACCATTTTTGGGACTTTGACAGCCTGTCAAAGATGGAGTGCCAGACGAAGCAGAGATCAAGAGATCTCGGGCCACTTTTGGGCCCCTTTTTGGGTTTTGGGAATATGCAATGGGAAAGGGACGTCGGCTCGTGGGTTTACCCACGCTTAGGCCCACTTTTGTATGTATAAATAGAAGGATAGGCAATGTAAGAAGCGTAGAATATTATATCTATGTGATATAGGCTAAGTTCCAAGGAGGGATCTGTGTGATCAAAGGTTTTGTGTATAGACTTTCATAGCTTAGTGCAAGTCCCTGTGTGAAAATATAGAAGGCTTTGCATTGTAAGGCAAGGAAGAAGGATCCAGCGAGCTGCGCAGATCTTTTGTCCTGTGCGAAGTAAGGGTTCTAAGGCTCTATGATTGTAACTGATTGGCCAACGATAATAAAGAAGAAGAGTTGGTGGACGTAGCCCCAGGGTGGGGGTGAACCACGTAAATCTATGTGTTATGATGTGTACTTTGACTTGATGTGTTTTTGCTAAGTGCTTTGATGTATTTATATATATCCTCTTATGATTTGTAGATGTGTGTGAATATTAGATTTGACATGTATGAGGATGCTTAGTGTTGATCTACTAGATCTGATCTGTTTTACTATTGATAAGTGCTTAAATACCTTAGATCTAAGTGAATGTTGTGATGCTCTGTGCTATCTACGAAGTATCATAAGGGTTGAATATTGATCATTGATCATTGTTACGTGCTCTGTAAGCGATATAATCACAGTTCTGTGTCCCAGCTAAGGTTGTAGACACCTAAGTATTGCAACCACCCCTGCATCTACCTCAGGTGAGACTTCATCTGCTTCGCAGGTGTTGCCGAAAGGGCTGGTAGTTAGGGTTTTTTTGGTGCATTGTTGTAGCGTTGAACCCCGAGTCTGCCCCTGTGCCAACAAGTCAAATGGAAATCATATGTCTATGAAACATTACTTTAGGAAAATGACAAGGGATTCTAGGCATGTGGGATTTCCTCTTGGACCCCCCTATATACCCCTCTCTTTTGGAATCATATCTCCCTATGGATTTGTCCATGTCTGTATGGGGTCGATGATGTATTCCATTTTATTATTTCCAATGTACAATGTTTTACATATTACATCACTTGGTCCTCAACCTTTCATCATATATACAAATATACATTTCTAATATGAGGATCAAAATTGGGGTGTTACAATCCCCTCCCCCTTGTTTTTTTACTGTCCTTAGTGCACATCATCATACAAGTGTACATGTATACATATACAAAATTTTACATCACATTGCTTAATAATTTTGTATTTTAATGACTCCCACAACAATTCCAACTGGCAATTTCTCATTCCTCTCAACCTGCACAACCCAAGGAAGTGTACCCCTTCACTACACCATTGATCTAGATGGATGTCGGTGGCCTCCCACTGGTTCATTTTGGCAGTTTTCTAGTTTCACAGTTTTTTCCTAGTTTTTGGGTCCTGGACTTTCGGGGCCGTTTTGAAGCCCTAAAAAACATTTTTAGGGCTCGCCACAGCCAAACTGTAGACAGAGTTAGATTCTGATGAAAACTTGCATAGTCCTTGAATAGACCTTTCTAGTGGGATATCGTGTGCCTAAAACGGAGATCGTATGAAAAATTTACGACCCCAGGAAGTTGATGTACTAGCTTACCCCAATAGGGCCCACATGACTTTTGGTGCTTCATCTCCTAGGGTTAGGTTTTGGATGTCTAGAGTTTTGGAATTCATGCTTATTGTAAAAATTCCTTCAGATCTTCATTGTAATCATCTTCTTATGAATAAACATAGTCGTCACATCTCTTCTCAGAGATAAGCTTCCACCATTCCAACAAGCTTGTTTCCTGCTGCATTTTACAGTTTCAACTTATTTCCTTATTGAATAGAAACCAGTTTTATTCTATCTATGTCATTCTGTGTTAAGCATATTTTAATAATCTGTATTCATTTCATTCTCTCATAAAATCTAGATCAATGGTATCGGAGCAGTCTTCTCCTTGTCATTCTTAATGCATGTCCCCAAAAAGGCCAGGGTACAAAGAGTTGGGTCTCGAGCTTGTTTCTCTTGAGGAAAAAATCTCTCACACCCAAGCAACCTCTCATGGTAGTAGAAAAGAAAGACGATGAGACAGGAGATCCTTTCAAAATGTTTCTTGAGGAAGCCTTCATGCAACAAAGGAACGCGATGATCGATTGTTTTGTCCAAATCCTTCGGTGGCTACCGACATGCGATGCATCTTCCTTGAGCAGAGGCGCCAACCCCTTCAAGGTACAAATAAACTTTGATATTCCTATATTTGAAGGTCAGATAGATGCAGATGTGGTAGAAAAATGGTTGAATCTACTAGAAGGGCATTTTTTTATCAATAACTTTTAGAATAGAGAAAAGATTACTTTTGTGCTCCTCAAATTTAATCCCCATGTCAAAGATTGGTGGGAAACTTTATTTGAGAAAAAGGAAACAGAGGAACCATCATTATTTATAGTCATGGCCACCTAGGAATCCTTCATGGATTATATTAAGGAGAAATACTACCCTGTCGGAAGTTATGACTACTTGTATACCAAATGGACCACACTGCGGCAAGAAAGAGACTAGGCAGTGAACCTTTGTCTCTTTCCCGGTGCCTCCTAAGGGAGAGTGGACTTTGTCTAGTCTAATATCACAAATGCATGAGCCTGAGGAGCTATTTCATGCCCTGTTGGACATAAATGCTCTGTTCTTATAGAGTTCACATATATCTTCCATACTGTGTGCACCAAGTTGGGTATCAAAGATTCAGAGCGACCTATGGTGCTCTGCATAGATACATCTAGACTGAAATGGAATTTATAGAAATATCATCCTTGGGCGCGGCCTATCGATATGCCATCAAAATCAAGCAAAAGCTCAAACAAAAGAAGCAACAATTTGGGCCTGGGAACCCCTCACAACAAAATCTAGGAAAGGGAAGCCCCAACCCACAAAACAAAGGACAAAGCAAAGATGTACAGTATTAGGACAACCAGTCCAAGCCCAAAGAAAAGAAGGAAACTAGAAAGACAAAGAAAGATATTGGGAAGTGGTGCGACTTCCATAAGATCCCTTGGAATAACACTGTTGATTGTCGCTCAAAGCAGTCGTTGGTGGCCGAATTAAAAGCCTCTTAATCAGATGCGGGTTCTGACTCTGAGTCAGAACCAGAAAGGAGAAGACGAATCATTGATGTGTAACCCAATGCCACCTTTGCTACCACCAAGCTCTAGCCTAGTGAACCAGATGAGCCAGAAGAAGATGAGAGCCTTTTCCATTCAAAAATGTGGGTAAAAGGAACCCCGTTGCACTTCATCATTGATAGCAATGTTATAGCAAGATTTGTGTTCCCCATGATTTTGGTCATCTAGATGATGTATTAACAATGGTGTACTCAGGCTCCCAACAAGAACTTTCTCCTGAGAAAAGTGACATTTATCTCCTTCTAGAAAACACATTTTCAAATAGAGTTCGTAGGCTGCTTATAGCCTAGGGTGCAAGAATGACCCATTCTCGCAGGCCACCTTCAGCTAGGGTGTGAACTTCTCGCCCTGTGCTCTATACCTAGGGTGAAAACTTGTTCTCAAGCTTGGAAAAAGATGAAGTCTCGATGGTTCTAGAAGGGAATCTTCTAGAAAATGGGTTGGCATTCGAATGGTTATCATTTTACTAGCTTCCCTGATTTGGTGGGATCATTCTCATCCATGTAACCATCTCATCCTCTTCTATATATTGAAAGGATTCTCATGGAAAAGATTAAGCAAGATTAATTGGAGAATTGGTGAAGGAATTGTGTGAAGAACCCAGCTTGAACAGGAGCTTGGAGACTCTAGCAAGTCTATCAAGAGGAATTGGATCTTCTTCATGCAAGGATCGAGCAAGTGTGTGTGTTGGAACCAAGAGTCACTGAAAGGAAGCTTGCGACATCAAGGCAACCAGGTTGTATCTTCTACTTTCGATTAATATGATACATCGGCATGCCCTTTTCCCATAAAGTCATTCTTACTTTATTGTGTAATTCCTTGATCATACACATAAGTTGACGATTAAATACATTTTTCTATCTTCACTTTGGTTGGTTTGTGTTGTATTGGTCTTGACCTCACGAGAGAACTGGAGCGAAGCAGGAGCAATAGAGACCCTAGGAAGTGATACAAAGGTATGCCACTTATTCCTCCTTACTAGCTATTTCAATGGTCGTAACTTAGGGAAAGAGTTATGTCCTGTCCTATTTTGTTCTAGATCCAGGTGGATCTAAGGAGATCTGTTAGTGTCTGCACCTACCGATTAGTCTGATAACAAAATTGGCGACTCCACTGGGGATGCAACCCATTTATTCGTGGTTTTTGGTGTTTTTCCTTGGCCATTTTCTCTTGCCTTACCTTTCTCCATTTTTATCAATCTCTGAGTCTTCAGGACACCCTGATAGACTCCCTGGGTCCAAAAGTCCCTTCAAATTTTTTTTCTTTTTCCAAAATTTTGCCTAGTTTAAGGCCTTCTCGCATTGAACCCCACAGTGGCCTATGAGAACCCCTTGAGTTCGCACTCTACATTTAATTATAGTGCGAGGTTCTCGCACCTCGCTCAAAGGTAGCCTGTGAGAATGCTCCATTCTCGCACTATGTATTACTGATAGCCTGCGAACCCTCTTTTAATTTTTTTGGATTTAAGGTTTTTGCATGCTCAGATGCCTAGATCAGTATAGGTGTCTGAAAAGAACTTCTTGGACCATTGGTTGATGTTTTCTTGACTTCGGATTTTGTGCACGATCAGTCTTCAGAAATCAAAGGCTCTTCCTATCCATCTTTTTCTCAAATCTCATCTCTTGACTTTTCTTAGCAAGGATATACTATCTGATCCTGGAATCTGAGTACTTGTTTGGTTAGGAGCTAGTGATCGGTTTGACAATTGGGATTATTTGTCTTTCTCATTTTCTCATTATTTGGAAGATCATTGTTCTCATGCAATTGAAAAGACTAGTCTTGTCTACTTGTCATTTTTGTTTCCATTGAAAGATTGGTTTGGGTTTTTGTTTATTGCTTGTTCATCAGTTATTGGTTTTCCTTACTTTTTCCACCATGGTGTAGATCCTTTTTGAAAAGTAAAAAACATTTTTCTTTTAAAATCATTTTCATTTTTGAAAATATTGAAAATCAATTGTTGAAACTGTTGAAAAAGAACAAATAGAGAATTGTCATTGTTGCGTGATTCATTGAGATTACATTTTAAAGAAAATTGTGTATTGTAGTTCAAGATTGTTCCGGAACACTTCTCTTTCCCTCCCGTACATAGGATTCATCGAACGAAAAGTGATATATTTCATTCCTATCTATGCATTCTTGGGTCAGAGTCTCACACAACATCAGTTTCATCTCCATTTCCTTTGAGCAACAACAACCCTTAATTACATTGCGTAATTTTAAAATTTAACTAGTAACTCTTTTCTAGGTCTCTATTACACCAACAATTAGCTAGTCTAGCACTTTGGAATAGGCAGAGAGATACACTCTCCAAAGAACAAAACACACAATAGCATCTTGTGTTAAGGAGTGTCAAATTCCATTTACAACATTTTGTCCTGGGAAGCCCTTCTCACACAAGGGTCAAACCTGAGGTCACATTGATATTGACAAAGTTACTCACCCTTCTTTGTTGATATCGGTGTAGAGATTGCACGTATTACGGAGGTCACTTGGAGGTATACCCACAATGATGAGTGGAAGCCTCTCGAGTTGATTTTGGGCTAGATACCCTACCCTTTCGTGTGGATCGGACTGTCAACTTTTCCCCTAGGCTTTATTGTTATCAGTGGTAACCTTGGTGGCCTATCTTCTTAGGGTCTTACACAAGGTGACTGTGAAGGGGAAAGTCTTCATGGTACCTGGAATCCACGTTGGCCAAACTCACTCAGGCTCCTTGGAGGGTATACCCACGATTATGTGTGGGAGCTTGCACCAGGGTGTAAGTCCGTTAAGCAGGTCATCAATGTAACTTTTCCACCCTAGCCCAACCCCTTCTTGTCTCGTTGTTGCGATGTTGGATTTCATCACCAACTAGTGACTTCAGAATTAGAAGGTCTTGTTTTCTTGGTATTGTTTCCTAGATTTTGTTTACTAGCACGTGTTTTTTGTTTACCCAAGTTGACCATAGGTTTTCTCTTCGTAAGTTTGTAACTCGTTCACAATAGACCCTCCACACCATTCACATAGAATGCAGGGCTTACCTCCAGAAAACCTAGAAGGTTCCCAACCCTTGCCTACAAGCTCACTTGAGGGCTCTCCTCAACAGAGTGAAGTCCAAGACATTACCACTCCACAAGTGGAAAGAACTGACTCTCTAGAACGTTTCCGAATTACCAATACTCGAGAGGACTTTCGACTTCACCCCAATTTTGAGAGACGTATTATGCGAGTGAATTCTTCCGAAGACTTAGTTGTGTTGTCTTCTGGATCACCGACTGGACCCTTTCCAGGACCTGAAGGCCAAGATCCTTTTTGGTCTGCTGGCGTTTTTAGATGGGATCTCTTTGGTGCAGGATCAGGCATTGAAATCATCATCTCACCTGCATTCCCCAAAACCTCTGACCCAGACGCAGTACCTTTTACTACTGCTTATTATTTTCTTGGTACAGAAGCTCCGCGATCCGACCACATCTTGACCGTCCCTATAGAAATGGTCCATTACACAGACACTATGTTAAGGTCCTAACCTGCACATAGGTAGATCAATG
>ML801928.1:142455-158260 GCA_009831015.1 Picea engelmannii | reverse complement strand
TCAGAGATCTGCCACTTTTTGAGGAAATACTCCTTGTATCTTGCAAACAGTTTTACTTTCTATTTTTAGTAAGATCTGATCCATGTTTTTAGGATCAGAAGTTTGTTTTGTAAACTTATAAATATCAGAACAAAAGATGAACCAGGGGTTCGATTCTGGATACAATAATGCTCCTTGTACTTAGACTTCTTATTTGCTAATACAGATCACAGGTTTCTTTCCATTTTGGTGGCAGTCTTCCATACTTCTCCTTCACTGATATATTGTTGTCCAACCCTGAATAGTTGTTATCCTATTGTTTGGTTCATAACTTCATTATCAGTCTCTTTAGTTGTTTATTAAGCCCTGCTTCGCATTGGTTTATGAGCAATCTTTTCTTCATCCACTTAAAGCTATCTTACTGTTTAACCAATCTTGGAGAGCACTGTTTATTTGTTTATCGCTTTGATGTCTGAATGCTATAAGTTGAATTGAGTTATCCCATTGATCCATCTTTACAAAATACAAAAACATTTATTTCTTAAGTTACCAAGCACCTCTGGTCAGCAACCACGGAGGGTTTCTTGGAGTGATAACAATACCCATTTGACACCTTTAACCACAATGGTTGTAGTGTCAGAGGTTCATATCATCACCTCTTCCCGTCCTATAGTGAATAATAAACCTATAGCCATGAACCCTTTTGGGTCTCTTTGTCACTCGTAGGGATATAATGTTCGATCCATCCCTATGGCCTCTAGTCCTTTTTCTTATGGTATGCCGAATTTTACATTGCAATTTTCAATCTCCATCCCAGTGGCTAGTCCAAATACTAGTAATGGACTTGGGGGCATAACTCCTCCACATACTTCTTTCTCTTTTGGTGGTACCCATGTCCCGCAAACGACTCCTACAGTTAGAGGCTTTCCTCCTTTTAACCCCGGGTCCAATCCTATTCCTAATTCTTTTGGATGGAGTAACCAACCTGGAGGACAAGATATTTCTTACAATCTGTCCTTTACACCCACCTCCTCTGTACCGATTCTGACCAACATGTTTGGCATGATGAATCCACCTTTATCCTTTGGATTCACAATTGGAGGAGGTCAGTTTCATGCCTTGGGAAACCCCCAACCTGGAGCCAATCCAGCTGGGGGTAGTTTTTAAAACCCTCATCAGAACATTCCTACTGGAATGGTGCCCAACCAACCCCTCATGAATCATTCTGGAGGAGGGTCTTACAATCCCGGACAAGGACATGGTGCTTACCAAAACCCTGGATGGGATGCGATTCCCCAACAACAATCTTTCCAGGGAGCTTGGGGCTAGATGTCGCAACCCCATCTTCCTTGTCTGGCCATGCTCAATTTTCCAAACTTGTATAAGTTAATGAATGATCCTATGTGTCATGATCCGACATGATGCCTTGTCCCCACAAAACTTCCTTTGGATATTCCAAAATTCAAAGGCAATAATGGTGAGGATCTTGTTGATCATGTCACTACTTTTCACCTTTGGTTCTCTTCAAATTCCCTTAACGACGATAATATTTAGTTAAGCTTGTTGCAAAATGGTATATCAAGCTACCAAGGGGGTCATGCAGAACCTTTATTCAAATGGTATTAGTCTTCCTCAACCAATTCCAGTTGTCATTTCATTATGATGTTGGCTTAGAACTTCTGTCAACCTTATGCCAGGACAAATCCACTCATATCTTAGATCACATCTAGGAGTCGCATAGACGAAAGAGGTTGATCAAGCCCTGCATACCCCCAAAATTCCTGCTAGAGTGGTTTCTCATGAGGTCTCTACTGCCTTATATTTCGAAGGATGTTTCTACATCTGGGGTTACATCTGAGGAAGAAGCGATTTTTAAATCCCAACAGTTAGATCTTATATATGCTCAATCTGGGATGTTGTATGAGATTCTTCCAGATGCACTTAGGTCAAACTATGACCCTAGACAAAATCTCGGGCCTCATGCCGATGGCATTGTAGGCTCCATCAATGCGAAATCCACAGACTTGGTGACAAGCCATTTGAAAGAGTTGTATCTAAATTAGTCTGTAGGAGGGACAACTTTGTATGTGTCCTCCAATACCACTTAATTGGTGGATGTACATTCTATGCAATCATCAACCTGTTAGCACTGAGAGTTACCCTCAGATTACAGAAGGATAATCCCAATACCCATCAGGTTACATGTCACAATGAATAATTTTAAAGAGGTCAAATGGGTCAGACTCAAGATAATATCGTTTTAACTCAAAAAACTAGACTAGCATGCACAAGCAATTAAGGTCTTGATAAACTTCAGTCAGTAAGTTGTAGCAAAGGTGAGCAGTAAGAAGATTTTATGAGAAAAATGTAGTGGTCTACTATGGACATCGGGTCTTCAAGCAACCTGAGGAGGAAAAAATTCAAACACAAGATCCTCTTGGATTCAAAGTTTCAAGAAACTGAAGAACACTATACAAATACTATAATCAAACATCCATCACAATACAGCTATAACAATCCATGTGAATCCTTCAATCATGGACACTTCAGTATCAGAGGCAAATAATATGGAGAAGAAGCTAACTTATATTAATTAAGAAGTCTCAAATCAAGTTACATAACTAGAGAACCAGTGTGTTTCATAAAAACATTACAATGCGGGAGCCTCGCTCAACCATCTGACCATAAAAAAAAATCAAAATACATACTTATACTTAGACTGACTACAACCACCATAGCAGCAATTGATTCATGCATTCAAGGCTTGACTTCTATGTCTTCTCTACAGACTGTGCATGTAGTATTCTGTCAGACGCGAGCTCTTTCGTCTGGACCTTCTCTGTTAGAATGCGCATGCAGTTCTCTATCGGTCGCGAGATCAGACCTGCCGGTCCTTTCTGGATTTCCATTTATGTGGTGAGACAAGGTTTCAACCACCTCCCTCTCTTTCATTAACTAACTTCATTGGGATCAAGATGGTCATATTCAACTCGACACCTGTATCTTTGATGGAATTTTGCAGGGAACACTGGCAGGCAGACGTGGACACTGATGATGATGATTTGGCGAGGTGCTTGGTGCAAATTCGTAGGCTACAATGAGTAAATGGTGGCCATGTGGAAGGTTGTGGTTGGTGGTGTCTGGGAATACGTGAGAACCATCCTATAGGAGATGAAGTGTAAAGGCACGAGGGTGATGTGGCAAAGGGAAAGGATGGGGTGGTAGAGAGATGTGGTAGGTAGTAGAGGTGACAAGGGGAAACGACAAATGGTGGTGGAGATGACATGGAGTGCAAGTGGAAGACATATTTTAGGAGGTGAGAGGGGGAGAAATGAAAGTGGGGAAGGGACAGGGATGTTTTCGGATGAGTGGAGGACAGGTGTTAGTGGGAGCGCAGGCGGTATGGGAAAGCGGTTTGGCAGTTAGCTCAAAGGGCGGGTAGGTGTTAAGTAGTAAAGCGCGGGGGGGTCTAAGTTGTTGTGGAGGTGACACGATAGTGGGGGGCCCACTTTAGAAAACTACCAACTCGGAACCCCCCCTCCCCCCCCATTAAAGGAAGAAAGGTCATGGGGGTCTAATATTGGATGTGGAGCGTAGATCTGAGCACGCCATGCTTAGCCGCTGAGATCTGCGCGCTCTTTATCACAATGTGCCAAAACTGCCAAGCCATCAAAAACTTAGGATAAAACCAAATGTGGGTTGCACTAAGACCCCTTTCCTGCATTTTTTCACCAAGGGGTTATTTCCTAAGGGAAAAACACCATTTTATCAAAAACTTGTGCTAACACAACCAACCTGAATGGTAACTAGCAACCAAGAGGGAATAAAAAGAAAGAACGTAATAATAATTGTAAGGGTGGGAAAAATAATAATAAACCCAAGGAAAACAGTAATAATGAGAAGTCGAATAATAACGTTCGCGAGGGCAAGAAAGAAAGGCAGAAGGTGAAGTTTCCCTGCAAGATTTGTACAAACAACCACCTTACCCATTTATGCCCCAAAATTTTGGAAGCTGCGAGGCTTTTATCTCTACCTCCCGTCGTGATGACTAATCCTTTTCCACATAATCAACACATGGCCTTGAGCTCCTTGAATGTCGAAAATGTGGCGAGTGGGAGTCAAAACCCACCGACACAAGATGGTGACCGTTTATGTATCAATATGGTCAAATCTGAGGTCAATGTAGCCAGTCGGTCTCACAACTGCAGTTCTCCATAGACTATTCCTGGTCTAGAGTCTCCCCCTCCTCCAAAGATGCCCTTACAAATTGAAAAACTAGATCCCCTGCCTTGTATTTCGAAAGGAGTACTCAAGCGCTCTAGCCACAATCCTAGTGGTAGATCCGCCCAAAATTACTCTATTGTTGACGATCTGGGTCAAACCCCTTGTGCGATGTCAGCTCTGGAGGTAATCCAGATGTGTCCTTCACATAGGAATGATTTTCCATATGCGTTAGGATCTCTAGATCCTTGTGGCTCAAAAGTGATCAAGTTTGATGTCATAGATGTGAAGCATCGCTTTCCTTACAATGTGGCATTCCAAATCCATGTGGGTTACTCAAAGTATACCATCAAGTGTACTTTTTTTTATTAAGGCGCTGCAACATGTGTGATGTCCCTAATCTATTGGAAATCCCTCGACTCTCTGACCCTTTCTTAGTCTCTGACCATATTGAATTCTTTTGACGGTCGTTCCTTCCACCCGCATGATATTATTCCTGCCTTTCTGATCCAGTTAGGTGGGAAGACAATAGAGGTGGATGTTGAGGTGGTTGATGTGCCCCTCGATTATATCTTGTTACTAGGATGAAATTGGACTTATTCTATGACTGTAATTGTGTCTTCCGTCTTCCGCACTCTTTGTTTTCCTCACAACGGGAAGATTGTGATGATCGACCAATTGTCCTTTTGGTATGCTAGCCCCAATGTATTTGTTGGACCGTCGATCTTCGTGATCGACAATTCTCAGTCAAAAACTGAGAATATCGGTGTTAGAATGTATTCATCCCTTATGGGTACATTCGACTTCATGGCACCAATTCATCATATATACGCCAAGTCCAGTAGGCCTATTTCATTAGAGAGGTCTATTCCTTTCCTCACTTCCTATTTTAACAATCCTTGGACCCTACCTTCCTCTACTGTGTCTTGTGAAGGTTAGTCACATAATGGAATGTCCATGCCACTATTAGAAACAGAGGTTGTGTATCAAGTTGTTCTTGACTCTTTAGTCTATCTGGATCCTGTTACCTCGCAGACGGACGAGGAGGATCTTGTTCTAGAGCCCATGGGCCACTTCATCGTCTTGTTCACGTGACTGCCTCGATGAGACTTTAACTTTGGATGAAGCTACCATAGAAGCCATGAATGGTTCTAACAGGCCATGGCATGATATGCATCATCGCTCTTATTTTCTCCCAAATCTTGCTAGAATCAAGCAAGATGATTTAGATATACTTTGAGCGAGATAGTCATTCACGTTGTAGTTCCACTTGATACGCATGACATTTATGATGAAGGAAACATGGAAACTATCTCTCCTACTGTCACGATCGATATCTCTCATACCCCTGGAAAGGTTGAAAACGTATATATCGGTGCAGATTGTTCGTCAGAAGAAATTATGATCTACACCGAGCTCTTCAAGGAATTCCACGATGTATTCACTTGGTCATATGAAGAGATGCCAGGAATCGACCCTCAAATTGTCGAACATGAGATTAAAACTTACTCGGATGCCAAGCCTATTCAACAACTTCTTAGAGCTATCAATCCTAGGAATTCCCCTGCTATTAAGGCAGAGGTAGAAAAACTGATTAGTGTTGGATTTATCTACCCTATTCCCTTGGCTGAATGGGTATCCAATCATGTTCCTGTGAAAAAAAGCAAGGAACCATCCGTGTATGCGTGGATTTTCATGACCTTAACAAGGCCTGTCCCAAAGACAACTTCTCGATACCCTTCATCAATCATATTCTCGATGAGTGTGCGGGAAGAGAATTTTTTTATTTCATGGATGGATTTTCAGGGTATAACCAAATTCAGATTAAACCGGAGGACTAACATAAGATAGAATTTATTTTCCCTTGGGGTAATTTCACATAGCGGAAGATGCCTTTCGGCCTTAAAAATGTTGGAGAAACCTTCAAAATTGCTATGACCTTCTCATTTCACGATATCAAGCATATAATCGAAGCCTATCTTGACGATCTTGCTGCTCACTCTCATAAGAGAGTGGATCACCATAAGCACCTTCAGATAGTATTTGAAAGATGTCGCCATTATCGCATCCATTTGAATCCTCATAAATGCATCTTTTGCGTTAGGTCAGGTCGACTTCTAGGATTTTTAGTTTTTGAGATTGGGATCATGGTAGATCCGTTAAAAGTTGAGGCAATACTTCTATTTCCTCCCCTACGCACTATTCATAAACTTCGAGGTTTACAAGGGAAATCTAACTTTTTACGACGATTTATAGTGAAGTATGCCAATATTAGTAAGGGTTTCATGTGTCTATTGAATAAGAACACCCCTTTTATCTAGGATGAGCGAGCCCATGAATACTTCGATGCTTTGAAGAAAGCCAAGGTATCGATGCCTCTGATGAAGTCTCCAAACTACGATAGATATTACTTGCTTTATGTTGTCACGTCCAAAGAGACAATTGGTATTTTTTTGGTTAAGGAAGATGATGAGCCCCATGAGAAAATCATTTACTTTCTTAGTCGAAACTTGGTCGGCCCTGAACTCAAGTATTCTCATGTTCAAAATCTAGCTTTGGCTGTCGTTCATGCAGTCCAATGATTACGACACTATGTATTGATTTGAAAAACTATTGTGGTTGTTGATGTCAATCCATTTTATTACGTCCTTACTAGGCATATCATAGGGGGAAAGTACAATAAATGGACTGTCATTCTACAAGAGTTCGATCTCGATTTCACTTCTGTGAAGTCCAAAAAATCACTAGTTATTGCAGAGTTAATATCTGACTTCCCTCGATTAGATGAGGATGTTATTCATGTTGATTCATTTTTGGATGAACACATTTTCCTTGTCTCATCGTTAGACCCCTGGTATGGATATATTGTTCTCTATCTTAAAACTTTGAAGTTCCCTCAGCATCTCTCACGAGATGACCGACAATGTATATGATACCAAGCTAAGAAATATATTATCATCGGTGACACTCTGTATCATCAAGGAATAAAAAATATCTTGCATCATTGTTTGACTCACGAAGAATCTAAGTTTGTTCTAAACGACTGACATAGTGGGGCTTGTGGTGGTCATCTATCCGGGCTTGCGACAACCCAAAAAAATTTTCTAGCTGATTATTTTTGGCCATCTATCTTTAAAGATTGTGTCGAAGCAGTTAAGAAGTGTCACCCCTACCAAGTGTTCACTCAGAAAATGCGCTCACATCCAACCCCTCTCCATCTAGTCATTACCATTGGTCCTTTCACCAAGTGGGGAGTGGAATTTGTGGATTGCAACCCAATTTCGGTTGGGAGGCATCAACACAATATCATGGTCATAGACTACTTTACTAAGTGGGTTGGGGCCATTTATACAGTTAAATCTGATGGCAATAATGTTGCCTTATTCGTATTCAATCAAATTATAGCTAGTTACAAAATCTTGAGTGAGATTGTCACTGATCGTGGAAGTTACCACTTTCATAATGAAATGATGGAAGAAATAGCATCTAAATTGGGGTTTAATCATGGTCATTATTATCCTTAATACCCCCAATAAAATGGACAATTAGAGGCTGTGAACAAGTCTCTAAAGACCATTTTGCAGAAAACTGTCAGACAGAGAAAATTTGACTAGCATATCATGCTTTATCCAACACTTTGGGCATACTAAACCTCGGTTAAGACTTCCACTAGTTTTTCTCCTTTCTAGTTAGTGCATGGTGTGGAGTCAATCTTACCTATTGAATGAAAAATCCCTTCACTTAGATTGGCAGTTGCGCTCCTACCTAACACTTCCGATCTCGAACAACACCTCATACACCTAGAGATTCTAGATGAGAAACATCGAGATGCCTCTACAGCTATCGAAGTGAATAAAAGATGTTTCAAGGTCCAATATGATAACTCTGTCTGTCCTTGGTAGTACACTGAGGGATACTTGGTCCTTCTATATGAACTATCCAAATAACTGCTGGGGGAAGGCAAGTTCAAACCCATGTGGCACGGTCCCTATATCGTGTGATGTGTCTTAGAAAAAGAATCCTTTGAATTAGAATATTATGAAGGGAACATGTTGATTGAGCCCAGGAATGGGATCTATTTGAAAATATATTACGCTTGAGCCCCAAGCTTGGGTGTAACTCTTTGTATACTAATGTATTTTAGTGTATATATCTTTTCCCTTTGTTTTTATCTTCAACTTGCTTATCAAGTTTTCCTTTGGTTGGAAGATGTAAACGAAATCTTTAGTCTACTTAGGATTTGTAGACGGGGCCAATTTTCATACACAGAACTTGGCTTCCTCTGCTTGGGTTTTTTACTCACCCGAGGGTCTATTGGTGTCTTCAGGTGGATTTTTCCTAGGGCCATCCACGAATAATGTGGTCTAATATAGCCTTGTTATAGAACTTTTACGTGATGCCATTTCACATGGTATTCGCTCATTAGAAGTTCGCCTAGACTCCCAATTAGTAGTATGTCGATTGAACGACAGTTAGCATGTGCGTGACCCTACTCTACTCCGACGATTCCTACAGGTACGAATTTTGGAATGACAATTTGATTTTATTACTTATCATCACATAACTAGAAGTTCTAATTATGTATCCGATGCATATGCTAATTTTTTTTTTATTGGCATTTGTCACATAACTAAAGAAAAGAAAACATTTTCATCAATGTACACATTGTAACATAAGTAAAGCCGAAGATCCATGTTTTTATATATATTTCAAAAAATATGATGTTTAGTACAAAATTGGGGCTGAAACCCTCGATATACATATACATTTGATCATACAATATTCACGACATCTACGCTTGTGGCACCAGATGAGTGTCATGATAGCAAACTATGGCAATTGTGAGACACCGAAAGAGTCGTACCCAAGCACAGGGCACGCCTACCACCTGTCGTTGCATAGCATCCGACAAATCCTCCACCTGAACCATGGGAATCCTCTACGTCAAATGAGATAGGTTTCCCTACACATTTTGAAGAACTCTATATGTGTCCCCTCCCATTGCCTCATCTCCATGGTGCCTTCGTCGATGTCGTGGAAGTCCATCTAGCCGTCATGGACCTACGTCTGCGTCACATACATGTTTAGTTAGTACTTAACATCATTCAAAAATATTTTTGTTTTCTTATACAAAAATACAAAAAAATCAAATATTAAAAAACTGTGACATACCTATGTCTCCGTAGGCGGAAACTGGTGGTAACGGCATGTTTAGATCTCCTCTGAAGTCAATCCCTGCATAAGGGTATTCATCCAAATCTATCACCTAACGACTCCACCAGAAGAAAAAGTCATAGTTGTAGGGTGTTGGCACCCTACTACCCCCTTGTCGCCTCATCACGTCGGTCCATCGTTCCATGGCTTGATCACAAGGTCCACATAGAATAATATCAACTCTAGGCCCCAATCCTGGAACCCTCTCGAATAAAAAACTACAAAGGATAGAAGTGAACCCGAAGTTCCTCTTTATAACTAGTTCGCAGTCTGTCAGCTGGTTCTTTATATTGACCAGTAGTGAGGTGCACCAGTCATACACCGTGGGTCACAAGAAATCCACTGAATAGAACATAAGTGGCCTCGATTCCTGGTGCAAAGTGGCCTACCCTATGATCCATGTCAATACCAGGACAACAATCTTGAGGCTAAGATTGTTGATCGCTCTGATTGGGAGTTGACGCCCTACCTTCTCAGTCCTTGCAATGCAATGAGTGGCTATGTAATCCTTGATATTCATGTCAATCCTAGCTCCCCATGATTTTAGGTTGACCACCTCACCCCGACCTGACAATCCCGTCAAGAAGTAGATGTCCTCGACTTCAATCCTTAATGGTTATCCATCAAGGTTGAAGGTCTCACTATTTGGATCCCAGTAGTTCACAAGAATCTGAAGCAATCTCACTTGAGCCCTCATACCTTTGAGAGCCCAAAACTTGTATATCCCACATCTTTTCAAGGCCATTTGAGCCCCTAGATTTCTCTCCATTGCAACATCCACCTCTTCGTTCTCTCTTTCTCTCCACTCTAGAACCATCTTGCAAGAGTCAAACCATTTTTTGAGTTAGAAACCTTTAAAAAGATTTATCCATGGACATATATGTGAGTTGTAGTGTACACAGTCGCATATAGGGTTGCTTATACACTGTTTTTTTTCAAACAGTCACGTTTAAGTATGTGTATATGCAACCCGATGAATTGTATCTCGCGTACACCTTAGTTTTCAAGTTGCTCCCTAAATAACTTAAAAAATGAGGTATAATTACAAATTTTAATCCACTAAAAATAAATAGGAGAGAAAGATTAATTACCTAGTCCACACGGTCGTTGATTTCGTGACTCATAGCTACCGCAATCACCAGTTGAAATTTAGAATAAATTTGGTCCAAAATGCACTATTTGGGTAAAAAATACAAATGGTATAGTAAAATTGGTTTTTTTACTATTTATAGAAAAAATTTACCCACTTTGCATAGTTTCGTACAATATTTTTTCCCAATGGACTAATACGATAGTGGATGGAGTTATTTTTTGTAGTTTTATCCAGGGATTCTTGCGGTTTTCAGCGCCATGTCGCCCGTTCGTAACTTTGGACAAGTATTTTCATTACTGATCATATATGATAGGTATCCGATCCATCATGCACACTTGCATTATCCTATGACTGTAGCTTATATGCCTTAGTATGAACCCATTTCATAATGACACAAAACCTTCCATCTGTAACTAGAAGTGTCATTATCGAATGGTAGAGACTTACCAAACATGGGTACCCTAGTTAGATTCCCTACTTCATTCGGTGCCCATGCAGATATTTTTGTCTATAGGACTGGGATTCCCTTATAGATAATACATGACTTTATGTTTGAACCTCATTTCTCACTCATAAACATGCTGAACTATACCTAGAGGACTTCCAATGAGTTTTATTTAAGCTCTTTTCCAACTCTATCAAAAAAAAAAAAGATTACCGAGTGAACTTGTCTCTTTCACACTCATAAATTGGATTTGAAAGGATGTCTATTTGGTGCAATTTTGTCCCTTTTTCAAACCAAGTAGACTAAGATTACAAAAAAGGACATTTTTTGGTGTTAAGTTGTAATTGCATCTCATTCTCCTACTTACAGTATTGAGCCTAGCGTCGATTATCTCTTTTGTGTTATAATTCTTTCACCTCAACAGTTTGCATCATCAACCAAGCAGAGCCTTGTTTATATCCTTTGCATCTTGACACCCTATACCCAAGAGGAAAAATTCCCTCAATTTTCCATCTCCTGCATGCACCTCCTTGCATTGAGCATAGGTATGTTCCACTGCTGGAACTAGATTGCTTAGTTGCGACACTCGTTTCCGCCTCTGTATCATAACATTCATTTGACTATGAAAAAACAAAAAAATATGGGTGGAAAATGAATATTATCTTATATTAGCAGTAGTCGTGTCGCCTTTGAACAGAGCACAAAATTTTTGAGTCCACTTGTCATCAAAATTTTCAGTTTAGCATGACCTTAGGAAGCTGAGCTCGCTACAGAGAGTTTATTCCCCTGACTAGTTACTCTTCCAATCCCTATGGAGAGTTTGATTGATGCCTCCCGCATCTCAAAGTTTCATCATTGAGTCTATGCTACCAGAGTCTTCCATATGTCTCATGCTCTTGTTCAAAGGATGTCTATCAACCTATGTCAACCATTCCTCATAAATCTTGACTTTTCATGTCAGCCATACCCTTAGTGTGTCTCAGAATCACATGAAGTTGTAGTGATATTGCACACCCTGGTCCTACTTTCCTCATTGGTAGGTAACCTTGAAGCCAACATTCAACATTTCATTATTGGTCGCTGACTAGGTGGTTTCCCTTGTGTTTGAAGATAAGAAATATATTCACACATTGGGATTCGTGCAATGTCTTGGATTCCATTAGACTTATTGGTGGTTTCCTTGCCTTTGTCAGTAGTTTTCCCTATTGGATGTTATTCAGAGGGTCTTTTTCATGTACCTTTTGCATATGGCACATGCGAAAGATGCACAAGGTCGTTGGTTCGTGAACATGTTCTTCGTCTGATTTCCTCCAAATTATCAAGCTCCTTCTTTGTAACTCATGATGAATGATGAGATATGCCTCAATTCTCTCCCTTCAGCAAGTCTCCTTCCATCGACTTCAGCTCATATATTCTAGAGATGACACCTAGAGTCCTATGAGTAACTAGAGGCTTGCAATCATTAGTGGCAGGTTCTCTCGCCATCGACAGTTGGGAATACATCAATGTCTCCTGATCGATGGATTCTTTAAGTGTTTGAACCTAACACCTTTATTCACACTTGTAAGAATGTACTCAGTGCCTTGATACCTACTTTCATTATCGGTAGGTTTTCTCGCGTTTGTTAATGGTATACCTTAATGACAGGTAATCAAATGAAGTATCATTGTTTTCAACCTCAACTCCTTTATTCACACAATGTAGACTTGCACCTTTGGCAGATTGTGTAGAAGACTTGAATACATTAGTTCATAATCGCAGCTTTCCTAATTTGTTGCTATCTTTCATTGGACTAGTACCTATGTGACTTCAGTGATCATGGGAGATCAAATTGTACTCCATTGTATACATATATCTTCAGATTGATTTTGAGACTGGTTTTACCGGGCCTTGTACGTGACTATGAAATCCTTTGGCATGTAACCTCCTTTGTATTGCCTACTCATGGCCATGAACAACTGTTTGGTATATTTTCACATGGATCTGCAATGTAATTCAAATTGGTATCCATGTGCGCAAAGTGAGTACAGATTGTAATGAGCAACTAGTTCTTCCAGTTGGGTCTCCATTACTCCACTTCTGGGCATTATAATGTATTTAGGACATCGCATATACTCCTATGACCTCACACATTAGGGGGCATCTATTATAGAAATATTTGCCTCACCCTATGCAAATTTTATCAAAAGGCCTTGTTCCATTTTCCTATGTAGCCTTGAAGTCCCTTTTTGCAAATCCCAGAGCTAACAACATTATTTTTCCACATATGCATGCCCTATCTATTATACAGCATGCGTATACGCATGTTGCACCACTACAGCCCACGTACATCGGGTTTTGTTCCCAAAATTAAAAAATGGTGCTGGGTTTCCATGTCACGTCATGAGATCCATGATCCTTGACCTTCCATATACTGGAAACGTTTTGAATCGGCCTTTCAATTCCACTTGAAGGCTATAAATGGGCCAAATTTGAGCTATGGAGAAGGGGAGAAGAATTCAACTTCGAGAGAAAATTTACTCTGGAGAAATTATTCACTTCATATTGAGTCTGCATCCCTTTATCCTTTTAAGTCCAAACACATTGTTCAGCCCCCAAGCTCTTCCCTACATGATTGGGAACCTCATTGTCTCTCTTATATGAGATTGCATTCGATGGAGGATTTAAGTGGTGGAGGCCTAGCTGGAAGGGAATTAGGTTCTCGGTTCCGAACCGTACCGACACAGAATTTTGTAATTCATCCACTTTTGTTGATTACATTTTAATAGAATTACTCTTTTCTCATCCAATTAATATCTTACAAATATTTTAATTGTTATTCCATGGGCGTATTTATTATGAATGTTGATAGATTATGCTATTGAATGTGATAACATTATATATTATCACCATATCCTTTTGTTTTTTGGTTGTTGAGGACAATTTGTAGGTGTATTTCTTTGAGTCATGTGTTTAATGATGGACTTCATTGAATGCCTGGACGAGGTAGGATTTTTATCTTGTCTTGCTAGCATATTTGTTTATATAGAATATATAATATTAGAGTTGATTTTTTCAATCATTTTCATCTGTTGTGGTTTACCCCTAGCCATAGAGATATTTTACTCGTAACAAGTGGTAGCTAGAAGAACCTCATCCCAGTAGAGGTCGTCAAGCGATTGGCCCTGCTGACAACACCACACCCGCAACCCTACACCATTGGATGGCTTCGCCAAGGAAGCGATCTTTGCGTCAGCCAACAGTGTCGACTATCGTATGACATCAAGCCCTTCAAAGATGAGGTATTGTGTGATGTTTATCCTCTCGAAGTTTGTAATGTTCTTTTGGGCTAACCTTATTTATGGAAACTTCATGATGTATATGAGTCTAGGCTTCATAGTGTTATTATTACTTTGAACAAAAAATTGTACAGGATACCCGAGGCAATCCCACCTAGTTTTATTTCCTTGATCTCTACCAAGAAATGCAGGAAGGTCATCTCTCAAACCGAGAAATTTGTCTTCTTCGTGATTCACTCTCAGAGTGAGCGAAATATCACAACCACATCCATGGACTCTACATTCATTCTCTCTACACAACATAAGCAATTAGATAAGGTCATGGAAGAATACTCAGATATCTTCTCCTCTCCTATCGGGGTACCTCTGCACTACCAGGTCAAGCATCTGATCAATCTAACCCCAGGCGCACTGCTACCCAATGAGCCAGTCTATCGCCACTCTCTATTAGAAAACAAGGATATCAAGAGGTAGATCTAAGAACTACTCCACAAGGGGCACATCTGTCCCAGATCATCACCTTGTCGGAGCCCAATCATGTTGGTGCAGAAGAAAGACGGGACCTGGCAACTCTACATTGATTACCAGGCCTTGAATAAAATCACAGTCTGGAACCAGTACCCAATTCTCCAAATTGATGACCTCCTTGATCAGCTCACGGAGGACAAATACTTTAGTAATATTGATCTGAACTCTTTCTACCACCAGGTCCCAATAGAACAGATAGATGTATGGAAGACTACCTTCAAGTCAAAAGAAGGTCTTTTTGAATGGTTGATCACGCCCTTTGGTTTGAAAAATGCTCCAACAAATTTTATGAGGATGATGGAAGATATCCTACGACCTTTCACCAATACTTTTGTAGTGGTGTATCTAGATGACATCCTCATATACAACAAGACTTGGGAAGAACATTTGCAGCATATTCAACAAGTTCTACACACCCTACGACAACACAAGCTATATGAAAACTTCTAAAAATGCTCCTTCAGCATGGACATGGTCCATTACTTAGGCTACATCGTTGATCAGCATGGTGTGCATGTGGATCCAACCAATATCCAAGTCATTTGTGACTGGAAAAACCCAACCACACTCATTGAGCTTCAAAGCTTCTTGGGCATCACCAATTTCTATCTCAGGTTCGTGTTGGGATTCTCTCATGTCGCATGGGCCCTCAACCAAGTAACCAAGGGTGGCAGTAAGGAAAAATTTATGTGGGGCATCTCCCAACAACAAGCCTTCAATGATTTGAAGCAACGCTTGCCCTCATCCCCAATGCTTTCATTACTGGAACTGCAACATCCCTTTGAGATCGAGAAAAATGCTTCAGACTATGTTGTGGGCACCGTTCTCACTCAACACGGCCACACTGTGGCATATCATAGTGAAATACTATCAGATGTTGTACGTAAATAACCTACTTATGAAAAAGAAATGTACTCCATTGTGCAAGCCTGCCGCCAATGGAGACATTACATTCTTGGAAGGAGAGAGTCATCAACACTGATCACAAGCCACTACAGTTCATGCAGACCCAACCTCCAGTTCCACCTCAACATCAAGTATAAAACA
>ML801928.1:105567-115730 GCA_009831015.1 Picea engelmannii | reverse complement strand
GTTTGCCAACTTAACCCTTTCCATGAGTATTCTCATCAATTTATAGGAGAGAATAGGTTAGTTGCTAGGATAAGAATGATCCCAATAAATCTGGAATGCCAGCTTCTGAACAACCATTCGAATACCAACTCATCCTTCTAGAATATTCCCTTCTAGAAGAATCAAGAACTCATCCATTTCCTTGTGTAAAAATATGTTCGCACCCTGACATTTAGCACAGTGCGAGAAGTTCGCACTCTGACTGACAGCAGCCTGCGGGAATTTAGGATTCTCGCAGGGGAGTAATATGCAGCCTGCGAACAGTCTTCAAAACATGATTTTTTAGAAATGAATAAGTGCAACTTTTTTCAGGAAGGAGTCCTTAATGAGGAGCTTGATTCGCTATCATCATAACATCACCATGACATTATCACGATGACCAAATTTGTGGATAACATGAATGCAATCATGAAAAAATGTAGGCCAAAAATAACCTGCTCAGATGATTTTCTGAACAATGGATATTCCCGAAAGATGCCCCCCACATGCACCGCTATGGCAGTCGTTTAAGACTCTATCGGCCTCATCAATAGTCAAGCATCAACGAAGTATGGTGTCGACCCCTCGTCAATATAAGATATCTTCTATGAGAAGATAGCGGGGGGCCTGGTGATGAATACAATAACGATCATCTCGTGAGAGGTGGTTATCAAACTTTTGGGTTCGGAGGTAGATGAGGAGGTCGCCATACCACAGGTCATCTGAAGTGAGGTGGAAGAGATGTTCATCAAGGAAGTCGGTATTGATGGGGGTACTGGTAGTATCAGAGGGAAATTTCGTGACAAGTTCAGTAAGGACAAGGGCTTTCTTTCTCTTGGGTGTTGAAAATTCAAGATCATACTCCTGAAGGATAACGATCCATCGAGAAAATTTTCCATTAATTTGTCGACGATTGAACAAGTATTGCATAGGGTTGGAATCTGCTACGACCTTAGTTGTGCGAAACAGAATGTAATGATGCAGTTTCTGGACTACAAGGATGACTGCAAGGGCTAGTTTCTCTTCATGTTTATACTTCAAGGGTGGCCCTGAGAGGTTCTTACTGATGTAGTAATTGACATGATCATGATCGTCATCACCGATTTGAACGAGAACTCCTGCTACTAAGACAATTGATGCTGATATGTAGAGGATATAGTCGTGATTGTAGTCGGGTGCACTAATTAAAGGGGGGTTGGAGAGTGCCATTTTAAGATCGTCAAATGATTTTTGGGCATGTTCATCCGAGTGAAATGGAATGTCATGGCATAGTAGGCGAAGGAAACTGTGTGCTCGGGTGGCGTAGTCTAGGACAAATCATCGTAGAAAGTTAGCTTTTCCTTGTAGGCTCTGGAGTTGACGTAAATTCTGGGGAGGTGGAATTTCGGTGATGGATTGGACTTTGAGGGGGTCCACAGTAATACCTCTTTGGGAAATGATGAATCTCAGGAGGCGCCCTGCAGTGATGCAGAACACGCACTTGAGGGGGTTCAAGCAGATGTTGTACTGACGACACCGTTGGAAGGTGATTCATAAATCATCAAGATGTTGGGTGCATTTCTTGGATCGAGCTGTGAGGTCATCCAAGTATGCAAGGATGATGTGATCCAGATCGTGAAAAATGTATGTCATAGCCCGTTGGAAAGTTGCATCAGCATTCTTTAAGCCAAAAGGCATGAACCGATATGCAAAAGTACCCCAAGGGGTAGTGAATGCGGTTTTGTATTGATCGCCTGGGTAGATTTGGATTTGATTATAACCAGAGAAACCATCCATGAAGGATAGAGCCTCATGGCCTGCGCAGTCGTCAATAATTTGATTGATGAAAGGCATTGGAAATTTGTCTTTTGGACATGTGTGATTGAGATCGCGAAAGTCTGTGCAGACATGGATGGTGCCATGTTTTTTGTTAACGGGTACAGGGTTGGAAACCCATGATGTATAGGCAATGGGGTAGATGAACCCAGTCGCGCGTAATTTGTCAATCTCGGCTTTGATGGCTGCTGCTTTGCATGGGTGTAGTGGTCGATGTTTTTGACGAACTGGGGTAATTTCAAGCCAAGTGTTGATGCGATGTTCGACGATCGAGGGATCAAGGCCAGGCATTTCTATGTATGACCAGGAAAAAATATCCCGATATTATTGGAAGAGGGCTTTATAGGCGGTGATTTCTTGAGGAGTGCAAGTGGGGCCTATGATGATTTCCTCGACGACTCCATTTTTTATGGAAATATCGATTTTGATGGTCGGGGAAATATTGGCCATGTTTCCCTCTTCAAACACATCAGGGGCAGGAATGGAGTTGTTGAACCAGTCGATATGCACTGATGGGATAAAATATTTGGTTTCGATCGTGTATATGGGGTGTTTGTTAGGAGGCATGGAAGATTCTTGTGGAAAGAAGAGCGCTTGGTGGTGTAGCGCATCCCATGGGTAGTCGGGGGTGTTTAACTCTTTGATTATGTTCTCATCACAGTGGAATTGGTGGGAATACAAAGGATTTAAAATGGTGATATCGGTGACTATCGCCATGTGGTTGTCTTCGGGTGAAGAAGAAGCAGGGGGAACGATGCAATGAGATTGCGATGGTTCGCTCGACATAAACCAAATATCGAAATACTAAGGAGGACCTGTGGTAGTTGGATGTAAAATTTCCGTAGGGAAATGTATGGGAGAATTGGGGGGATTTGGGGGTGAATCCTTGGATAAGTCATCCAAGAACCATGGAGGCATTGGGAGTGCCTCGGGTTTAGGAGAAATGATATGAAGAATCTCTAGTGATGAAGTAAGTTCAACCGTCAATTCTGTAGGGGGCGCAGGGGTTTGAATCAAGGTCAATTGGTGTTGCCTGTATTCAATGATCATAGGAAATTGGTGTGTAAAATGATCGAGGGATTCACATAGAGAGCAAGGGCATCTCATACGTTCATTGACTGAAGTTGTGACATAATGGATGTCAGTGATTTTTGGGAGGGATGATGTAGCTGGGTTAGTGTTATCACTGAAATTTCGTCCGCAAATGGTTACAAGAATTCAGCATCTCCAAATAGTTATGAGGTCACCCATGGACCAAAATTACCCAAAATCATTTCCAAAGGGTCAAAAACTATGCAACCAATGATAAAATTAAAGTGCGCTATGACTACATAGGGTGCACGTGTGCCCGATGCGCGACTGTGGTCACAAAAAGCCGTGCACATGTGAGAATGGCGCATTTATGAGAGTGGTCAGCCTCCCACCCACTTCTGGTTTAGCTTCCAAGTTGATTTGACACTCAAATATGGACTGGATCTGACTGGGTGGCTGGTCAAAGACCTAGAAATTCCCTAATTAGCCTCTTTACACACTACAAGATGGTTGCACAATACCTCAAAGAGGTGCTATAAAAAGGCCATGGATGCACTTCATTTTTCAAGGAATTCAATAGCAAAGTTATGTTGCCACTATTCTCTTGAGGAATCCCCTATTCTCATCAAGAGTATACTAACATCATTGGATTGGGCAATCCATCTCACCCCTTGAGTGGATTAGCAAAAAATTCTTTCACCGTTTTCATTTTCAAAGTTGTAAGAATAGCTTGTCTGTGGGGGTCTAAGAGCCCTCCCTTGGAGGAAGAAGGGACTCATAGTCCTCTTTCTTCTTGGTGTTTTCTTTCACTAATATCAACCTTACCATTGGTGACATGGGTCTTATTGTTTCTTTTGTCCTTATGTCCCTATGCTCATTAGTTTAGTTGTTATTTTATTTCTTAGTTTAATTCTTATTTTTTCTTTTATATTTCTTTCTCTAACCCTTTTCCTTGCAGTTATCCTGCTTAGCAAACCCAACTAAGCTTGCAAACACCTCTATTTTGCTCACTAAGGTGACGAAAGAGGCGCAATAATTAGGTTCATTCTAGAAGCTTTGGCGTACTGTGGCTAATGTCTGCTGGAAGCGCGGTACTGCTGGGAAATGGTGTGTATAATGGCCATATTCTAGACATATAGTGCAAGTGAATTTGGTTCGCAGCCCTTTACTACTTGAGTGACGGGTGGTGGCGGCAGTATTTGCTATAGTGGCGAGCGTTGATGGTGCTTGATTGAGTGGAATCAAGTTCCGTAACTCCGGTAGAGATGGGCAGTTGTTGGTTTGGTGTCCATCTTTCTCACATAATGCACAAGGAGGTTGGACGCATAGGGGAAATGGAGTTGTGGGCTCCTTCTTCTTTCGCCTGCCCCCAGCTATGGCAGGGAGGGTAGTGAGTGGGGGTGTAAAGGGTATGGTGGGAGTGAGTATGGGAATTGTCATTGGGATTCCTGCTAGTTGGGGAGGAAGGGATGGTTGAGGGACCATCTCTGGTGGATGTAAATACCAAATTGGAATTGCTAACACCATATTAGGGAGAGTAAGCATTGTGGCTACTTGGAAAGCTTGTACGCCTAGTGGAGGGTAAAAGAAGGGGATTTGAGTTATGGCTTGGGGAAATGTCTCCCAAACTGGGATATGGCCTTGGGGAGAGGTGGACTCGTGACCTGGTGGAGTTGAGGAGTTCGCAGGAGGCCCATGAGGGGGGAGCTCTGCAACTAGTGAGACGTCAGATATGATAGAAGACTCCCGAGGAGGAAGGGTATCCTCTATGTCAGTTCTGTTGGATGATATGACGCATACCTAATTGGAAGAATGAAGGAGTGGTGGTGCACCATGGTAAGTTCCTAACAATGATGGGTCTTTGAAAATTTCAGGACCCATTTTGATGAGTGGGTATGCGTCATGACTCATGTGGATGAGAGGGAGAATGTTATCGATGTTGGCAAAAGGGTTAGGCTCGTAATGTGAGACTTCGTCAATGGTAATGATCTTCCCGTTATGGGGGAACATCATCGTTCGAAAGATGGAAGAGACAACTACCTTCATAACGTACATGTAGCTACGACCGAACAAGATATTATAATCGAGTGGGGCATCAATAACTTCAATGTCGATGAGAATGGTCTTGCCCCCGAGTTCTACAGGGACATTTTGGAAGAGCCCTTCAGGAGATGATGGTCGTCCGTCATAAGCTCGTAATGTAATGGTAGAGGGTATGAGTTCGGGGGAACCAAGTTTCTACCATACAGATTTGGACATAATGCATGTGGATTCACCTTCATCGATGATGCACCGATGAACTATTATGTTTATAAACTTTCACTGGGATTTGAAAAGTGATTAGAGCGGGGAGGCGAGGTTCTCCACTGTCGAGATCAAATGTGATGAGTCAAGTATCCACGGGGTCGAATACCCCCAAGGCAGAAATTAATGATTTCCGCTGAGTGGGACAAGTCTGAAGGACTTCTAAGAATGACATGGTAGTCGGGGATTGTGCTAAGTCATCAACCAAACTGTAATTATGAGCCACCCTAGCCTATGGGTTGTGGACATTCATGCGCAATGGGATGCGAGGGATGCGAAGAGGTGGTCCTGCGTTCAGGCGAGGGATCACCAATGGGGGTCCCGTTGGTGTGGGGATTGTTTCTGGGGGAATGGGAGGAGACTCAGTGGGTGCATGGTATTGACGATTACGTGTTTACAGAAGGATTTCTTCCTCACTGGTGAGGAGGATCATGCGATATGTTGGATTGTTTGGATTGAGGTACTGTCCCAACTGTGGTGGGGTAGGCGGTATCTCTTGTTGGGTGTTCATCATGACTTGGTGTGGAATGGGATTCTGCAGCACGGCTGGGGGGGTTGTTGCACATATTTTTGTGGGGCCTGCTGAGGGGCAGGCGATGCTGGAGGATGTAGTAAACTGCCTGAGTCTTTCAGCTGTTTAAAATCAGCAATTTGGGGGCAATGATGAGTATAATGACTGAACTCACCGCAAAGGGCACAAGGGAAGTTGGTTTTAATAGTATTGTTATTTCTCCCTTGACGCCTATTATTATTTCCCCCCTGGGGGTTCTGATTCCCTTCGTTCTGGTTGCCTCCAGTAGCTTGGTTTTGTTGGGATTGATTCTCGCCTTGACCTGGGATGTTATTGTTCATGTTTCTTCCTTTCTTTTTGGCATTATTCGATGGGTGGGTTGGATTTTCTGTATTCAATTGTTCAAAATTTTGATATTGTTGAATGCGAGAGGGTTGAACAAAATTCACCCCAGCGTGAGGATGTGGGGGAGCCATAGCTTGTGGAGGACCAGGAAATGGAAAATATGGATTCTGTGGGGGTAATGATCCATAAGTTACATAGGAAGGCATGGCGCTTTCGCTAGTACTATAAGCTGAGGTAGAGTAGGTACCATGACTTGTTTGGATAGGTGGGTGTATGGGGGGTACCGGTGCTGGCCCACTAATGGGTGGAGGTATAGCAACAGCGTATGGTTGTTGATAAGGGGGTGGGGGGTTAATAAGAAGTGCCCCCATATGCCGACGGATATTGAGGTGTGTCATACATTGGTGGTTGTTGGGGTTGTGTACCGTGGTGCGTGGTATTACCAATCAGTCCATCTACTGAGAGAGACATCATAGGTTTATCTTGGCCAAATGGCATGGGTTTTGGGAGGTCAGGAAGTACAGTGTACAAGTACCCTGACTGTGAATAGATGAGGTCGTATTGTTGAGCCTTACTGATGGCTTCTTCTTCTGATTGAGGGAAGTTGGAAGCTACATCCTTACCGAGGAGAGAGACAAGTGATCTGAGAAACCAATCAAGACATTGTTGTTTGGTGGTTTCTTCTTTGTACAAACTACGTCATCTACGCCACTCATGAATGTGATCAACGATATGTGTGGCTAAGGTTTGTTTGAAATTAGAGAGTAGTTCAAGACCATTGTCGTGGTGGATTGGTAATTGAAAGAAGGTCAAAAATGCTTTGGCCAAGAACTAGAAAGTCGCATGGGACCCCAATTTTTCATATACATACCATTTGGCTAATGGGCCAATGAGTGTGTGTTGAAATAATTGTAGTCTGATGGAATCATCCATAATGTTGTTGGAAGAGCACCATAGGTGGAAATTCATGACATGAATGGTAGGGTCATCCCCTGCCTTACCTTCAAATTTGGTGATGTCTGAAGGTAGTTTGGTGGGCATTGTAGGCCATGTGGGGTTATGCAATATAGGATCATTGGTGAGTTTCCTTAGATCTGGTATGTTAAGAGAGGCCAAATATGGCATCTGCGGTGGGGGAGGAGGATTAGTTCCAACCATGGTGTGAGTGTGTTGTGAACCTGACCCTTGAGGGGGACTAGGTGGGTTGGTACTTCCCCCTTGAGAGGAAGTTGGCCCCCCGCTTCCGTGTAAAGGAGAGTGAGTGGATGGAGGACCTTGGGAGGTGGACCCAAGTAATGTGGAACCAAGAAAAGATGATCCTAAGACAGTGGCACTCACAGGAGTGTGTGAAGGTGGTGTCGATGAGTTGGCAAGACTAGGAACTCCCTCTAAAATAGGAGGGAGGTTTAGTAAGCGTCTAGAATGACGAGGGTTTTGTGGGTCCCCTATGATGTCTGACTAGTTGAGTGGATGTGTGCAAAATGTGATGAGAGAAAATAAACAAGATATTTTGTTGCAAATTTTGAACTTTACACAATATATATATATCTAAATCAAAATGTAATCAGAAGTGCATCATACATAAAGTGTTTTGAAAAAGAAGCATATATGTGGATAAGTGGGTTTTGTCTGCGTGGGGAGCCAAAGAAAAAAAATACTCCTTTCTTAAAATATGTAACATCCTTCCTCTCAAATAGCACTGGACCTTCCAATAGTACTCAATAGTGGGGTCTGAAGTCACTGGAAGAGAAACTAGTGAAGGATGAAATAATCAGTTATAATGAGGGGTAAAGGGGGCATATCTCAAAAGAGCCGGCAATATTTCCCAATAGCCACACAAAATCCGATCAAGGTGCAATTGGATCCCACAACTTCCACCTGGGTAGATGTCCTAAAATTTGGTCACTAGGTACCTCAGTCAAAGTGCGACATTTAGATTTTCAGCCTAAGAAATGGGTCACGGGCTGGATCCCGTCCAAGAGGTGGGTGCCTCAAGGGGGGATGCATAGAACAATCGAACCTCAGCCTTCAACCCTTCATGGGTATCTCCCTGCCTTATGGTGTTAGGAACACTTGACTTGGAGGATTTTTAGTTCCCTATTTGACAACTTCTATTGTTTTGACAATGAGAGAACCAGATAACGGGGAATTATTTGGATGCCTATCCTCAAAATCCTACCTAGACTAAAAAATTTCTTTTGGCACCTCCTGTGGAGGAAAACTTAGTGAGTTTTTTAGAAAAAATTTAGATGTAGTTGTTTTGAGAGGTTGGGGGTGTGAACCAACCTCGTTGAATTTAAATGGGAGTGGATAGTTTCATCAAGAAAAGGGTGGGGTGTTTCGGAATCCCTTTGGAGGAAACTTACTTTGACCTCGACGTTTTCGAGAAGAAAATTATGTGAGTGATAAGTGAATTTTGTGTGTGAATGAGTGAAAGTGTGCCAACGTTTTAATGAATTAGGTGTCACTTTGTTGCATGTGGACTTCATTTGGTCCTTACAAGTGTTGATTACCTAATTAACTAAATGCCTTTGGTACAACCTTGCGTAATTCAAAAGTCCCTAGGAAGCTAGCATGTGGACATGTGGGTCCTTTACTATTCCTTTAACTCCCTATTGTGATTTAATCTAAGAAAAGCTTTGAAACTATCCTAGATTGTGATCATGTGGGCATGTATGGGCCCGTTACAAAACCTTTAAACTTCCCTAGTGATTTAATCTAAGAAAGTAAATTTCAACACTATCTTATCTTTGTAGCATGTGGGCATGTATGGACCCGTTAAAATCTTAAGATGTGTTAAAAAATAAACTAAGAGGAGTTCCAAGAGGGGTTGTTGTCCTCTCCTAAAGGTTTAGTATTTTTAAGAGAGATGAAATTGTCCTACAATCTTTTTCTGATTCTCAAGTTCACTTGGAGGCGTGAGAGAAGAACATACTAAGCGATTTCTATCCAACTTCTAGTCCCAATGCAAGTTAGATGTGTTTTTTGTTGGTTGTGGAGCCTGATTATCTTCCTGATTTAGAGTTCTTTTACTTTCAGTCGTGTTTATACCCCATGAAGTATTTACACCCCATAAGTATGTACACTCTTCCACGCGAGGGAGTGCAGAGGGGGGGTACCCCCTCTGCCGGGTCCGAGGGGGCTATCCCCCCGGCTGGGGGGTCTGGGGGAAAGCGGGCCCCCAGCGAGGGTTCGCGGGTGAAGCCCCCAAAGCAAAAATTGCCTTGTAAAAGTATATTGTAATTTCATTGTAAATCTAGACCGTTCATTATAAGGTCGCAGATCTAACGTTAGAGATTATGTTATTGTTTTTTTCCCTAGAAGGCAACCCTCTTTTATGAGGGAAATGTATTACGGCTATGTATGTTGGCGAGTATTGTATTCTGAGAGAGGAGACTGTGGGAGAAAGAAGAGGAAGTTACAGCGGGTTTTGCTGTAGGTTGTATCCCTTCATTTTGTTGGATAATAATAAAGAAAGGACCTGGCAATTTCTCTGGTGGTCGTAGCCCACACTAGGTGAACCACGTAAATCTGTGTCTCTCTTGTATTGTGTATCTTCTGTGTTTTATTTCTGCATTTGTTTTATTTTATTGCTCCGCGGTCCTGTTTTTCTAACAACTGGTATCAGAGCGTAAGGTAACTCACAGGAAAAGAGGGTTCCTGGTTCGAGTGGGAGCAATGTCGGAAGATGGAAAGTTTAGGGTCGAGAAATTTAATGGCCAAAACTACCAGTTATGGAAGATGCAGATGGAAGATTATTTATATCAGAAGGATCTATTCCTACCATTGAGCGGAGTAGCAAAGAAGCCAGTGGCCATGAAGGATGAAGAATGGGAGATTCTTGACAGAAAGGCTCTAGGAACGATACGGTTGAGCCTAGAAGCTTCAGTGGCTTTCAATATCTTGAAAGAAAAGACAATGAAGGGTTTGATGGACACGTTGGCCAAATTCTATGAAAAACCCTCGGTGTCCAATAAGGTATTTCTAATGAAAATATTATTTAATATGAAGATGTCGGAAGGTGGGTCTGTTGCAGATCATTTAAATGAATTTAATACGGTTACTAATCAACTAAGTTTTGTAAAAGTGGACTTTGATGATGAGGTTAGGGCTCTTCTAATCTTGTGCTCATTGCCAG
>ML801928.1:19942-61863 GCA_009831015.1 Picea engelmannii | reverse complement strand
TCTATCGAGAACATAATCAGTATCACTTGTTTAAAGAAGGAATTGAGTACATAGTGCATTCACATTCATTCAAAAATGACAAATCATTGGGCACTACACAACAATTAAAAAGGGTTGTTAATGCAAGTCGGAATTTGGCACTTGTGTCTATACAATGTAAGGAAGAAAAGAATCCTAAGCATGAAAAAGAAGTGTCATTTCACTACAATGCACCTGTTTTGGTTGATAGTGTTTCTATGGTTAAAAGTCAGCCTCATTTGGGTACAATCTCTTTCACATGTTCAATGTTTATATTCAGCTTATTACTCATCAGCAGTATGTGGTTGGGTTCGACAATGTTGAATGAAGATGTGATTAAGAATGTGATTAATGTACTTAACAATGTCAGTGCAGTGTTGATTGTTGTATTGTTGAGTCAGATGTACAGGTTTCAGGAGGAATGGATAGGTGATATAGGACAAGTGAGACAAACATGTCCTCACTTAATTTCTGAATGATTTCATGATTTTTGTGGTCCAAAAGATTCTCAGTGGGGAGGTGTGATCTAGGTGGATCTAGAACCGCTTGAAAATACTCAAATGCAGAAAAGGAGGATCTAGGAATGACCCAGAAGTCTCAGAAGGGTCCTTAGGCTAAAAAAAATGCTTAAAAATGAAAGTTCTTAGAATTGGATGAAACCAACACCATTGTGTCCAGCTCGTTCTCCCGATTCTGGCCATATATTTACTTTCTCAAACGGAGCTCGTATGAAGAAGTTATGACACTCTAAAGTTTTTCGAAAACAACGATAAAAAGTCAAATAGCCAGTAGGTTGTACTAATGACGTCAGTAGTACGGATGTTGATGTCAGCTTGGAGCGTGGCAGCCTGAGAACATGACATGTGGTAGACTATACAAATGATGATTTCATCCATACAAATGATGACATCAGTAGGACATGTGGTAGGTCGTACAAGTGACACATGGCAGGGTCATACAGGTGATGACATCAGTAGTACAGATGATGACATCAGCATGACACATGAAAGGTCGTACTAGTGACATGTGGTAGGGTTGTATAGGTGATGATGTCAGCAGTATGGATGATGACGTCAGCAGGACACGTGGCAGATCGTACAAGTGACATGTGGCAGGGTCGTACGGATGATGACGTCAGCAAGGCGTGTGGCATCAACCAATGAGACGCTAACACATGGCCCAATCAGAAGGCACCACGTGTCCCCTTCCAGAAGCCCAGCAGTTTGGTGGATTCACCAAATCTGGCGGATTTCCACCAAATCTGGCTGTTATTGCCAAATCTAGAGGAGGTTCGCTAAATTTGGCGAACTAGTTAGTGGCTTTGCTTATTTAGCTGGGCACACAAAACGAGGCAAGTGGAGTTGGCAGAAGTTGCATAGGAATCCATGCCAGGAGATGTCCCAGGCAACCTGCTCAAAAATAGGTTGACTTTATACTCAAAATTTGCAGAATTTCGAGAGGATTCTGAATATGCTCTTTGTTTCTTCATCAAAGTAGTTGAATAACAAAGTGCCTTCAGAAGAGGAGTGGGCAAACTTTTCAAGACTGTACAGATCTGACAGACAGACACTGCATTGGAATTCATGCCAGGAGGTGTCCCAGGCAACCTGCTCAGAAATAGGTCGACTTTATACTTAAAAGTTGCAGAATTTTGAGGGGATTCCAAATATGCTCTCCATTTTGTCATCAGAGTAGCTGAACAAAAAAGTGCCTCCAGAGCCCATTTGAGTGAGCCAAGCATACTCGAGTTTACAGTCAAAAGTTGTAGAATGACGTTTTCCAGCCACCTATGATGTTTGTTTCTGCCCAGAATTGTAGATCTGAAAGTTGGTTTTTGAGAGGTCTTATGTAAGCCTTTTCTTTGTAATTTTTAAGCATTTGAGATTAATTAAAGAGCGGTCACATTGTTGGAGTGGACCCGGAGACGTAGCCAGAAAGTCTGGTGAACTCCATTACCAATTCTTGTTCATAGATGGTTTTCTTACATGTTTATGTGCTCATATGCTTAATGCATATTCTTTAATTTCACATTACAAAGATGGTTAACAGTTAAAAATTCACATGCAAATAATGGTTAAAAGATCTTGAATTTTAGATCAAGTTAAATTTTCAAATCAGAGATGGTGTTCATAACATAGTTAGTTCTTGCGAAAGCTATGAGGATGAGGGGTATAACTCGAAGGAGTTGATAAATATGGTAAAATCACTTTCTACAAGAATAGAGGAATTGAAGTCAAATTTTTCTTTCCTCTCTTATGAAGAAAATGCAAAGGATATTTCGGTTCATGAGACAGATGTTTTTGGTAGCCCTGCTTATGATGAAGAAGTGATTTCAAGTACTGACCAAGAACAACCAACTTTTCATGAATATCCCAGCGAAGATGATGAAGAGCAGAGATTTTCCATGGTTCTTGTATATGATGATTATGAATCTGATCCTTGGGAGAGCCATGAAGGAGAAATGGAAGAGATAAAGGTGTAGTTTATCTCCTATCCAAAGCCTATAAATGAGAATATATCACCTAGGATTAGCCAACCTGCATCATTTCTCCGCCCACTTGTACACTTTGAGAACATCAAATGACGGGTGAGAAACAATTAAGGATAGGAGGTAATTTCTTACCAGTTGAGCTTTCCTGATTATAAATTTTGTGACCCTATGGGGTTATATATGGAGTTGTGTTTTCCAAAAGCATTGGAACCTGCAAAATTTTTCATCTTATCATCATTTGGGGGTATTGTCAGTGTTCCAAGACATGTTTTCTTTATGGTGTCGTTCTTCCTTTACCTTTTGTAGATCATTTACAGTAAAAAGAAGAATTATATTACTAGACAGTCTGGGTGGATATGGTGGAAGTTTGCTTTCACCTAACACTTTGTAAAAATCAGTTAGCCTAGGATTGCATATAAATAATCTCCTTCTGGAGCCCATGTGTTTGTCTTTGTTTTTTTAGTAGAGTAGTGTACATATTTCCTGGTTTCCTTCAACAGAAGTTTTGAGCTATACTCCATAGCCCAATAGTTAAGGGAACTGTGCATTCTCGGTAGATCGCAAGGAGCATGCCATCCCCTGTGGAGCCAAATGTTATCACATAAGGTTATCAAGGGCCATAAGTGTATGTCGATAATACTTGAGTCTATATCCTTGCCATGTCTCTCTCTCTCTTTTGCAGGCCATGTGTTTAAGTTTTCCCTTCAGCTAACAAAGTCATTTTGTTTGCCCCTTTTGTTTAAGCAACTTGTTTTCCCTTGTTGACCTACCTAAAAAATTCTTGGCCTGAAGCTTTCTATTTTTTCCTAAGATTGAACACCCATCTCCTTTACCTTTGTCACTGATCCTTCTATTTTCCTGAGCCCTCAGCCAGTTGTGCAAGTATTTATTTACACAGGCCATAGCCATGATCACAAAGAACAACACTTAGAGCAGTCTAATATGGACTCAAATCAAGCGAGCAAGCAAGTTTAGTTTGCAATGGAGGAGATTCCATTCAAATTTCATATTTGTGGCCCTCAGGCGATCGAGATTATAAAGTTACGCGAAGTTTAACGTCAGACAGAGGTCTGAAGTTGAAGATCAAATGTCGTGTGTCCTTCCTCAACGGACGGGCATGATCTATTTCAAATTTTGGGATTATGGGTGTTTCTCCCTTTGACTTTCTCCGAAGCCCGAAGTCCCGAACTCTCCAAGGTCCCGAAGTTCTGAAGTGGAACAAGGATATGATCTAAGTTTTTGATCATGAGTCGAGGAGGACCATTGATCTCCATGTGTAAAGACAATTCATGATTCAGATATTAGGAGTTGTGAAGTTGGGTGTGTCAAATATTCCCTAAGGCAAGGATCCGTGAAAATATCCTAGCTATTGGTTGGAAGGTGGGATGTGGCAACTGATCCAAGGGTTTGCGGGAATGAATTTCTAGAGTTTTGAAATGAGGCAAAGGCAAACTTCGCGAAACGTGAAGTGCGAAGTGGAGTTGAACCGTCTAATCTAGAAGGACTCATGGTGATAAATCAACAGATTCGCAATTTCGTGAATCAAAGGTTTTGCAGGAAGCGAGGCAGAAAATCCTCGAAAGGGGAAATCTTGAAGCACCTTTGAGGATAGATGCCTGGTCACAACCCATGGTCATGTGGAAAATGGTTCCAGGAGGAAAGGTTAGCACCCATCTCATAAAGTCAGCCAAGATAGAACTTCGAGGAAGAAATCGTGGTCGTCAAAGGAAAAATCACTACGATCATTGATCTGAGTAAGGAATTTTTGTCAATCGGGCATCAGGAAATCTATAGTCGAGTAAAGTGAAAATCCCCGAAAAGAGAAATCCTAAAGTTTCTTTAGAGATAAGCACCAGGTTGTAGGCCAGGGTCGCATGTAGAAGAAGTTGGTACCAGAAGCTTTGGGAGCATGAAATAAAGGGTGTTGATTTTAGGAGACCTGTACCAAAGGCCGAGGGTGCCCATGTTCGTTACAGAGTGAGACCATCATGGTTTCAAGGCATCAGGTGAACTTGAAGAGGAACCAGCGGTGTGTAGCAGTTATTGGAGCGTTTTCTTAGGGTGTTAAGCCTCATCTCATTCCCAATGAAAGAATCAGTTAATGAAGGAGGGGTGGTGGTTGAAACCTCGTCTCACCCCATAAATGGAAAGCGTGGAAGGACTGGTCGTGGAGGCAAATTGTCAGCCTAAAGTTCCCCCACAGACGGATTTTCCTGCAAGCCCATGCTGACCTAAGCTCGTGTCTCATAGAAGGATACATGCACAGTCTTACAGAAAAAGAGGTAGATGGAAATCCTTGAATGCAGTGTCTCGATCACGCCCCTAGTGGTTGTAGACAGTTTTGAGTATAAATAGGTAGTTTTGATATTTTGTTAAAGAGGTCAATTGGTTAAGTAGGACTCCTGATTTTGTAATGTTTTGATGCCAGAAGTTGTTCTCTAGTTATGTAACAAATTTGATACTTCCACATTAATAGAAGATAGTTTCCCCCATATCTCTGTAAAAACCATGCTAAAACACTCGAGCATGGAGGATCCAGTCGAGGGTTGTGATGTTGTTGTAATGTAGGTTTGATTACAGTAGTGTCATGACCAGTTTTAGTCAGATTCTTTGTTGTCTTATTCCCTCTTACGTTGAATGGCTCAAGCATGGAGGATCCAATCAATTTGTTGTAGTCACATTGTGATGTAGGTTTGATCATTATGTTGTTGTGACTGCCTTGTTTCAACATATATCAGTGTCTCAAGCTTGAGTTCAAGAGCAGTCTTGAGCCTGAGTTTTTCTTCAGCAAGTTGCTTGAAAGTCAACACCCATAGCATTTTTGTTCACCTCTCTCACTAAGTCTTCCATCTGCTCACCTTTAAACTCAATTCATTGACTAAATTTAATGAGGCCCTCACTTCCCTGTGCATTGCTTGTCTAGTTCTGTGTTGAATCATTCATGTATTGATTTTTCCCCATTTGACCTCCACTCACATAAATCAAACATCCACCAAACATTTTGATGGGTATTGGGCTTATCCTCTCGCATTCTGAGGGTGACTCTCAGTGATAACAAATTTATCCATTGGTAGCTATATGATTGTCATTTTTTGCTTTTCATGGTTCTAGTTCCTGCAAGCTTCTCTAACATCTATTTATTTTTGTTTTTATTTTGATTTCCTCGTATCATGTGTATTTGGTTATCTAATAAACTAACAAACCTCTTTCTTGTTTAGCTGACTTAACTAGGAAAGTAAGTGTTGTGTTTTTTCTCACCCTTGTGAAAAAACCAACACAACAGATTGGCAACCATACTGGGCATTGTGAATCAAATTCCCACCTATTTAAGTATTGAGAGCACTTATTTATAATTTTTTGGATATGCAGGTACCAAAACCGGCCTAATACAGCCTTCCAAAGTCAGAATTCATATCCAAGGCAAGAGAATTTCATTTGGAAATTTATTTCTCGATGCATGACAAACAGTGTGCATCTTTCGAGGCACACATACGTGCATTCTGCACTTTGTATGCGTAACAACCTTCATATACCTGCGCATTGTTTTCATTCTTCACCCTTAGCATGTCTGTCAGAACTATAACCCGAACACACGTTTAGTTTTGGGAAAATTGTAAGTGTTTTATGAGTGGTTTGAGGGCCCCTTGCCTTCAGATTTTAATTTCCTGCAGTTTGTAAAGAAATCTCACTTCAATTAGAGTCCTTTCTCACAAGGAAGGTTGGCTAACATAAGCACATAGGGGTAAAAAGAATCACAATTCTTCTCTTTGCTTTGTTGCCACATGGATGGCTCATTTGGCATTTAAAACTTTCAGTTAAAGTTATTGTTTTTTCAAACACAAAACAACTAATTTGGGACTAGAAATNCTAACATAAGCACATAGGGGTAAAAAGAATCACAATTCTTCTCTTTGCTTTGTTGCCACATGGATGGCTCATTTGGCATTTAAAACTTTCAGTTAAAGTTATTGTTTTTTCAAACACAAAACAACTAATTTGGGACTAGAAATCAATTTTAAACCTCAAGTATGCTCTTCCCCCACACCCAAGTGTGATCTTGGGAATCAGAAAAGGTGGTTCAAAGGAAATTTCATCTCCTTTAAAAAATCATTAGCAGAGGAGAAAACCCCCCTAGGGTACCTCTTAGTTTTGAAAATTATCTTAAAAGATTTGTAAGGGCCCATACATGCCCACATGTTTACAATCTTAGGATAGTTTCAAAATGCTTTCTTAGTCTATACAACAATCTAGGAAAGTTTAAAATATCAAGTAATGGTCCCATACATGCTGACATGTATACAATCCTAGGATAGTTTCAAAATATTTTCTAGTATAGACAACATTCTAGGGAGTTTAAAGGATTTGTAAGGACCCATATGTCCACATTGATAGTTATCCAGGGCTTTAAATATTCCGCAAGGTTATACCAAATAAACATAGTAAGCTAGGTAAGAAGATTTGTAAGGACCACAAGAAGTCCACGTGCTACAATCTTACACTGAACTTATTAAAATATTTTGCACACTTTTCACTTTCTTGCACACAAAAAAACTCATCACACACATAATTTGTATTAGAATAGTGGAGGTTGAAGTAAGCTTTATTTTTTAAGGACCCACAAAGTACTTCAAAAGGAAATCTAAAAGATCCGACTACTTATTTAGAAATTATCCACACCAATTTAATTCAAACGAGGTTGGTCCATGACACCAATATCTCAGCCCACCACATCTAAATCTTTTCTAAAGAACGCACTAAATTTTCCTCCACATGAGGTGCCCAAAATAAAAATTTTAGTCTAGGTAGGATCTCAGGGGTAGGCATCCAAATAACCCTCCCGTTATCAAGTTCTCACATTTTGAAATAATAGAAATTGAGAATAGGGATATTTCAAATCCTCCAATTCAAGTGTTCCTATACCATAAGGCAAGGAGATACTCATGAAGGGTTGAAGGCTGAGGTCCGGTTATTTTGCGCATCCCTCTTTGAGTTACCCAACTCTTGTGAGGGTATCCATCCCATGACCTATGTTTTAGGCCAAAAATATTAATGTTGTACTTTGACCGAGGTAGTTAGTGGCCAAACATAGAACATCCACCAAGGTGGAAATTGTGGGTTGCAATAGCACCTTGGTCAAATTTTGTGTGGCTATTGGGAAATATCACCAGCTCTTTCAGGATATGCACCCTCTACCCCTCATTATAACTGACTACTTCAACCTTCACTAGTTCCTCTTTTGGTGGCTTTAGACTCCACTGTTGATTACTATTGGAAGGCTGAGTGCTAAATTGAGAGGAAGGACGATAGGTCTTTTAGGACATGACCATTTGTTCTTTTTTTCCCCCACGTGGACAAAATCCACCTATCCACATGCTTGTTTAATTTACAGCTGATTTATGTATGGTGTTCATTTGATTGCATGCAATTATGAGTTATACTATTTTGTAAAGGTCAAAAATATAAAAATCTCTTGTTAATTTATTTCTCTCTTGTCATCATTTGCACACATTCACTTTGCTAGTCGGAACCATAGGGGAACCACAGAACCCCTTCTTTCTAGACGCTTGCAGAATCTCCCTCCTATTCTAGGAGGATTCCTCAGTCTTTCCAACTCATCGGCTCAACCATCCCACACCCCAGTGAGTGTTGTTGTTTTGGGATTAACTTTATTTGGTTCCACTTTGCTTAGGTCAAATACCCAAGGAAATCCATCTGTTGGTTCTCCTTCACAAGAAGGTGGGGGACAAAATTCTTCTCCAAGAAGAAGTACAAACCCACCAAATCCATCTCAAGGGACAGTTCCATTACCTACACACACAATGGTTGGAACTAATCCTCCACCAAATCCTCCTTTTCCATACTTGGCATCCCTCAACACTCTTGATTTAACCAAACTCACGAATGACCCCATTTTACATGATGCCACTTGGCCCAATATGCCTACCAAGTTACCTTCAGACATTTTGAAGTTCGAAGGAAAACCAGGGGAAGACCCCTCCAACCATGTTATGACCTTCCAATTATTGTTCTCCTCAATCATGGATGATTCCATCCGCTTGAGATTATTTCAATGAATTCTCACTGGTTCATCAACAAAATGGTATGTGGATGAAAAATCAAGTTCCCATGTGACCTTTGAATCATTGGCCAAGGATTTTTTGTCCTTTTTTCAATTACGAGTTCGTCATGACACTGGATTAGAACTTCTCTCTGAGTTCAAACAAACCACTGCTATCCATATTGTTGACCAAATCCATGAATGGAGTCGACGACATAGTTTTTGCAAAGCAGAAACCACCAAATAACAACGTCTCTATTGGTTTCTTAAATCGCTCGTCCTTGTGATTGCCAAGGATGTAGCATCCACTTTTCCTCAATCATAAGAGGAAGCCATAAGAAAGGCCCATCAATTCGACCTTATATATGCCCAGTCAGGTTACTTGTACACAATATTATTTGATACAACCAGACCCATACCATTTGGCCAGGACAAACCTGGGGTTTCCCATGCTGTGGATGGGTGGATTGGTTCTATGACACACCTAAACCCTTATGGCCACCCGTCACCTACTTATGGTGAAAATTAGTATCCTCAACCATATGGAGGGAAGTATTATTACCCTCCCCCCACTCACCAACATTCATATCCTATTGTTCCCCCTCAGTCATTGGGGGGACCCCCACTGGTACCCTAGATGCATTTGGTCTCTCAATCAAGTAAGGGTCCACCCCCAAACCCCATATATGACCTGAACAGTGGTGGAAGTACTTCAACTTCCTATACGTCATATGGATCGTCTCCACAAAACAATCCATATTTTCCATTTCCTGGTCCTCCCCATCTGGTTGCTCCTCCACCAGGAAAACCACATGCTGACGTTAACTTTGTTCAGCCCTCTCCCATTCAACAGGTTCATGCTTTTGAAAAGTTGAATACAAAAAATCTGACTCATCAACTGAATAATTCCAAGAAGAAAGGAAAAAACCGAAACAGTAACAACCCAGGACCAGGAGGAAATAACCCCCAAAAAAATTGTCCCGTAGGGGGAAACCAGAATCAAGGCAGCCAAAACCCCCAAGTGGGAAACAATAACAACCAACCACGACAAGGGAAGAACAAAAATCTCATAACTAAATTCCCTTGCTCTCTATGTGTTGAGTAAGAACATTACACTCACCACTTCCCCCAAATTGTCAATTACAAATGAATGAAAGAATCCATGAACACACAATGCCCTCCAGCACCACCTTCCCCTCCGCAAGTCCCACAACATTATTTGCAACCACCACCTCCGATTGTTTTGAAAAACCCCATTCCACACCAAGGTGTGATGAATACCCAACAAGATATAAAGTCTTCCCCACAACAAATGGGGCAATATAAAAACCCAGGTCCCACTCAACCCGAAAATCCAGTCAATCGCAACATCCTTCATACCAGAGAAAAAGAGATTCTTCTGCAAACACGCATCCATCCATATGACATGCCTCCTGACTCTACCCCAACCACCTCAAAAAAAAATCCAGCTACAACAGGACAACCATTGATGATCCCATGCCCTAACACGGAACCAAAGCCCCTATTGGCACAGGGGCAGACCTGAGGTTCACTCCAAGAGCACACCAACAAGCCCAAGCTACTGGCCCTTTCGACAGCACCTGCGAAGCAGATGCAGTCTCACCCGAAGAAGCTATGAGGGGGTTGCAGGACAGAGATGTCTACAACCAGGGGAATATCAAGTGGATCTAGTAGAACAACAACACAATATACACCTATCACTTATCAAGCTAGATCTATCCTGCATAGTTATAGATCTGATCTAATACAACAATGCAAATAACAATATAACAGTAACAGAGATCAAAGCATCAATCACACATCCACAACACAAGTTATACGTGGTTCACCCTCTCTCTAGGGCTACGTCCACAGAACTGTGCTTATGATTTATTAAGGTAAAGCATACAGTTCTTGTCTTCTCTCTCAGCTAATAGATCTTCTTTCTTCTCTCTCTTTCTCTTTCTTCCCTGTGCACCCAGCTGCAGGACTTGACCTTTGCACATAGTTGAAGATATTACAATACAATCCTCTCTCTCAACAGAGCTATAACAACACTCAATGACCCACATAACATGAACCCACCAACCCAGGTCCTCTTGACCTTTATTTATACATTACAATCACTCACCGAAAGCCTTAGGCCGAAACCTAGGTGCCAAAACCCTAGGTGTCTACAACCCTGGGTCAACTTGACCCTCTTTTTTCGGGCTTCACCAACCTGTCTTTCCTTCCTTCTTGCGTGGTTCTCCAAAGCATCCAACGGTGGATTTTCCCACTTTCTGAGTCATTCTTGATCCATCTCCCTTTTTGATCCATCATCCTCGATCTCCTCATCCAACGGATTTATTTTCTGCACTTCACTCCATCTTTTCTGCTATTTCTCACTTTGACCCAGTGAAAGTCACTGTGTATCCCGCAAAGCTCCCTTTTTACCTTTTCTTCCTTGTACTTCACTTCCTTCCATAACCAAGGGCCAACAGACCCCCAACACTCACCTGTGACTCATCCCGAGGCACTTCGGATCTGGTTCCTCTTTTTTTCTTCGACATGGATTTTGCAGTGCAACCTTTGCTTTCTACTTTATGCCTCCTTTCCATCCCTGTGCAGACTATCTTTTTTGTGTCTGGTACCCAATTTCAACTGCACCTGGTACCTAGACCCTTTTCCTTATGTCTTTACTTAGAGTTGTGAGGTATTTGGTTGTCATAGTACAACTTCAATCGACTCCCATTCACCAATCCTTCTTTCAATTCTCCATTCAACATATTCAGTTGTGTAGCTCTTCCTTCTGTGACATAGGCGATCTCATATGGTCCAAGCCAATGCATTCTGAACTTCCTAGGATGTTTTGTAAACTTACTGTCATACATCATCACTAAGTCACCTTGCTTGAATGCCTTCTTCTTGATGTGCCTATCATGATAGGCCTTCTCTCTCTCCTTCTGAACTTGTTGATGGAACCCGTCAATGAATCTATCTTCTTCCAGTTCAACCAATTGTGCAAGCCTCTAGTGATCAGCGCTAGTATCATCCATGTCTGTGAACACCGCAATCCTTAAGCTTGGTACCACATATTCCATCGGGACAACAGCTTCAAGACCATAAACCAACTTGAAATGGGTATGCATTGTTAATTTCTTGCAAGTAGTTCTATAGGCCCATAGTACTGTAGGTACTCTTAAATCCCAGTCATCCTTGTTCACACTGCAAATCTTCGTCAATGTTGTTTCCAAGATCTTGTTGAACGCTTCAACTCTCCCATTTTCTTGTGGATGGTAATGTGTAATCTTCTGATGGTGGACTGCAAATTCTTCATTCAGGGCTTCAATTGTCTTATTGATGAAGTTTGTACCTTGATCACTCATAGGGATCTTGGGGCATCCGAATTTGGTTATTATGTCATCAAATATAAAACATGTAGTTGTAGTTGCACTACAGTCCTTGACTACTTTGGCTTCAGCCCATCTGGTTAAGTATTCGGTCATAGTGATGATGTACTTCACTCCTGTGCGCTTCCCTAGTGGGCTTATAGCTCCCACGAAGTCAATGGCCCATTTTTCAAATGCGTGTAGGTTCATTTGTAGTGATAATGGAATTTCATCTCTTCGGGATGGTTTTCCAACTCTCTGGCATACATCACATGCTTTGGCATATTCTTTAGCATCTCTGTGTAAGGTAGGCCACCATAAGCCAGCTCACAGGACCTTTTATGCAGTTGCTTTCCCTGCGTAGTGTCCTCCTGTGATGCCCTTGTTATCACTCTATAATTTTCCCAAGGATGTGAAGGAAGTCACAGAGGCAACATCAAAACCACTTTGAGTCTTGGATCTAGGCCTCCAAGACTCAAAGAGGGATCTCTCTATTTGATATAGATTTGTTTGAATAGATATTAGGCTAGCTATGTAGAATAGGATTTGTTTTTAAGAACTGGGCAGGGGAAGAGAAGAGAAACGATGGGCTATGGAGTCACTGTAACAAATGATCAAAACTCCATGTCAACAGACTATATTTGTAGGGAAAGGTAGACAAATCACTGGATCCTTTAACTTAAATGAAATGGGAGAGATGGAACAGGTTAAGAAATCCAATTAAACACAGAGAAACTAAGAATTTTGAGTTTAATCTTCAGTGGAAAACATAAAAAACTATACCAAGCTAGAGACAGAGGGTACATTAAAACCAATTATGTTCTTAATATTCTTGGAATAATTCAGAAGTAGACATTAATTATGATAACAGAGAAAACAAATTTACAAAGAGGGATGCACATCACCAGTCGAAATAGTCACAAGAATCCTGCAGCATAGCACTGTATTATTGAATTGATGAAAGTACAACAATCTCAATTAGATGCTTTTCAAAAACTAAATCATGGTTCTTTGACTGATCCCCCATTCGCCTTGAAAGCATAGGCTTTATAGCCTTTACATAAAAAACAGAGGTCCTATTAAACAGGAATTGAAATACTAAAAATAGTACAAGATCAAATAGTTTCCATAAAAATAGGAGTGGATCCTATCTTAAGGGGCCAAAACCTTATCAAAAATGTCACTTTCAAATTCCTTCTTTGACAGCTGGGCAATCTTGGCCAAAAATAACAAAAATCCCTAAAAATATTGAAATGTCCGCCATGAGAAAATGGGCTGAACTTATGCAAAAAAGGGGGCCTCTCAGTCATTGATTTCTCCCAATTAGTGACACCTGTGAAAACACAGAAGGCGTTTATTGTATATTATCTTTTCTAGAGAAAAAAACTCCTTCATTTTCTCAAATTTTGTCTCCACCTATCCAAAACAGCTCCTGCAAAATTGGGACTGTAATAGGAAAAACCAGAAATCCAAAAAATGAGGCTGAAAGACAGCTTCAATTCTCCCAACTAGTGGCACCTTTGCAACAAATGGGAGAGGTTGTTTTTCTTCCACCTGTGATGAACAAAAACCTCTTTCGGTTTTTAAAATTTCATCTTTGTTTGCCCATAATCCACTTCGCAAGACGAGGTGTCAAACAGACAAAAAAAGGGCAGTTTTGAAAAATTGGGGGAAAATGGTTTTTTGGGGAAAAGTGGTATTCCGGACCCCCCCTGAGGTGGTAAGTGGTATTGGGAGGGGGGGGGGTCCGAAATTACCTGGAGGTGACAAGTGTTCCTCCCAATACCACTATTCCGGACCCCCCCCCCTCTGTTAAAGTTCGAAAAGCACAGGGGGGTCCGGAATTTTTTATGTCCATAGATTTATTTATTTTGGGATATGTGAATGTTAAGTTGCGGGTGGGGGGAAAATGGTTTGACATTTTATTTTTATTTTTATTTTTTTATTTAATTTTTTATTATTTGTTTCTTTTTACGTGTTTTCCTTTTCCTTGAAAATAATTTGCAGAAATGATATATTATTTGCAAGCCAAAATACATCCAGAGTGAAAATTTTCCAGTCAAGAGATGATTTGATGAATTATAGGATTATAACAGTGGCTCCACCTGGGGATGGAAGCTCTTTTTGGAGGTGTCAAGAACCATTGAACTTTGAATATGCAAACTAGTGCTTTATTCATCGAGCTGATCCCAAAATTATTCTGCAACCAGTACCTGTTTTGATCTTTCAACTGAAACCAAACCAAAATGAACACTGCTGAAAAATAGATGCTCGGAATGTTGAGCTTATTCACATTCTCCTACCTACCCTATACTACTGAAAATCATGCTAAATCAAATAACACAAAAATGCCAATGAAGCCAATCAAGTAATTTCTTTACTAGGTCTATTCTTTCAATGTTTTCAATCAATGTCAGAAATAGAACTTGCATAGACATCATGAAATGATTTCCATCATGATCTTCATCACAAGGGGATTGATAATCACGACATATAACAGAAAAAATGGAAATGCATTGTGGCTTTGTAATGAACAATTTCTCCATATAAATAACCACTGGATCAAGATAAACTTGACCTATTACTGGATATTCAAATTTAACCAACTCAAATTCATGATTTGATGTTGTAGTTGTGTTATTTGCATCCTCATGCACTTCCATACATGGCTTCAACTTTGTTGATGGGTTATGAAATGATGCTTTTGTTGAACACACCCCTATAACTAACTACCTGATCATGTCAATATCATAACATCTTTTCATCTCATAATTGGCGAATGAAGAATGATTTTGACCACACAGGTCATCCAAACGATCAACTATTGGATCTTGAAAAGACTTTTGCATTGATTCAAATGAAATTTCCTGACTTTTTATGTATTTATCCTTCAACACTTGTTCAAGACTCTCCTTCAAAATTTGAAATGAATTATAATCTAATGGGACAGAATTACATTCCACTGTTTCAAATATTGTTTCGAGCTCTGGACTTCCATCCAAACTTTGAAAATCAAGGGAAAATAGTGACTATGATTTTGGGTCTAAAATAGATCCCATGTCATCAATGACATCCTCTACTGACTCATCATAAAAAAAAATTGTCTTCACTATTTACAACTTGCCTAGAGTCTCTTTTCAGAAATTGAAAAGATGAGAAACACAAGAGCAAGGATTTTTCCCTTACTTTGAAATTTTCTTCATTTTCCTCATCGTTGTCATGATTGTTGGGCAGAGGATGATTGTCATATCTAAGCTGTAATTGATCTTCTTCCTGCCAACAACATGTTGCTGGTTTCTTTGAACAGTCAACATCTATTTCAGCCTCATGATCATCATCATATGGATCACACTTGAGTAGATTATGCCAGTAAGAAAAGTCATCAAACATGCACATCATATCAGCTGATGGCTCTTCAACAAGATGAGTTGGAACTTCATCTTCAACTATATTGTGAATTGAATAAATGAAAGAAGAATTATCAAAACCATGGTAGCAAGGGTGAGCTGCAAAATGTTTGGGAACAATGGCCTTTTCTTTCTCTGAAATCAATGGAACATGATGTCTTTGAACATCAAGTTTTTCTCTTATGCTAATATTCTGCATCATCTCTTCCATAGTGTTAGCCAAGACATCTATCTTCACTTCTGAATATGTCATCTGTTTCTTTTATGTTCTAGCCTTTTCTTGTGTTGTTAGCTTTTCCTTTATGTTCAGCAAGTTAGCTTCCACATCAACTGCAGCTTTTTGCATTTCTTCAAGTGTTGCATTGTTCCTTTCTCTTAATTGGAATGTCATCTCAGCATCAAAGGCCTCTGGGTAATGCAAGTGAGTTGATCCTGGAGGTGGCCTTATATCAACAGGCATTGCATGATATACCTTATTGAATCTTGCTAAAAACTGAGGTATTGTCTCCCCTGGCTGCCTTTTCAAATGGTCATATTCTTCTAGGATGAGAAAGACATTTCTCATGATCACCCACCTATCTAAGAAAACTTGCATGAACTGATGAAAATTTCTGATGCTTGTAGCTGGGAGGTTTTTAAACCAATTTTTAACTTTGCCTTGCAAATACAAGGCAAACATCCTGATATAGACATCGTCATCTTCAACCTCATAAAGGTCAAGAAAATCTTCAAACCTCTGGATGTGTTTTTCATCAGTAATATTGGCATTATCTCTGTCAAACCTGGGCAGATTATTGGTGTAATTTACAGGGAGGTCATGGAGGATAGGAGGAAAATATAGGAGCTTGTATCTATCTGGGATTTTGGCAGGTAAAGGAGGTGAAGCAAGAGGCTTACAACCATCTGGAGGTTTAGCAAGAGTAGGAGATAAAGAAGGAGGCTTATGTCTCACTAGGATTTCTACAGGTGCATCTGGGATGTGCACAACTGTATGAGTATGTACATAATCTACAATTTGGGGTTTAGTATCTTTAGGCTCTTCAAGTTGAAAATGATCATCCTGAATTTCAACAATATACTCTAGACCAGGATCATGATAAGAGATAAAGTAATTGCAGATGAAACCAATAATATCATGAATACAATTTGAGCTTGAGTACCTAGTATTTCTAGGATGCTTGGTCATGCTTCACGTTCTTCCTCCAGTGGAGTCTTTGAATTGGCACTGTCTGGAGCTAATATGGAGTCGCCAGGTGAATGATCTCAGCCTTATTGTGTTTTCTTACTGTCCACCATCAGTGATCATATATGGAACTTTGAAGTGTACTACTGGAGAAAGTTCCCCATTATGGTTGCCACTATGTTATCACTCTGTAATTTGACCAAGGCTGTGAAGGCAATCACAGAGGAAAAATCAAAACCACTTTGAGTCTTGGATCTAGCCCTCCAAGACTCAAAGAGGGATCTCTCTGTTTGATATAGATTTGTTTGAATAGATATTAGGCTAGCTATGTAGAATAGGATTTGTTTTTAAGAATTGGGTAGGGGCAGAGAAGAGAAACCATGGGCTATGGAGTCATTATAAAAAATGATAAAAAATCCATGTCAACAGAATAATATTTGCAGGGAAAGGTAGACAAATCACTGGATCCTTTAACTTAAATGAAATGGGAGAGATGGAACAGGTTAAGAAATCCAATTAAACATAGAGCAACTGAGAATTCTGAGTTTAATCTTTAGTGGAAAACATAAAAAACTATACCAAGCCAGAGAGAGAGGGTACATTAAAACCAATTATGTTCTTAATATTCTTAGAATAATTCAGAAGCATACATTAATTATGATAACAGAGAAAACAAATTTACAAAGAGGGATGCACATCACCAGTCGAAATAGTCACAAAATACTGCAGCATAGCACTGTATTATTGAATTGAAGAAAATACAGAAAGCTCAATGAGATTCTTTACAAAAACTAAATCATGGTCCTCTGACTGATCCCCCATTCACCTTGAAATCATAGGCTTTATAGCCTTTACATAAAAAATAGAGATCCTATTAAACAGGAACTGAAATACTAAAAATAGTACAAGATCAAACAGTTTCCATAAAAACAGGATTGGATCCTATCTTAAGGGGCCAAAACCCTATCAAAAATGTCACTTTCAAATTCCTTCTTTGACATATGGGCAATCCTGGCCAAAAATAACAAAAATCCCTAAACATATTGAATTGTCCACCATGAGAAAACGGGCCGAACTTATGCAAAAAAGGGGGCCACTCAGTCATTGATTTCTCCCAATCAGTGACACCTGTGAAAAAACAGAAGGGGTTTATTGTATATTATATTGTCTGGAGAAAAAACCTCCTTCAGTTTCTCAAATTTCGTCTCCACCTCTCCAAAAGAGCTCCTGCAAAATCGAGACTGTAACAGGAAAAACCAGAAATCCAAAAATGGGGCTGAAAGACAGCTTCGATTCTCCCAACTGGTGGCACCTTTGCAACAAATGGGAGATTTTTTTGTTCTTCCACCTATGATGAAAAAAAAACTCTTTCGGTTTTTAAAATTTCATCTTCGTTTTCCCATAATCCACTTCGCAAGACGAGGTGTCAAACAGACAAAAAAAGGGTGGTTTTGAAAAATTGGGGGAAAATGGTTTTTTGGGGAAAAGTGGTATTCCGGACCCCCCCTAAGGTGGTAAGTGGTATTGGGAGGGGGGGGTCCGAAATTACCTGGAGGTGACAAGTATTCCTCCCAATACCACTATTCCATACCCCACCCCCCCTCCCCTCCGTTAAAGTTCGAAAAGCACGGGGGGCTCCGGAATTTTTTATGTCTGTAGATTTATTTATTTTGGGATATGTGAATGTTAAGTTGTGGGTGGGGGGAAAATGATTTGACATTTTATTTTATTTTTTGTTTTTTTATTTTATTTTATTATTATTTGTTTCTTTTTACGTGTTTTCCTTTTCCTTGAAAATAATTTGCAAAAATGAAATATTATTTGCAAGCCAAAATACATCCAAAGTGAAAATTTTCCAGTCAACAGATGATCTTATGAATTATAGGGTTATAACAACCCTCATGAGCTTCTGCGAGGATCAATGGTCACTCTGTCTCCATAACACACCTTCTTAGTATCTCATCAGGTCCCATTTTGTATAGATGACCAGCGATCAGCGAAAAGTCTGCAGCGCGCACCACTAGTTGTTTCTTTTGATGAATTGTATACTCACTTGGAGCCATTCCTATTGACAGGAACTGGACTATGTCTGGGAAGTGGTCATCAATATTTCTAATGGCAAGCAGTTGTGCATCTGGAAGTGTGTCCTCTAAGTTGGTGGTTTCTTCGCCATGTTCCAACCTCGACAAGTGGTCAGGGCCCTTGTTCATTCTTCCTAGTTTAACTATGATTTCAAAATCATATTCTTGAAACAACAGAAGCCATCTGCAGATTCACCCCCCCCAACACTGGCTTGTTGACTAGGTACTTCAACATGGAGTGATCGATGAACATTTTGAAGTGTCCTCCCAACAAGTAGTGGATAAATTTTTGCAGCGCATACACCATGGCTAACCCTTCTCTCTCTGTAGTGATGTAGTTAATCTTAGTTGTAGATAGCTTCATGTTGGAAAATGCTAATGGATGATCAATGTCCCCTTCTCCCGGTTGTGCCAGTACTTCTCCTAATGAAATGGAAGATGCATCGACATGCACATGAAACTCCTTGTTCCAATCTGGGAAAACCAGAATGGGCACAGTGACCATCTTCTGTTTTAGTGTGTCGAAGCTATGTTAGCATTCATCTATCTAGTCAAACTGACAGTCCTTCTTCAACAACTTCTCCATTGGTGTTGTGATTTTGGCATAGCCTTTAATAAATTTCCTGTAATAGCCAGTATGTCCTAGTGCAGTGCGCAGTTGTTTGACTGAAGTAGGTGGTGGAAAATCAACTATAATTGCAATCTTTGATGGATCAACCAACAATCCTTGCTTGCATACAATATGGCCTAATAGTACTCCAAATGGTGAGAAGAAGATGCACTTCTTCAGATTTAAATAAATTTGACACTGCCTACATTTATCCAACATTAGCCATAGACATTCAATATGGTTTTTCAACAAACTAAACACGGTCCAGTCATCAAAATATGCTTCTAAAAACTTATGCAGAAATTCTTTGAACGCTTCGACCACCACCCTGGAAAAGATGGCTGGGGCATTCTTCAATCCAAATGGCATTACTGTATATTGGTAGGATCCCCATTTGGTGGAAAACGTGGTCTTGTGGCAGTCCTCCTTGGCAATCCAGATTTGGTGGTATCCTGAAAAAGCATTTGTAAAAGAATATGCCTCCTGGCCTCCCATGTTGTCTAATACTTCATTAGTGAATGGTGTGGGGAAGGGGTCATGTAGACAGGTATCATTCAACTTCATTAGTTCCACACATATCCTGATCTCACCTTGGGTCTTCTTGTCTTTTACTACCATAGGGATGATCCACTCCAAATCTTCGACAGGTTCAATAATCCTTGCTTCTAGCATTTTGTCGAGCTCAATCCTTAATTTTTCCTTGTATTTCGGGTTTAACCTGTAGGGTCTTTGCTTGACTGGCTCCAAATCTGGTTTCAAAGGTATTCTCATCTCTCCCATATGTCCTTTGATTCCCTTCATATCAGTAAACTTGGTCGGGAACAAGTCCTGATATTCATGCAACAACTCTGTAATCTTGTCAATGGTAGCAGCATCCCAGTAATCTCCGACATTGGCAAGCTTTGGTGTCTCCTCTATTCCAATGTTGACCTTTTTTTATCTTGATTGGCTGACCAATAAATGGTATCTCCACTCCTGGCCCTTCCACATTTCTTTGGCCTTCTGTCTCAGTCATGTTTACCTTCCTGTGATCATCATTGTTGGCATTGATGTTGTAACATCCTTGCAATTTCTGGAATGGCGCAGTCCATGTCCTCTTCTTCTTCCATAGGGAGGCTAGATGCCTCTTCGAATACCCTCTGTCTCACAATCTATAATGCATGGTCTACTGAAGGAAATTCACTTTCAAACAAAAAGGTGGTTACAAAATTTTGAATCATACCTTCCCAATCTACAGTGACGAGGCGTAGCTCCACTTGAAGGTACCAGTTGATAGGAATCATGTCCAGTGTGTTAATGAATTGGTGCACCCATTTTTCTTGAGGGATGTCACTCTAGGCCTCTTCGCAGCTTTGCACATGGTCCTTTGGGAAACCTTGACCTATGTACCTCACTTCGCAGCTTACTTCTTGTGCTGAGAACCGTGTTGTCATCAAAGTTCAACATGTGTCCAGTCTGTGATGTTTCTTTTTTGCATCCCCCACCATCTTGTTGGTGTGGCTTCCATGGTCTCATCCATTGCCAAAAGCCTATGTTGTGCTGGTATACTTGTCTCAAACTATGATAAGAAGTTTTCTAAAGGGTTCAGCCCATCAAATGTGGGTAAGTTACTCACTGTTGTGTCGATCCAACGAACCTCTCTGGTTAGTCTAGCACATCTTCTAGTAGATACTTCATACATCTGGTTCTACCATTTCTCTAGTACTTCTTATGAATCTAATGAACATGCATTGTCGCTTCACCAACTCAGATTCCCATCAGCTATAGGATTGATATAATCATGCTATCTGGATGTTAGTTGGTAGATGTTTTCTAGTTCATACGCGTGGTCTTATTCTCTGATAGGCTCTGTGTATCTAGGACCCTCATATGGATCTAAAGGTGCAATGACCCTAAGGCCATCTCTTTCAAATGTCATATGCCTCTTCTTTAGATCAACAACAGTAGAATTGTTGAAGGCCCAATCAATTCCTAATAATACAGGGTAAGGGAAGTTGTCATCAACAATTTCAATTACCTCAAAATCTGCAAAGGTTCTAACTCCGTTGATGTCCAAAGAGACATGTTCCAACCATCCAAATGGGCTAACAACTTGCTGATTAGACATGCAAATTCTGATAGGGAAATAGATCATCTTCGGTTTTCCCATTAGTGCCCAGGTTTGCTTCGTCATGACATTGACCTCCAACCCCAATTCGAGGACCACATAGTCTATATCATATTCTCCTATCTAAGCATTCAGGTGTAATTCTTTATTTGTTCTTCTCTTCTTACCAATCTGGTGTACTGCTCTATTTAGTAAGGAGCTTATTTTTCCTAGCTCATACTGTTTAACTAGGTTTTGCAGTTCTTGTATATCTTTCCCATCTTTAAGAAGTTCTATAAACATATATAAGAAACTAACAAGTTTACTTACCTCTTTTCCCTCTCTGGGCGAAGCAGACTGATCAAATGCATGAGGCATTCCATATTCTCTTATTTCTGGTTTTGTTTTTGAATAAGACCCTTGATCTACTTTGAATTCTTGCCTGGCCTCTTCAAAGATTTGTCTTTATTTCTTCACATCAAAAGCTTGAGTCCTCTCCACAGCTTTCCTAATACCTGAGTTTTCTGCGATCTTTCCCTCGGACATTCTATCCTCTCTTGTAGTAGTGCCTCCTCGAGTAATAACAATGACTCTAGGGTCTACTCCATGAGGTTCAACATATATCAGTTGTACTTGTGGGTTCTGTTGAGGTCCTCGTCTTTCCTGAAGCTTCGCTAATAGTACAGGGCAGTCCTCAATGACATGCTCGAAAGAGTTGAAATAACTACAAGTGTTACAAGGGATCTAACAGTCCCTTGCTAGATGTCCTAGTTGCATGTAGTTATAACAGATTATTTGTCCTTGGCCTCAGCCCATACCTCCTCCTCGTGCTCGTCCTCTTAATCCACCGCGAGGATTGAAATTTCCTCTTCCTGGGGAGTTATATTGTGCATTGTTTCCTTCTTGATGTACTTCACCTTGGATCTTATATATGTCTCTTGATCTTTCATGCATCAAGTCAAAGGACCTACAATACCTATCGTCGTGCCCTATGGACATACAGAATGTGCAATACAAGTTTTTGGGTGTCTGAACATACTTTTGCATATAGTAGCACTCACCAGGGTGATGTCGGGTTCTGCAGACTTCACACTAGGGAATATTAACTTGCTTCAAGGGGCTCGGCGCTCCTGAGGCCAAATATTCATGAAACAGGGAACAATGTTCTTTATCATGACCTTCAGATCTACATTTTACACACCAAATATCTTCTCTTTTTTCCTTCCCCTTTTCCTTCTTCATGTCCTCAACTTGTAGAGATAAACTAGCCATCTGGCTCAAGATCTAGCTCATGCCTGACCTAAATTCTCCCATAGGTGTTGATTCAAGTTTCATGGCGATCTCCAAAGCTTCTACCTACAAAGAAATCTTCTGCTACATTAGGGGAACTCTGATATGTGGTAAAAGAGAAGCGATGAACCATTCTTTGTTCTGCTCATCTGGGATCTTAAAAGTCAATCGACCTGTTAGGGTCTTGAATCTTTGGTCGAACTCCCAAACAGGTTTGACTACTTTCTATTTGATCTCCTTCAGCTCAGTAATACATTGTGACTCTGACTTGGGTTTTTTAAACTCTGCAATCAGCGCGTTCTTGATCTCATTTAGTGGCTTAGGTTGCACAATTCCTTGGACAAGCTTCATGTACCAGCTCAATGAGTGCTCCCTCAGTGTAGTGCTAAACTAGTTTCTTTTAATAGCTTCATTGGTGATGTTTTTGATGTTCCATACAGCCTCGCACAGGAACCAGTGTTGATCAGGATCTTCAGATCCATCTCCTCTAAATATAGGGAGCCTCATCTCATCTGTCATGAAGTTACCTAGGTTTCCTGTCTGAGTAGATGTTGAACTACTATTAATATTACTCTGTGGGCTCTGGTGATTCGGGATACTCTGATGAATTAACATTTCTAAAACAATAGGAGGATTGATATTGCTTACTTCAGTGACTTGCGCAGTTCTTGAGGTTTCTGGCTCATTTCGGTGAAGTTCTTCAACTGCTTCTTCCTTTGCTCTAGGGGTTTCTGAGTGCTCTTCATCTGTCATATCTACCTCTTCTCCACTATAGAAACCTTCTTCCCCATAGTTTTTCTTAAACAGGTTCTCAAGGTGAACTCCTCTAAATACTCTTCCACTGTGCGTATGTCCATATTATGTGTCGTTGTCGCTGTCTGAATTTCTGAACATTATCCTTTTTAGATCCAACCAGTCTACTGTATCTTTAATATGTGGTTTTCATGCAAGAGCATCTTGATTTTTAACTTCAGAAAATGCAGAAATTTCCCTCGGGGTCCCTTGAAAACATATCTCTTGACCTGGCTATATGATTATATTCTATCAACATCAAATTGGTGATATACCCTCCAATGGTACTATCAAACTAGTGATCTACGGCTCGGGATACAGTGTTATCAACTCTCTTGACCTTCTGGATCAACGCCGATGTCCAAACCATAGGAGGTCTAGATCTGATCTTGAAATGTGTGTCAGCTAACCTAGCCAACCACTCGTGTAGCTCCTAATGGATTCCCCCAAAGAAGATCTCATGAATGTTGGTGAAGATGTATCTTTGTAGCCAATCCTCAGTACTTAGCTTAGGGTTCTTGTTCTGGGCTTCAACGAAGTCCCTCTCTTGATCTTCTATCCACTTTTGAATCTCTATCTTCGATGGGAACCACCTTGAAATTCCCTCATGAAGATTCTTGTCCCAGCAACGGAACCATTTGTTGGCATAGGGGGAGACCTAAGGTTCACTCCAAGAGAGCACCAACAAGCCCAAGCTACTGGCCCTTTCGGCAGCACCTGTGAAGCAGATGCAGTCTCACCCAAAGAAGCTATGAGGGGGTTGCAAGAAAGAGATGTCTACAACCAGGGGAATATCAAGTGGATCTAGTAGAACAACAACACAATATGCACCTATCACTTATCAAGCTAGATCTATCCTGCACAGTTATATATCTGATCTAATACAGCAATGAAAATAACAATATAACAGTAACAGAGATCAAAGCATCAATCACACATCCACAACACAAGGTATACGTGGTTCACCCTCTCTCTAGGGCTACATCCACATAACTATGCTTATGATTTATTAAGGAAAAGAATATAGTTCTTGTCTGCACTCTCAGCTAACATATCTTCTTTCTTCTCTCTCTTTCTCTTTCCTTCTTGCACACCCAGATGCAAGACTTGACCTTCGCACACAACTGAAGATCTTACAATACAATCCTCTCTCTCAACAAAGCTATAACAACACTCAATGACCCACATAACATGAACCCACCGACCCAGGTCCTCTTGACCTTTATTTATACATTACAATCACTCACTGACAACCTTAGGCTGAAACCTAGGTGTCAAAACCCTAAATACCAAAACCCTAGGTGTCTACAACCCTAGGTCAATTTGACCCTCTTTTTTCAGGCTTCACCAGCCTATCTTTCCTTCCTTCTCACGTGGTGCTCAAAAGCATCCAACAATGGATGTTCCCACTTTCTGAGTCATTATCGATCCATATCCCTTGTTGATCTATCATCCTTAATCTCCTCATCCAACGGTTTGCTTTTCTGCACTTCGCTCCATCTTTTCTGTTCTTTTGCTCACTTCAACCCAGTGAAAGTCACTGTGTATCCCGCAAAGCTCGCTTTTTACATTTTCTTCCTTGTATTTTGCTTCCTTCCATAACCAAGGGCCAATAACCCCATATACCCCACATGCCTTTTCGAGGAAATGTACATAACCCTCATGCTAGGGCACCCCATAATTATAGTCTGGTCGACGACTTAGCACAGTATCCTGCAACCATGTCTATGTTGGAGGTCCTCCAAACCTTTCCATCATAGTGCAAATCCTTTATTTCCACCTTGGGGGCAGTCGACCTAGCTGATACTCAGATAATAACCTTTGATTTGGATAGTGGAGAACCATGCATCCCCGCTCTGGTATCCTTTTAGATACCAGTTAATATCTAGAACATCGCAGTTCATCGGTGGATCATCGATGAAGGTGCATCCACATGCATCATGTCCAAAGTAGTATGGAAAAAACTCAGCTCACCTGAGCTAGTACCATCTTCCATCACCCTGCGAGCTTATAACGGTCGACCTTCTTCCCCTGAAGGGCTCTTCCAAAATGTCCCTATAGAACTCAGGGGAAAAAATATCTTGATTGACATTGAAGTTATCGATGCCCACTTGATTAAAATATCTTGTTTGGACGTAGATACATGTATGCTATGAAGGTGGTATCCTCTTCTATGTTTCATATGATGATGGTCCCCCATAACAAGAAAATCGTCACCATCGACCAACTTACACATTACAAGCCTAATCATTCCGCCAACATTGATAACATCCTCCCTCTTGTCCGTGCTAGCTCGAAGGATTTTCCATTCATTGACATTGGCCCTGGAATATTCAAAGACCCATCCCTGTTAGGAACTTATCATGGAGCGCCACCTCTCCTAAACCCATCTATTTCAGCACAACTGTGTATAGTTTCCTCTAATAGAACAACTATCAAAGACAATCCTCCTCTCACTAAGGCCCCTCCCCACATCAAAGTTTCACCAGTCAAAGAAATATTACCTCAGGAGTTCCCTGAAAACACCCNAGGACAAATCTCAGACAATACCCCAAGCTATTACCCAAATCTCATTTTTCTACCCCCCACCTAGAGTCCAATCATTCTAGGTCGTTGCTACCCTCACCCTTCCTAACATGGTTCTCGCCATCCCTATATGGTATCTCAATTGACCCTCTATGGTTCCTACACCATCCCTCCCTCCTTAGACAGAGGGATTACCGATGCAAATCCCAGTACAGGCCCCTACCACACCACCCGCACCCCCAACTGACGACACCACCGCCACTATTGGGGGAAGAAAGAGGAAGAATGAGCCCATAGCTCCACTCCCTCCCTGAGCTCAACCTCCTTGCACCCTATTTGAAAGAGAAGGACACCCCACTAATAGATGTACTACTCTTCACGAATTATGCAATCTTATCCATCTCCCTAAAGCAACCCCATTGCTTGCCACTCCCCCAAGTACATCCATCGCTACTAAGGAGTCTACAACCACACGCAAGAAAGGGTTACAAACCAATTTCTCTTCTGCCATATCCTTAGAATATGGCCATTACACTCATCACTTCCCAGCACTACCTCAATTCCACCAAACATTAGCCGCAGTATGCCACACATCTCACCCTGATCCCTCTCAGGCACTCCCCACTGACACTCACATTACTAAAATTTGATATATTTCTTCGTCAATCCCCGAGCGAATAAGATATCATCCACAGTGTCTTGACATTTTTTTTATGTCTAGCGAGCCATCACACCTTGCACACAATATCCCTTCTATGTCCTCATCCACTGAGGCCAATGACACTTCTCCATTGACAGTTCCCCCTACCATCTACCAGGATCCTCTGTATTCTCATAGGTTCCACTATGACAAATATATATTGGAGGAACTGACTACCCCATATTTCCAATGTGCTCCATCATCGAGCACTTTTCCTCTCACAAGAGTTATTTCACCCTCTTGATCAAGCCTCCATGTGCACGATCAAAACCAAGGATTTTATTCCTCTGGGGCATGTTGACTGGTTCAAGAACCCTATTCCTACCCTCGATGCTTTTGAAGAAGGAAACATGGCCAAAATCTCCCCCATAGTCAAAATTGGCATTTCCATTAAACCATGCATCATAGAAGAGATCATCATTGGCACCACATGCTCCCCTGAAGAAATCATTGCTTACAAAGCTCTCTTTCAGGAATATCGAGATATTGTTTCTTGGTCATATATGGAGATGCCTGGCCTCGATCCTTCTATAGTCGAACATCGAATCAACACATGGTCGGATATCATCCCAGTTCTTCAAAATCAATGCCCCCTCCACCCATCCAAAGTTGCGGCTATCAAAGCCGAAATGGACAAATTATGCATTTCCAGGTTCATTTACCCCATTGAGTACACTTCTTGGGTCTCCAACCCCGTCCCCGTTAACAACAAATAGGGACCTATTTGTGTCTTCACAAACTTTAGTGACCTCAACCATGCTTGTCCCAAAGACAATTTCCCAACCCCTTTCATCGACCAAATAATCAATGATTTTTTCGACCACGAGGCACTTTCCTTTATGGATGGGTTCTCTGTCTACAACCAAATTCAAATCCACCCAGCAAATCAATACAAAACCGCTTTCACAACTCCTTCGGGTACCTTTTCTTATCATGTCATGGCCTTTGGGATAAAAAATGTCAGTGCTACATTCCAACAGGCCATACATACATTTTTCATGATCTTGCTTGCATCATTCTCGCTTATTTGGACAACCTCACTTTTTGATCCAAAAAGAGAACCCAACATTTAGATGACTTACGCATCATTTTTCAACGATGTCGCCAATACAATATCTGCTTGAACCACCTCAAGTGTGTCTTCTATGTCACTGTCGGGTGCCTCCTCAGGTTCATTGTCTCCCAACACGGCATCACTATGGACACCCTTAAGGTCCATGCTATCACAGAAATTCCACCACCTAGGACTTTATGCGAACTGCAGAGCCTACAGGGAAAATCCAACTTTCTACGTCAGTTTTTCCAAGACTACACCACTCACACACATGGTTTTATCTGCTTACTGCACCATGATATCCCATTTCGATGGAACGAGCATGCTCAAGCATATTTTGATGATTTAAAATCCGCCATGTCCAATGCCACGTTTATTAGTCCCCTAAACTATGATCGTAATTACATCCTCTACTTATCAGCCTCGATTGTTTCAGTAGTAGGATTCCTCATTCAATTAGGTGATGATGGGCGTGAATATGTGATTTACTACATTAGTAAAAGCCTTTCAGGACCACCCTTGAAATATAATCATGATGAAAATCTTGCATTAACAGTTTTCCTCATAGTCCAAAAACTATGGAATTACACTCTGCTTCTCACTACCAAGGTCATAGACAATTCCAACCCCATATAATACTTGCTCAACCGGCGGCAGATCAACAATTTTTTTTCCTGATGGATCATTATCCTTCAGGAATACAATCTAGAGTCCTCTACTCCCAAAATAAAGAAATCTCTTGTACTAGATGAACTCATTACAACATTTCCCTCATATGCCAAAGCTTCCCCCATCAATGAATATTTCCTCAATGAACACCTCTTCTTCATCCCCTCAGATGATCCCTAGTACAATGACCTCCTCATCTACCTTCGTAAAAAAAAATTTGGGTTTCACCTCTCTCTAGATGATCGTCGACACATTCGCCATCTGGCTCCCCGATACCTCCTCATCAAAGACATTCTTTACCGACATGGGGTCGACACCATCCTTCGGCGATGTCTTACCATTGACAAAGCTAACAAAGTATTGAATGATTTCCACATTGGTGCTTGCAGTGGCCACCTCTCGGGTATGTCCACCATCCAAAAAATCATTCAAGCAGGATACTTCTGGCCCACTTTGTTTCATGATTGCATCCACGTTGTCAAGCGATGTGATAAATGTTAGCTTTATGCAAACAAAGAAAGAGCTCCACCAACTCTTCTACACCCAGTCATCACAGCTGAACCCTTTTGTAAATGGGGCATAGATTTCATGATTTGCAATCCACCATCTAGTAATGGACACAAGTACATCATGGTGGCAATAGATTATTTTACCAAATGGGCCAAATGCATGCCCACATTTAACAACACTCTTGACACAACAACATGTTTTTTCTTCAACCATGTCATTACCCGGTTTGGAGTCCCACAACAATTAGTTTCTGATCATGGTAAACACTTTGAGAATGAGATCTTTGCAGAACTCTCCTCAAAGTTAAGCTTCACCCATGATTTTTCCTCCCCATACTACCCCCAGTCCAATGCATAGGTTGAGGTTGTTAATAAAGTCCTCAAAACCATGCTACAATGCACCGTCAACAAACATAATACCAACTGGCATCATATGTTGTTTTCCGATTTATGAGCTTATCACACGGCAATCAAAACTACCACCAGTTTTACATCGTTCCACCTCGTCCATGGGATCGAATCCACCCTCCCTATCAAGTGAGAAATCCCCATGTTACGCACTGCCATAGAGCTCTTACCTGAAACTACTCCAATGGAGCAATGCCTATTGACCTTAGAGTCCCTTGACGAAGACTATTGATCTTCATTACAACACAATGAGGTAGCTAAAAAATGGTCCAAAGCCACCTTCGACTTCCATGTTAACCTTCTCTCATTCAACAAATGTGATCTCGTGTTAGCCTATGATATCACCCATGACACTCTTGGCCATGGGAAATTCGATTCATTATGGCATAGCCTCTTCATCATCCAACATTGCCTCACTAAAGGTGCCTACATTTTGGCCTCTCTAGAAGGCTTCCCTCTCAAGGAACCCATCAACGGGTTGTACTTGAATAATTTTTATGCCTAAGAATATCCTCCCTACCTTAGGTTTCTCATTATACACATTTGTATAGTTTTTAGTCTTCTTTACTACCACCACTCCTCATGTTTGATCTATCACCCATGTTATTGACAGATGCATCATCCATCAACCTACCATATCAGTTACATTAACGGTGCCAACTGTTGGGCCCAGAATCTCGCTTTTACTACTTGGGCCCTCTATACCCCCTCACATATACTACTCCATTCCAATGGAATATGCTTAGGCCCAGCCACCAATGACCAAGTCGAATATGACATCGTCATTAGTATCCTTATCGAGGTGAGTCATTGCCACATTCGTCACCTTAGTGTTCTATTAGATTCCCAACTTGTCATCCTGTAGCTCAACAAGATGTATCATGTTCACGATCCTTGCCTCTTCCAAAAATACCAACAAGTTAGACTCCTATCTCACAACTTTGATTCCATCACATTCACACATATTCCAAGAAACCTCAATCAAGTAGCAAATCACATGGCTAACCTAGTATTAGATTGGAATTTATCACATTAAAAACATCATATACATAGCATGATACATTTGTCAAAAGATAGCAATATATATCATAAATCATAAACAACAAAACAAAAATACATGCATGGTCACCAATATATCCACCATATATATCATAATGGTCATAAATGTTTTACAAAAAATATATATACAATTTCCCATAGGCTCATAAGTCTCATCATCCCTATGAGTACAAAACTGGGTATCAAATACCCTATACAAAATCAAGCCCATAAACCCATATACATCAACTTGGCACTCAAGGTTCCCCTAGATCTCCCCCCCCAAGGTCCTATGTCAGCCAGAGGTACCCCACCAGCTGGGGGCACTCCAGCTCCAGGGGGAAGCTGATCCATCATATTTGCCTCCACCACCACTACCCTATGGATCAATGCACGCCATTCTATCAGTACCCCTACACTGGTCTAGGACCTCATCATCTTGGATGTGGGCCCATACGCCCTCTAGAACCCCTTAGATAACCCACTCTAACCATTGACGCAAATCCTCTAGTACAACCACAATATCTCCCTGTGGCTCTATGGAAGGCCCGAAACCAACATCATCTCATCGACCCCTCTGCCCAGCCCTCACCTCTATAGGCTCCTATTGAGACGACTCCCTGACGACCTCCGCCTCTCAACCCCGGGGTCCAACATCTACAAAACCACATCGATATAGTGTCAGCATCCATATACATGTTTGATCAACACTATCTACCAAAATAAAATAAAAATAGACAATACACATACCTCTATGGTCCTATTCCTCCCCAGGAGGTAGTACCATGTCAGGGTCCTGTTTGTAGTCCATACTAGTGCATGGATACTATAGAATCACTTGTGGAATTTTTTGCCACACACGAGCCACTTTGGTCGTGTAGTAATGGCCACCCTCCCCTCCTCCTTGTCGGGCCAAAACATGCACCCATCGCATCAATCACGGCTCTCGATGCAATGTTGGCTCCAATAGAATCTAAGGGTGCAATAGAGGCACCCTCTCTAAGAACCAGGCCACCAAAACTGCCCCGAATGCAAAATCACCAGAATCAACACACCGACACTGATTCAACTGGGACAACATCCATGTGTGCATTAGCACTATCCATGCTAACAGGTCTTTGTCCAAGACCTCCTCCACCACCTTCAACTTCCCACATGTGATCCACTAAGTTCCCAAGGATCCATAGATACTCACCACCATCGTGTCTATGCACTCAATCAACAAGTCATCGAGGGCCTCAATCCACACAAGAGAACCTGGCATCAGGTTCAAAAAAAGAACAATGTCGTGTCGTGATGGTCTCTAACCTGTCCTCCCCTGGCAGATGGGAATCCATGGCCAAAACCCTCCCCCAAAATGGGAGTCCTGTCAAAAAATATATGTCCTCTACCGCAGAGAACGTCAGCTACATCCCCTACACCACAAAGCAATGTAGGTCAGTGCTCCACATGCGGATCAAAAAATGAAGTAAGAACTCCTGGGACCATATCAAAGGATAGTCAAAAAAATTTAGCAACCCGCAGGCTGCCAAGTGTCTATGTACTATAGGCTGCTCCCTCACAACCTCTCTCAATCAGTCCCAGTCCCGCTCTCAGCAGTGGACTGACATTGTACTCATGACTATGTTGATCACCTGCATTCACCCATAAACACCTGATCAGCCACATCATCCATCGAAAATCATAAACATCAAAAATCATACTGCCCTTATCAAACAACTATGCACTAATGCGCAGTTGTCACACCCACAGTCGTGCATGGGTACACAGTTGTCCATAAAATAGGCGCGCATCCAATGTACGCTTGTTTGTTCACCCCACATGCTCATATGCGTATATGTTACCTACACAGTCCCACAATATGTGTGGGGTTTCCCATCAGAGCCATGCATTCATGAATGCATGCCTATTTGGGGAAAACATGCACATAATGTGTGGGAAACCGAGTTCTACCCAAATACACATGCACGGGTATTCCCCCTTTTCCCGCGCACTAGTGGGCACCTACCCTTAAAAACCATTGTACGACCCTCCGTACAACCCCTACCTGACATCCATCAAGTTCAAAAATTATAGGATGATAAGGTTACTAACCTATCTCTCGCAACTCTCAGATTAGTAGCCCCATGCTCTCGTAATCTCCAAATCACCTCCCAACTCTCTCGCCATATCGGCAATAGTTTCAGGTACAAATGAGGTGGCATTGTGGGCCCACCATCCATATATAGGCCCTTTTTCCCAACTTCCACATTTTGTTACAGGAGCCCAGAGCCTCTATTTTCCGATCCATTCTAAGCCACAAGATATTGATCCATCCATCTACACATTCACATTCCCCGGGTTATCATCTGCACTTTTCCTCGGAGAAGCATTTTTCTCATGCCATGTTCAGGTACGCATGCTCACTTTCAAGTTTTATCAAATAGTTTTTATATGATCTTTATTATCAGATATTGTTCATGTCGAGTATTTGTTTTTTTATGTGCAGGTACCTGTTCAACAAGCTTACAACCCCTTCAGGTATATGTTCGACACTGGCATGTAATTACTCCCTCTGTAAACAATTGAATATCCCAGTCGTACCCTATGACATTTTCCTTTAGGGTCCATACATTCAGATCTGCAGTATCTTTACCTCTTCCACATTTTGGTACTGTCAACCGATAACACTCTCCCTCACATGAGTTGTCCCATTCATAGTTCCCCTTGGCAACTTGACACTCATGTTGATTTCACACCCTAGGATTGGGAGTCCCGATAGTATTTTTCATTTCCAAGAATGAACCCCATACTTCTTCTTATCATATTTCTAACCTTCCCAATGGACTCCCGAGTCATATCATCCTACACTTGGTTTTAATGACTGCACCACCATAGTTCCAGTAGCCCTCCATCTCATCCACAATCAATTTTCCCATATGCATATTGTCCTCCATCCATTTACCCAATACAAAAAACCACCTATGGGGGCCCCACCCTCCACCAGTTCTCTTTCAAAAACTTGTGCTCTAACAGGCCAAGCCATCTTTCATCGGGGCACCCATTTCTGTATTTGTATTCTCAACCCCAATTATTCTTTATTTCTTTGGTAATTGTATAAATCCCTTGTTTACAGCATATACATAGTTTTTTTGTCGTCATCCTCGATGGCCTTCTTTTACTTGGAAAAGAAACCCATGTCACCCTTGGTTGGGGAATCCACCCCTTTTTCATATTGACATCATTAATGAACCCCGAGTATCCCAAATCCATGTACCCATGATCTCTGAGTTTTCCCACTTTTTTCAGCCTCCAGCACAGTTTAACCCCATGTCTAGTTGTCCCCCTGACACTAGATCTAGTTTTACGATTGCTTCCAATCATCCTTCAACACCCCAACCAATGGTATTCCTGAGTCCCATAGTGTCTTGACTTCATCCATGTTACCCCTCAGTACCTGATATCATCTATTACTCAGTGGATTTCAAGAAGCCCATTTGCTTCTTGACGTCGTGTCTCCCTTCCTGTAGACATCAACACAGTTTCCAGAAGGGCAAAAATATCTTAACTCTTGTTACCTTTTCAATGAGGATTCTCGGACGAAATAGAGAGATTCATCATTGTTTTGTGATTATGTTGACCCCCATAACATTCGAATTCAACAAAATCTCATGTTAAGGTGGGTCTTACTATGCGACCATTGCAGTTTTTTCATACCAGTCGAAGACCTATGAATGTCATAGGCCATCAATGCCTACGAGTCATCGACACTTCTCACCTTCATCCATTACTTGATTCAGAGCTAGTTCACCATTCAGAACCACCATATGTCGTTATCAATCGCTCTTGAGGGTGCTACAACTATCTACATTCTCATACATCTTCAGTTACAGTCCCACATTTTGGTTTCATGACACAAGCATGTGATATGCCTACCTCGTTTGTATACAATTTTTTTTTTTTTTCTTCCTAGAGAAAGGTTTGGTTCCCACAATTTTCCCTCTCCCTCCGGTGGATCGCTCTAGTAGTTCCTCTCTTCACCCTTCCTTACAATATCACTCTCAGCAAAAAAAACATTGATTTATTTCGACTATACATATGCTCCTAACCTCACACATCAGGGGGCATCTGTTATCACTGAAAAATCGTTTGTAGCAATACACACAATGGTTGAAGAAAGACATCAATTTCAGCAGCAATTAGTACAAATATAGCACCAAAATCCATCAAAAAGGAAAAAAAACTATATACTTGGTTAAAAAATCAAAGTGCGCAAATTCACCAAAGGAAGCGCACACACTGTGTGTAGAATGCACGGGCTAACACAGTCCTAGGTGAGCACTATGATCAGAATGTGCAAGATGCACGACTGTCTTCGAGCAAAGCTGCACACTTCTCATGAACAATGCATTTATGAATCTTTTCGGCTTCTCAACCACTTCCAGTCTGACCCCCAACACGATTTGACACTCAGATCTGAGCGAAATCTAGCTTGGGGGATGGTCAAGGGCTAGGAAGTGCCCTAAAAGGCCCCTTGTTCACACTATGAACCAGTTGTATCTTTCCATGAATGGACACTATAAATATGTTCCATGGGTGTGCTAGAAAAATAAGAACTTCAAGGTATTGTCATACTGCAAGAATTCTTCTTGGAGAATCATGTTTCCTCTTGGAATCATTCAATCACTATAGCAAGGGCCATTCCACTCACCTCTTGAGAGGATTGGCACTGTATGTCTTCACCATTGTATGAAGAGAAGAGATCTCTATTAGGGAACTCAAGAGCCCTCCCAACGAGGAAAAGGGGATTCATAAGTCCCTTCCTTCCTCTACGGTGCTAGCCTATCAATACATTGATCCATTGGTAGTTATATGATTGTCATTTTTTTCTTTTCATGGTTCTAGTTCTTGCAAGCTTCTCTAACATCTATTTATTTTTGTTTTTATTTCTATTTCCTTGTTTCATGTGTATTTGGTTATCTAATCAACTCACAAACCTCTGTCTTGTTTAGCTGACTTAACTAGGCAAGTAAGTGTTGTGTTTTTTCTCACCCATGTGGCAAAACCAACACAACAATAATGCCTAATCTATTACTATTGTGATCCTATTGTATATTATTTGATTACCGAGGGGATTAGTGGTTTAGATATTTAATGATTTTTTATCATTGAGGTTTTCATTTCTCAAAATCTCTTTGTTGATTGTACATTGTTTGTTCATCTTCAATAAGTCTTTTTTTTTAAATTCTCCTTCTATCCTTTGACGTACTTCTTGTAAATATTTCTTTGGAACTCTTGTACCCATTGATCATGTTTATTGACTCTTCTGAGCATATATTTGATTGATATTTAACTTCTCTTTTTCTATGATGAATTCATTCTTTATCTTATATCTTGGTTTGAAGTGTTGATATTGAATTCATAAAGGCACTAATAGATCAAAGAGTTGCTACATTTGAGTCAAAATAAGAAGATATTAATACATGGTATGGATGAGAAAAGGTGATTTAAGGATGGTCTTACAATGTTATCATGATATTAATTCATCCTAAAGTCAATTTTGAGTAGCCTAGGATGACCTCTATAATGCATTAATACTCCTCGTCTAGCAGACCTGGGTAGAATCCATTGAGGCACTTAGGATTGTCTATGATACTAATTGGATTTTTGGATTTAAGGTTTAATCATTCAATCATTATTACTAATGCCATAAGAAGGTGGTGTAAATATTTTAAAGCTTGATCTTATACAAATTTCCCACTACAATCTAATCAACTTCTTATACATGCTTATGTTTTCACTTCAATTTCATCCTTCTGCTCATCTCTCATGTTGTAGGAAATCGGGTAGGTAGTCCTCTCACTGGGTTGAATATTTAAATGTATTTTTGGTCCCATGTTACTGTAGATTTTAATGCTCTATTTTATGACTTGAAGATAATTTTATTTTAAGGATTTGTTGTTTCCTTGTGCATTGGTTTGTACTATCATCTCACYTTATCATTGAGAAGAGAATGGTTGGTATATTGTTKCTTTGCATCTTGTAACTACTACCCTCATATTCATACTCAAGCTCTCACTTGTTAATCATATTCCTTAGTTTAAAATCCATAACTAGAATGATARGATCTTTAATCTTGTTCAAGAKCTTGAGATTAGATACATCCATATTTCATGACATTTTTTTACAACAACAGATTGTGCMTAAGAGACCAAGATCATATATGCTTTCTTTTAAGGATTCCTTCTTTTAATTTCCTCATTTTTTAAGAATCCCAACTCTTTTCATAGATTTTATAGTAAAATGGTAAAGGGAAAGAATGTAAAATTTATAACGTACTAGCAAGTACCTTCTTCCTTGTATAACAAAGACTATTATTTMTTTGGTTGTAGTAACARGGTTGCAATGTCACTTYMTTTACAAGATACTTATGTTGTTTCAAGTCCTCAARAGAATCATACCTAAACAGAAGATCATGTGCATCTAGTCATAGAAGAAAGGAAACTCAAGAGCAGGGCCTCCAATTGATAAAAAGAGATGGAAACCTCAAATGTCCCTTGCGAAACTCCATATTTCATTGCATAACCACTTCAAATTTGAAATACATATGAGAATCCCTTAATATTGTACCTCTTGACTAGACTCCTCTCTAATTAGATCTTGATTATCATTGAATCCAGTGTTCAAAATTAGCCTTATTTTTTCTTAACCCCGTCAGAATTTAATTTTATCACCATGTAAATTTTACATTCATTTTTATCCCAGGTTTGAAATTGATTGTATTTTATTATTTGATTGGAACCTTGACCCTCAAGTGGGACCTTGACTCATATTGATATCCGAACATTGAACCTTTCCTATCGGAAAACGAGCTTCTATTGTTTTACACATTTACCCTGAAACCTAAAGGACACAAGCCTATTGGGCTCTCCTTTTTGGAAATTACTATTTAGAGTGTTAAGCATGTAAGCATGTTTTGAGAAAATATATTCTCCCAAGCCTATCAAGCTCATTCCTTCAATATTTCCATGTCAACTAGCCATATTGGAATCAAGCTCTTGTTTAATTGAGGTGTCATTCTTTAGGGCGGTGATGTGTAATGATGACATGTCTTCTCTGATTTGGAATCCAAATATTGCAAGACTATCAGGCTTTCACCTTCCCATGATCCTATAGGACTAACCTTCGTGGCCTTTTCTCAGCAGAGTCACAAGGCAATTGTGAATTTGATGCAGCCCCCCTCCCCTCCTGGGGTTTTGCGACCTCCCGGTCTCTGTATCGTTCCAATTGTTGAGTTAGATCAACTCTTCGGGCTCCTGAATGAACCCAGATCAATTATACATAGGCCCCTTTTCTCCTTTTGGCATAGGTCCTGTGACACCCGCACCCTCTGTCTGTGTGCTCTAGTGCTCTTCAGTTTGTGGGCACTATCTCCTCTTCACTAGTCCCTTCCTTCATATGACCCTAGGTTGTGCCATTGTGCTAATGCGTGATTGTGGGCACGGGCAAGAGTGGTTTCCAACCAACCCTCTTTTCACCCCGTAATCCTTCTTGTGCTAACACATACCTTGTCACTAAAACAATGGTTGAAATTGCGGCCCGCTCAAGGAATATTATCGTCCAAGCATGTCCTGCCCCCGCAATCCCTTTTGTCCATCGATATTTGTTCCTTTGGCACTATCTACAATCAACTATTGTTATCAATCTCTGTTTCACTCTTCTTTCCTCCTTCCACGTGTCTCCACAGATCTCTACAATCTGTCGACACGTAGTCCATTCGAATCAACAGTTTTCGTTGACTCCGCATTTCCGGCCTTTGGGAGTTTCAACTTTCAAACTCCACTCTCCTCTGTGTGGCAATATCCCAGAGTGGAAGATTTGTTGCCACCTATCCCCTTGAATCTACGACTAGGATCTCCTCCATGTGTTCGACCTTTGGGAATCTCAAATCTCAAATCCTTTTCCTTCTCCTCAAATTTGTGGAATCATGCCACATGTCCTTTTGATCTGACAACTATAAATCACTTCGAGAATTTACCCAGAATGCTTAGATATTCACCACGTCTCCTCTCTTGATCTAACGACTATCAATCATTTCGAGTGATATGACGGCTATCATTTCCTTCGGCTCTTTGGACTTCGTGAATCTCAAATCTCAACTGAGACATTCAATACAATTTTCTCGGAGCTCGTGATCTAATGTCGCGTTTCCACCTTCACATCGATGACTCTCATCATTTCTGGGATTTTGATCTTCGGTGATTTCAAATCTCAAAAAACACAAACCTCCAGAGCGAATCCTTCCGGAGTTCACGATCTAGTGAAACCTGTCCAACCCAGATCAACGGTTTTGCTCCCGCTTTGGGTGTTTGACCTCTTCGACCAGATTAATAGCTACGACCCCTTCGCATCTCCAGACTTCGGACTTCTCAACTTTCAAATTTTCTCTCTCCTTGAGCTATGCAGATCTCTGCCATGTGTCCACTTGATTTGATGGCTATAAATCACTTCGAGACTTTACCTGGAGTTCACGGATTCATGCCATGTCCTTTCTAGATCGGATGGCCCAGATTCACTTCAGGTCTTTGGGTTTCAGCAGTTTCAACTTTCGACCAAAATTCAAATGCAACTTACCTGAAGCTTGCAATCTACCACCACACATCTCTCTAGATCTAATGGTCCAGATCTCTTTTCTTTCTGATGCTTCGGCTCTTCGGCTCTTCATCTCTCCGGCACTTCGGGATTTGGGAGTATCCAACTCCTATGCACTTGTTCCTCCCAGAGTGCTTTCACCCAAAACACATGATCTCTTGATGCATGTCTCCCCTTTGATATGACATCCTCTATCCACTTCAAGTCTTCAGGCTTCAGCTATTTCAATTCTCAAACTGAAACTCCAGTGTAACTTTATCTGGAGGTCGCAATATGGTGACAAGTGTCCCCTCGCAGATTGACGACTCTCGGCTCTTCGGCTCTTTGGCCTTGAAGTGTTTCAACACTTCAACCTTCTCCTTGTTCTAAATATTTCGACCTATCGACACGTCTCCCCCTAGATCCAATGGTCCATATTCATTCCGGCCCTTCGACTCTCTGTGCTTCGGGAATCTCAAGTTTCAAACTTGCCTCCTCCTGAACTCACAATATCTGATGGCTCAGATTCGCCCGGTCAATCAACGACTGATATTTCACTTCAGGCTTCCGACTCTCTAGGCTTCAGAAATCTCAAGTCTCAAACTTAGAGAGATTCTCTCTCCTGTTCATGCAAGCATTAAGACTTGTGCACTTCTTCCCGGATCCAATGATAGTTGATCCTCTACGTTCAAATCCAAATGGATGAGATCTATTCTCTTATCCTTTGTGCTCCCTCTATTCGTCGGACATAGATCTAACGGTCCAGGTACTTCTCTACAACTGATCAGACGGTTGTTGTCACTCCTCCTCCTAAGCTTCCACCTTCTCCTGACTTGGAAGATTTTGTAACTGTTCAAAGCTCTCGGCCTTTGAACTTTCTCCTGTGAACCTGAAACCTTTGGGTCCCACTTACACTCTTATAAGTGCTATCTCTTCTGATCTTTCAGACTTAGAATAAGTCTAATTCCTTCACAATGTCTGTGTTATCCCTTCTGAGCTTGACCTCCTCGAAGGTTTTGATCTCCCACGCACACCTTGCATTCTTTGGATTTCGTCAAACTCGAAATTTGAAGGATTTATTGAACAAGAAATACTTCTCACCCTCCTGGCGTTCTTCTACTCGATGTACTCCTTGTAGATATTTTCCTCACAGAGTATTCAGTAAATCTGTTTCTCCCAAACTCGACATGGAGTTCTTCTGTGCACACTTGCATCTGCTCAATGCCCACCTGGTAGATCTCAATAGAGTTCTCAGTAACTCCGCTTCTCTGTGCTTCTTCTACATAGTCTCCCCTCTAAGTTAATCAATAACCTTGAGGTTCCTCTTGAGCTTGTAATCATTCTGGCGTGCCCTCCTGGCACGTTCTTTTCTGACTCCGCAGAGTTCAGATGCACACTCCTTGTGCTGGCTACAGAACCTCAATTGTTCTATTGTGCACTCCTTGCACAGCCTAAAGAATCCAAAACGATATTATAAAACTCAATGAAGATAAAATAAATCTATCTTCCTACTGTAAATAAATATTATCATATATCTACAACATTCATTCCTAAAATACATAAACACACGAACAACCATATGCAGGAAAAATTTATTTTCTATTATCTTTGTGTGTCTATACAGATGTTTACAAAAACTGGACTATAACAAAGTCCTAGTTCTCTCAATATCTCTCTCAAAAATTCTAAGACTTCCTAAGTCCTCTCTATCCAGACCTCTCTATCATTCTCTCTAGTATTCTAATTACAAAGTGAGGGTTCTACAAGCTTACCCTCACCATCTCCTTAGTGTTATCGCTATCTCAGTTACACCACCATACTTCTATGGCTACATTACATAAATGAATGTCTAGACCTGACTATGATCTGGACCTGCTATAGGTAACCATTTAAGGCAACCCTAGCCACTACCTGTACAAAGGCATGGCTTGAAATTTACATCCGTACAACACAAAAATCTGTTGGAAGATTGGTTGTTGTCATTGATGTCAACCCTAGTCATGGGTTTTGGACCACAAGATTGATGACGGTATTTGGACATGAAGGAAAATGAACATGTGGATACAACACCCATGGATGGATAGTATACATCATGTTGTTTCTGGTGGTATGTGGCACGTTGCGTGGATCCTCATGGTTGAGGAGAAATGAACTTTTGAAGATGGCAAAGTGAATTGAAGAAGGAAGTACATGTAGGCCCTGAAGATAATTAAAGAAAAGAATTACAAAATAAGAAAGCGTCAAGTTGGCCCTAATGTTAAAAGGAAGTGACATAAATGGTATAAATAAACATCATTATACATTCATTTGATACAAGTCAAATTTCAAAGGAAATCAGAAGTAAAGAAGGTCGGATTTCAAGGGAGGATGAAGTCTTTTGGTGATGTGTTCTAAGGTATGTTATTTTCAGGTCATCTTACCATTTTTGCTATAACTATTTTTCTAGAACGATTCAAATGGTTAAATCGCTATAGTATTGAGAAGACATATCAAGGTACCTTTGGTAAAAATTTCAGCTCTTCATTCGCTATAATTATGGAGATACACTCTGTGGAAGATAGGGTTTGTGACCAGTCCTGAAGGTAGTCATTAAACAGGTGTTCCGGGTAAAACAGTCATAACTTCTTCATAGAGAATCCAAATGAAGTGGGACAAATTTCATTGGAAATAGTACGGACTATAGTTTTTTTTTTGCAAGTTTTAGAATCAAATGTTAAATATTGAGCACGGGGCATTCTGTGCAAGTTCACTCTCCCGAATAGACCAGAATTGAATAAAGTCTACCATTCTTTCTATAACTTCTTTTTGGGGAGGATTCAAGGAGTGAAACTTGGAGGAGTTTCAGAGAATACATTGAGTAATATTATCTACAAGATTAGAGTACTCCAAGAATTGAAGAATTGCAGAAATTGAAGAAGTCTCAGGAAGCATTATCAGGTTCTATGTGATGATTGATTGATGGTGATGATTTAATGTAAAGTTTTATTATCTCTCATATATTCTTGGGTGGAAGGAAGGGG
>ML801928.1:0-11972 GCA_009831015.1 Picea engelmannii | reverse complement strand
TTTAACTTCCGGGGCCATTTTGAGGGCCTAAATGAAGGTTTTTTGAGATCGAGGTTCTCAATGATAGCCGAAGGCATGATTGAGCCCCCAAAATGAATCTCCTCGACGATACATTTCCAACGAGCTATCACACGCCTAAAACGGAGATCGTATGCAAAAGTTACGACCCGGGGAAGTTGATGTATTAACTTACCCAAACAGGGCCCACATGACTTTTGGTGCTTCATCTCCTAGGGTTAGGTTTTTGGATGTATATGACTTTTGGCATTCCCTTCTATTGTAAAAAGGCCTCTAGAGCCTCATTGTAATCATCTTCTCACGGATGCAAGTAGCAGCCACATCTCTTCTCAGAGATAAGCTACCAGCGCCCTAGCTAGTTTATTTCCATTCTGTCTGCAAGCATATTTCAGTCATTTGTTATTAATGAAATGAAGTCTTATTTCCGCTGCATCTCTGCGTTTATGTGTATTGCTGTATTTCATTGTGTTCCTACATAAATGCGGATCAGTGAGAGAAAGCATCCAAAGGCAAGGGCCTCTTACATCCAAATGCAGAAAACCAGAAAATACAATAATGCAACAATAAATCTTTTATCATGGCATCACTGCAACAACCCATGCGAATCAATCGATCATGAACTCTCTGGTATAAGACGAAAACAAAGATGGAGTAGGAAAACTGTTTGTCATAAAACAAGAAATCTCAAACACAGATGCATAACCCCAGAACCAGAATGGTCATTGAAACTTTACAGTCGGGAGCTTTGCTCTACCATCGATAGATACAAAAATGGCGAAAATGCCTACATATACTCAAAACAACAACAACAACAAAATCGAGACGTTGCATTAAACACATTGTGTCTGCATGGCTTCTGACAATCTGTAGCTGCAATCTTTGAATGATCATGCAACTTCGGTGGACGCAATCAGACTCTCTGACAGTTCCGTGGGTTAATCGACGTGCCTTTAATTCGTCGCCGAACTTTCCCATTATGGCAGAGACGATGTCTAACCACCACCAACTACCTCACTAATTGCTTCATTGGGATTGAGGATGGCTCGGCCAACTCGACACCTTTGGGACGTGGACGACCCCTTGCGCGGCCACCTGGATTAGCTCAAACGACCTGATGAATAGACGAGGAGGCCAGTGTGAGGGATGGGGCGTATGATAGGAGTGGTGGCACCAACACCATGAGGGTGTGACAAGGAGTGATGAGGTGTGAGAGGGACGACAGAGGAAGACACATGGCGGAAGAAAACAGGCGGAGAGAGCAAGAGATGAGATATAATGGGCTTTCTTTTGGCAGAAAGCTGACGTGAAAAGGAGAGGGACACGTGGCAGACGGTGAGTGGACGATGAGATGGGGGAAGATACCACATGGACGAAAAGGGGCCCACGCTGGCTAAAAGCAAAGCAGCTGAGAAGGATGATACCTTCCGAGCGCCGTTGATCCGGGCGCGCCGATCTTGGCTGTCGAAAAGATGTATGCCCGATTCTGGACCCCCCCCCTCCGCTTAAAGGTAGAAAGGCGGGGGGGGGTCTGGAATCGCCTTGTGCACCGTTGATCCGGGCGTCATGATATTGACCGTTAAAGGGGTGCACCCCCGATTCCAGACCCCCCCCTCCACTTAAAGGTAGAAAGGCGGGGGGGCTCTGGAATCTGATGTGCGCTGTTGATCTGGGCGTGCGAAATCCTGCCATCCAGAGTTGATTTCCAATTAAACACGAACACATTTGCGTCCCGAACTTAGGACAAGTGGGTTTTTAACCCATTCTTTGCATTCTAACCCCCTTACAAGAAATATCGCTAACATTTGGCTCCATGGGGGATAGAGTCGTCCCTGTGATGCTCTAAGAACACTTTTTGCAGATTCAGTGCCTTGCTGTTGGGCTATGGAGTCATTTATTATGCTGAAAACAAAAACAGTATTTACAAAACAAAAGAGCCGACTGCGGCTCACAAAAAACATATTTTCAAGAAATGCCCATTTACTGGGCCACTGAAAACTTCTTTTCCTTCCAGATCCTGCAACCTGTAAGTGTTGTTCAAAAATACTTCAAGGATCTTGAAAGGCCCAAACCAGAGGGCATCAAACTTACTGTGCTTGCCCCTGTCTTGCCTGGGTGTGTCCCATTTGAGCACCAGATCGCCCAACTCAAATTATTTCTTTTTGCTCTTCCTATCGAAATCTTGCTTGATCTTCTGCTGATGATTATAGGCCATGTCCATGACCTGTTCTCTGGTCTACTGTACTTCCACCATCTGATGAATCCTTCTGACCATATGGTCAGGCTCTCCTTCAAGGTCCTGGAGGAATTTCGCCACAGATATCGTGAGATGAGTAGGGAAAACGACCTATGTTCCGTAAACAAGTTGGAAGGGTGATATGCCTAGGGACTTCTTCGTTGTCACTCGGTCAGCCCATAGAGCAAATTTGAGCTTTGAATCCCAGGCCCTTTTATTGTCTTCCAGTAATTTCTTAATGAGCTTGATCAGTCTTTTATTGGAGGACTCTACCAGTCCATTTCCCTGAGGATAATAGGGAGTGGAGTGAATCAGTGAAATCACAAATTGTTCACAGAACTTGATCAGAGGCTCAGACTTAAAGGGGGCAGCATTGTCAGTGATAATCCTGCTAGGGCAACCAAATCTAGCTATGATGTCTTCCAGGAAGCTGATAATTACTTTGTGGGAAGTTCTCCTGGTGGGTACAGCCTCTATCCATTTGGTGAAATAGTCTATTGCAGTCAGGATCCACCTGTGCTGGCCACTTGAGGGAGGATGAATTTCTCCAATAAATTCTAGTCCCCACTGCTGAAAGGGTGCTGAAACTACTACAGGCTTTAATGGCAGAGATTTGAACTGCTGCTTTCCTGAGAACTTCTGGCATTTGATGTAAGCTCTAATTTCTCTGTAGACATCAGGGAATAAAGTGGGCCAGTAATACCCAACTCGGAGGATCTTATGTGTTGTAGTCTTCCATAAATGATGGCCCCTACAAAGGCCACTATGAAAATCAAATATAACCTGCAGGGCTTCTTGTGGGTCCAGGTATCTTAAAAATACCCCTAAAGGGTCCTTCTAGTACAAGGTTTGGTCAATGAGGTAATATTTGATCGCCTTGATCTTCAAAGCTCTAGCCTTACTTTTTCCCATTCCATCAGGAGGATTTAATTCTTGCAGAAAATACAAGATATCCTTGTACCAGGCGCATGCTGCTAGTGATAAGGCACTCTGGAAATGCGTGTTGGATGACTCAGCTTGCTCATTGATGAAATTAATTCCCAAGGCTTTGCAATTGGATTCAGCCAGCAACTTGGCTAAACCCTATCCCTTTATCAACTTGGTGGGCTTGATCTCCATATCAGACTCTAGGATCTTGGAAATCCACTTACCTCTCCTTCCGTCTATGTCAGGCTGTATAAGAATGTCCTTCACGGAAGTTGAAGGGACATATGCAGTGATTTTTGAATGCAAGACATAGACTCTGAAAGCCTTGAGGGATTTCACCAAGGCATAAGCCTGCTTCTCCATGATCTCATACCGAAGTTCTACATCTCTCAATGCCTTGCTAAAGAAGGTGATAGGTTGCTCTCGCCCCTGATCATTTTTCTGCAATAAAATTGCTGCTACTGTATCACAAGAAGCAAAAGAAAAAATCAGGAAATCTTTAGAATAATCAGGACTGATTAGCACAGGTGCCTCAGTCAACGCCCTCTTTATTTGGACAAAATATTCCCTGGGTTCAGCAGCCCATTTTACTTCATTCCCCTTCTTGAGCATGGCTGTGATGTGTTTCACCAACTCAACAAAATTTGAGACAAATCTCCTTAGAAAATTTATCTTCCCCAAAAAGGCCTGAACTTCCCTTTTAGACCTGGGAAGTGATAGGGTCTGAAGTGCTTCTACCCTGCTAGGGTCAATCCTTACTCCCTCTGCTGACACTATATGGCCTAATAGCTTCCCCTCCTTCATAGAAAACAAAGATGTCTTGGGGTTTAAGGATAATCCAAACTTCCGACACTTCAGGAAAACCTTTTGTAAGTGGCAACAGTGCTCCTTATCTATCCTGGAGAAGACTATGATGTCATCCAAATAGATCACCAAAAACTGGTCCTTTTCCCTGATGAAGGCTATGTCCATGGCTCGCTGGAATGTTGCTCCTGCATTCATCAGTCCGAAAGGAATTTTGGCATACATGAATGTTCCCCAAAGAGTGGTGAAGGCTGTTTTTTCTCTGTCCTCAGGCATGACTGATATCTGATTGTAACTAGAGAAGCCATCAATCATGGATATTCTAGATGCACCCGTGACCTTCTGTAATATGTGTTCCATGTTGGGCAGGGGATAATTATCTTTCCTTGAGCTCTTGTTCAGGTTCCTGAAATCAACACAAAGTCTGATTTCCCCACTCTTCTTTCTTACTGGAACCAAATTGGCCACCCAATCAGAATATCTCAAGGGGATAATGATTTGGGCATCCAGCAGCTTCTTCACCTCTTTCTCCATGACAGGTAACAACATGGGGTTTATCTATCTTAGCTTTTGCTTGAATGGCCTAGCCTCTTCTTTCAGTGGGATCTTGTGCTCAATGACTGATGTGTCGTATGTCTTGAGGTCTTCGTAGGTCCACATGAACACATCAACAAACTCCCTCAGCAACTCAGTATATTCGGCCCTCTACTCCTCGGTCAAACTCCTTGACAACTTGACAAACTTAGGCTCCCCTAGTGTGCCTATGTTGCACTCAGCTATGTCAGCATCATCACCTGAAACTCTACCCTTTACTGCCACATCATTCCCATCGAACAACCTTTCTAATGGGATTAGTCCTTTTGGAATGTAATTGCTCGGTAGTTGTATAATCTGATGATTAGCAATTTTATTTAAAAACACCCCAGGGTGGGGGTCCCCCTCAATGTCAGGATCCTCATCTATGTGTAACGCAGAAAAGTCATCAACGGATTGAAGAAACTTTTCGATCTCCTGATCATCTTCAAATACCTTCCAATGTTTGACATTGTCCGGTACAGAGGGTCTATATCTTATTTCAACATCAGATTTGATCATAGGCGGCAGAGGAACTTCGTGCCAACTAGCTGAGGCAGCTAGAGAATTGGCTGAAGTATTTTCTTCCCTTGGGATGAAAGAAATGTTAAAATCCAAGAAGAAATTATCAACCAGGTCCCACACCTCATTTCTGTAATTCTTGAGCCGGGGATTTTTAGCACGATAGGCATTTCTGACCTACTAGATAATCAACTCAGCATCTCCAAATATTTCTATCTCTTTAATTCCCCTTTCCTTTGCAGCCCTCATACCTAGAACAATAGCTTCATACTTTGCCACGTTATTGGTGATTTCTAATTCCATCTTGTATGATAGAGATATGGTCTCTTGACAGGGTGATATGAATACCACTCCGACACCTGCTCCTATACTGGAGGAAGCTCCATCAAAGAACATCTTCCAATCAGAGGTGGTTGGAGGAGGCATCTCCTAATTAAGAATGGGCTATTTTATGATCTGTAAAGGGGCCTCAGGAGTCTCAGTGACCTGTAACAAACTGGACCCTAAGCCAGTGTCAAGTGCAAAGATGGGGTGATTAGTAGGGTTTGCTTCATCACTGACTATGTAGGCTAGCTGGGCTTCTCTGTACAATCTCCTATGTTCCCCTCCAAATACTGGAATGGTGGCATATGTGAGATCCATATGTAATGTCCCTCCAAGTCTCTTAATCCAAGATCTTGACAACAACATGCTGAACTTGGGGGGAACATCATCTACCACAATATCCATGACCATACTCTTCATGGGCAGCTGAAACAAGGACACTACTAGGTATTTAATAACTCCAAGACACTGAACTCTCCTGGAGTCGAAAGAATAGAGGTCATGATAGGCTCGGGTGACTTATAGCCCCAACTCTTCCATGATAGTTTTGGGCATGAGGTTGTGAGAAGCTCCTGAATCTATCAGACAGTCGTGCAGCACTTTATCATGTATGTTCAGGGATGTGTAGAAAGGGGGAGGTGAGTCATCTCTGTCTTCTACCATAGGACCTATAATAACTACAAGCTTTTCATCTTGGAGGTTTATGGAGTCTGTGGGAAGGCATGAGACTTCAGATTGTAAAAGCTCAGAGAAGCGCTTTTTTAATTCTTCATGTTTTATTAGCTCAGTGAGGGGCATAGGGATTCTGATCTTTTGAATTTCATGCTCGAAATTAAAAGAAGATGCAAGTTTTGGAATTTCTCTTATTTCAGGGACATGATGGTGGACAATGGGAGAGAGGGGTTGAGACTTCTTACCCCTGTGTCCATCTGCTACCTTATTAACAGGTTTCTCTGTTCTAGTGGACTACTCAAGAATATCAGGTGCTGCTGCCCTTTTGTCGGACCTTAGGTGTTCCTGCCTTGACCACCACCAGCCTTATCCCCCTTGCTCAATTCATTTAGTTGACCGTCCATGAGAGACTCCTCGTATGCTGATTAAGTGAGATGAGGAAAAGGAGGAGTATCTCCAAAGTAATGGATTTTAGGTTCAAATTTGTCTGTTTCCCCTTCTTCATCTTCGGCCACAAAATTGTTCTGAAAAGGGGCCTAAATTCTTTTGTCTTCTTTGTCTCTTCCTCTCTCTCTGTGCATAGTTGGGGGAGAAATATTATTTGGCCTTCTGAAACCCCCTTTAGTTTCGGCACTCTGAGGGCCCTTGTTCATTTTCTTCCTTTCAACCTTCAGTCTCTCCATCTCTTCAGACAGAAACTTCATCATCTTAGTCAATTCATCCACTTGAGTGTGGGTCAACGATGGGTTGGAAGTTGAGGCTTCAGACTTTCCCTTTCTTCTATCTGCGTCGGCCTTGTTCCTCAGTCTATCAGCTGCTAATATGTTGGATTCCACTTCTATGTCCGCATCCTGCATTTGGGCTAAGGAGGTGGCTCTTCTTTCTCTCAACAGAAGACAAAAATCAAGGTCGAATGCACCAGCATAGAAAATTTGGGCAGAGGCTTCTGAGGGATTTATCTCTGCAGGAATCTTATTATACATTTTATTGAATCTTTGGGAGAAGTCGGAGACAGACTCTCCTTCCATTTTCTTCAGAGACCCAAACTCTGTCATGTAATACATGAAATCTTTCCTATCTCCCCATTGCCTCAGGAAAACACTATCCAGGGCTTCAATTCCAGCAATAGATCCGAGGGGCAATCCTCTAAACCATTTCCTCACCTCGCCATCCAAGCTCTGGACAAAGACTCTCATCCAGACATATTTGTTTTCAATTTTTAGGTTGTTTGCATAACTGTAGAAAGCAACCAAGTGCTCTTCTGCAGTTATGTCCCCTTCTCCAGTGAACTTAGGCATGTATTTCAAGTAGTCTCCAGCAGGGAGAGGATTCATAGGATGGGGTAGGATTAAGCGAGCATATCTAGAAGTAACTATGGTGTCCATTCTATTCAGAGGGGGATTAGCACCAACCATAGGAATATTAGGTAAAGGAGAACTTGGAGGAGAAGGAGTGTGGACGGGAGATGTCAGAAAAGAGGTTCTTGAAGGAGACAATGGAGAAAACAGAGAGAGAGCTAAGGGATCTGAATGTGAAGATGTTTCTCTCTGTGTAGTAGTAGAAATAAAAGGAGGGGTGGTGAAACCTTCTGAGGCCTGAGGTCTGTGCCGAGGCACAACTTCCAGGGAGGGGGGAGTGACAAGAATCTCTCTTTTTGATACCAGACCAGGAGGAGAAAACTCAGCAGGAACACTCATGAAATTCAGAAAACGGGAAACCTCAGAGGAAGGACGACTAGGAAGCTGAGAATAAGAAAATGGATTTTTTACGGAAGGAGGTGGGGAGATACCTGATTCAGTGGCAAATCTTTCTCCTTGAGGGGGCTTCCCTTTTATGATAATCACCTCCGGATTTTCTTCAGGTGTGGCCAGAGGCAGCTGTGGATGGGACTGCGTGTGTCTGTCGCTGGAAGCCACAACTAACCCAACGTGTTCGCCACAGTGGATTCGTCACAATGGAGTCACCAGGTGCACAATATCAATATCAATAGTTCTGATATCTGATGCACCTTCAGAATCAGCTGATCGTTGTCGTTCAATCCCAGGGAAAATATTCAACTTCGTCCCTGGCAACGGCACCAGAAATGTTAGCGTCAGAAGTCACTCCTGGATTGCTTGCAGGAGCTGAGCCTGACACCCATCAGTTTAATGTCATGATTTGTTTATAAAAAGATGATCAAACGGAAGAAAACTCAGAACAATATTATCTCAACTCCGAAACTAGGCCAGACATGCATGGGCGAGTGAGGTCTTAGATAAACTTCAAACAATGAGTTGTAATAAGGGTGAGCAGTTGGAAGACTTGTATAAGAAGAGTGCAGGGGTCTGTTATAAGCATCAGGTTTCTAACAGACTGTGAGAGAAAGCATCCAAAGGCAAGGGCCTCTTACATCCAAATGTAGAAAACCAGAAAATACAATAATGCAACAATAAATATTTTATCATGGCATCACTGCAACAACCCATGCGAATCAATCGATCATCAACTCTCTGGTATAAGACGAAAACAAAGATGGAGCAGGAAAACTGTTTGTCATAAAACAAGAAATCTCAAACACAGATGCATAACCCCAGAACCAGAATGGTCATTGAAACTTTACAGTCAGGAGCTTCGCTCTACCATCGATAGATACAAAAATGGCGAAAACGCCTATATATACTCAAAACAGAAACAACAAAAAAATCGAGACGTTGCATTAAATACATTGCGTCTGCATGGCTTCTGACAATCTGCAGCTGCAATCTTTGAATGATCGTGCAACTTCGACGGATGCAATCGGACTCTCTGACAGTTCCGTGGGCGAATCGACGTGCCTTTAATTCGTCGCCGGACTTTCCCATTATGGAGGAGATGATGTCTAACCACCACCAACTACCTCAATAACTTCTTCATTGGGATTGAGGATGACCCGACCAACTCGACACCTTTGGGACGTGGACGACCCCTCATGTGGCCACCTGAATTAGCTCGAACGACTTGATGAATAGGTGAGGAGGCCAGTGCGAGGGATGGGGCGTATGACGGGAGTGGTGGAACCAACACCATGAGGGCATGACAAGGAGTGACGAGGCGTGAGGGGGACGACAGAGGAAGACACATGGCGGAAGACAATAGGCGAAGAGAGTAGGAGATGAGATATAATGGGCTTGATTTTGGCAGGAGGCTGACGTGAAAAGGAGCGGGACACGTGGCAGACAATGAGTGGATGGTGAGATGGGGGGAAGATACCACACGGACGAAAAGGGGGCCACGCTGGATAAAAGAAAAGCAGCTGAGAAGGATGAGACCGTCCGAGCGCCGTTGATCTGGGTGCGTCGATCTTGGCCGTCGGAAAGATGTTCGCCCGATTCCGGACCCCCCCCCCCCTCCGCTTAAAGGTAGAAAGGCGGGGGGGTCCAGAATCGCCTCACGCACCGTTGATCCAAGTGTCATGATCTCGACTTTTAAAGAGGTGCACCCTCGATTCCGGACCCCCCCCCTCTGCTTAAAGGTAGAAAGGCGGGGGGGCTCGAGAATCTGATGTGCGCCATTGATCTGGGCACGCGAAATCCTGCCATCCTGAGTTGATTTCCAATTAAACACAGACGCATTTGCATCCCGAACTTAGGACAAGTGGGTTTTTAACCCATTCTTTTCATTCTAACCCCCTTACAAGAAATATCGCTAACAATGGGAGCACAACCATTGATCTAGGTGGGACAGGTGTCACCAGATCGTGAACTCTGGAAGGATTTTCTCTGGAGGTTTGTGTTTGTTGAGATTTGAAATTGCCGAAGACTGAAGTCCTGGAAACGATGAGAGTCATCGATGTGAAGGTGGACACGTGGTGTTAGATCACGAGCTCCAGGAAAATTGTATTGAATTTCTCAGTTGAGATTTGAGATTTTTGAAGTTCGAAGAGCCGAAGCAGATGATAGCTGTCAGATCACTTGAAATGATTGATAGCCATCAGATCAGGAGAGGAGGCGTGGTGAATATTTGAGCATTCTGGGTAAAGCCTCGAAGTGATTTATAGCTGTTAGATCGGGTGGACACGTGGAAGGATTTTGCGGATTTGAGGAGAAGAAAAAGGATTTGAGATTTGAGATTCACAAAGGCCAGACTCACAGAGGAGATCCTGGCCATAGATTCAAGGGGACAGGTGGCAACTGATCTTCCTCTTCAGGAGATTGCCACACAAAGGAGAGTGGAGTTTGAGAGTTGAAAATCTCGAAGGCCGGAAAGGCGGAGTTAACGATAGTTGTTGATTTGAACGGACTACATGTCGACAAATCGTAGAGATCTGTGGAGATGCGTGGAAGGAGGAAAGAAGAGAAGAACAAAGATTGATAATAGTCATTGATCGCAAGAAGCACCAAATGAACAAATATCGATGGACAGAAGGGATTGTAGGGCCATGACATGCTTGGATGATAATATTCCTTAAGAGGGCCTCAATTTCAAACATTGTTTTAGTGATGGGGTGTGTGTCAGCACGGGAAGGATTGTAGGGTCAAAATTGGGTTGGTTGGAAACAACTCTTGCCTGAGCCCGTAATCACGCATTAGTAAAAGGGAACAACCTAGGGTCATATGAAGGAAGGGACTAGTGAAGAGGAGCTAACACCTGCAAACTGAAGAGTTCTAGAACACGTAGACATAGGGTGCGGGTGTCATAGGACCTGCGCCAAAAGGAGAAAAGGGGCCTGTGTATAATTGATCTAGGTTCATTCAGGAGCCCAAAGAGTTGATCCGACTCATCAATTGGAACGATCAAGAGACCGAGAGGTCCCAGAACCCCAGGAGGGGAGGGTGGCTTCATCATGTGGTATCAAAGATGACATTTTTGTTTGTATATTTCAGACAAAAGAGAAAGAGGAGGAGGCCATTATTTTATTCGCAGAAAGCAGACAAACGAGAGATGGTTAAAGGAGATGACCTGATAACATCAGGATCACAAAGAGATGTTTACCTGTAAACAACAGGTGAAAGGAGGAAAGAGTACTAATGCTCTGTGAGAAGGTTGTTGTATATGTGCAACGACAAAAATTTAAACAGTCAGGCGATTTGTGAGAGAAGATGGAGATGCTCACAGATGCAGAGTAATCCACAGGCTTGCCAGGAGGGCAGGTAGAAGGTGGTAATGGCTACTGAAGGCCATGGATTTGGTCGAAGAGAAGGCTGCAAGAAGAAGAAAAATCTAGAGATGGATCTGGAGCTCAACCAGGTAAGAGAAAGGATGGAGCAACTGACAGTAAAAATGTAGTAGGATGCAAGAGCGCATTGGGTGTATGAATGGCCCATGAAGAAGAGGTTGAAGTGGCCAGTAAATAAATTGTTGGCCAGAGGACAGTGAATATTGATGAGAAGGTGGCTAAGGCATATTGAAAAATTCAATGACACAGAGGAGGAACTGATCCACATATGTGAACCAAAGATTGAGAGAAATCTCAGCGACAAGGAGGAGGAGAGATTAGATGAAGATCTCGTAAACTGCCAGGTGGACGAAAATGAACTTTTGAGTTTCCAGGTGGGAAATGGAAAGAGATCAAGTGGAAATATCATATACTACCAGAGGAGCAGTGCCAAAATTTCATATTTCCAAGTGGGAAATGAGATGGGATCAGTTGATCTCATAGACTGCTAGGTGGGAAACAAAAAATTCCCAAATTGCCAGTTGGGTAGGGGGGAAGAAATGAGATTGTCAGAAAGTATCGGGAGCTCATAAGTGAGTTCATGTAAGCAAGGAGCGTTGATAGGTGAAGATTCATGTGGATTTGTAGACCACGTAAATGAATATGATGACAAGTTAAAATCTTTCACCATCCAAGAGAAGGATCAGAGGAGTACTTTGATCATTGGAGGGATCAAGGAATTCATTCCAAACATCCAAATGAAGGCCAATGCACATGAGGAAAGTG
>ML801927.1:370407-398306 GCA_009831015.1 Picea engelmannii | reverse complement strand
GAAGACAAAAAGTAGGGATGAAAATCCAATTATCTATCTAACAATAGTACTGGATGTAGAGAACAATTTCAGTGATGTCTTCAAGGGGGACATCATGATAGATGTGTAACCTGATTGTTATTGATTAACAATACTCACAGAATAGCATCGCTGTGGAAAAACTGATCCAGAATTTATTTATGAAAGAAAAGAAATTAATAAAAGAAAAATAACAGAAATGAAACATCAGAAAAATAAAAATAGCAAAGCAAAATCAAAGAAGTGAAACAAAAATCTATAATACATAAGTAATTTTCATAAAGCGTTTTAACTTTCAAACTAGTTCCACATAATGTTTCAAGTGGGGACTGTTGGTGCTATAGGAAAATAATCTCTCTTCCTAATCCTTCAGGAGATAATAATTTGCGCCTAGGAGAAAAGTGATTTTAAAAGGACCCAACCATAATTTTTGAAACTTCGAATGCCTTCCTCTATTAGCATGCGCTGAATCCCAAAGCAAGACTTTCTCATTTACTTTAAATCTGACAACTTTTGTGATTTTGTTGAAATATCTCTTTACGGTTTGTTGTCTTCTCTTTATGTTCTCCAAGGAAAACAACCTTTGTTCTTCTAAAGATAACAATGCATTTATCCGTTGAGAGACATTAGAAGAATTTAATTCTTCAATATGTAGCATCATCCGTAGAGAAGAAATTTCCAGCTCAGTAGGAAGAATAACTTCTTGACCATAAACAAGCTGAAAGGGAGTGCAACTTGTGCTTACCTTGGTAGTAGTGCGATCTACCCAAAGGGCGTAAGTGAGGAGGGTGTGCCATTGACGAGGCTTATCTTCAATGAGACTTTGGATAATTCTAACCAGATTTTTGTTAGTAGACTCAGCTTGCCCATTTCCTTGAGGGTAATAAGCTGATGAGGTAAAATGTCTGACTCCCAGCTTAGCTAGAAACTGAGTCAGCTTAGCAGAAATAAAAGCAGGGCCATTGTTTGTAATAATTTCTAAAGGAGTGCCAAATCTGGAGAAAATATTATTTTCAATGAAAGAAATAACCTGTTCATCCTGTGAGTGTTTAAGTGGGACAACTTTAGTCCATTTCGTAAAATAATCTATGGCTGTCAATATAAAAACCTACCTTGCTGAAGATGGAGGATTAATAAGACTGATAAATTCCAGACCCCATTTTGAAAAAGGAAAATCAGAGAGGCCAGGTTGAAAAGGCATGGCAAAAAGACATTCTTTCCCAACTAATTTTTGGCACTTGTCACAAGATCTTGAAAAGTTATAAGAATCTAGAAAAATTGAAGGCCAGTAATACCCTTTTTTGATGATTTTAAAAGCAGTAGTTTTAGCAGAAAAATGGCCACCCACGTGAATAACAGAATATGAAGATCCATGGGTTTCTTGTAACAGTTTCTGTGCTTCCTCATTATTTACCCACCGAAGGAATATTCCGTCGGCAAATCTTTTGAACAATAAGTTTCCTAAAACAACATATCTAGAAGATTCAAGACAAAGCGTTCTCTTTTGATGAATATCTAATTTATCTGGGCATTTCTGATTTTGCAAGTAATACACCAGATTTTTATACCAGGGATGTTCAACTATAGGAAGTATTTGAATATCAATGTAAAATAGTGCTGCAAGAGGGTTATCTTGTTCGTCAATTTCTTCATTTGCTTCAGCTTGTTGAGCTAAGTGAAGGGATAAGTCTCGTCCCTTAATCATTTTCGAAGTCATGATGGTTAAATCATGATCCTGGATCTTGGCAAGCCAATGTGCAAGCTTCCCTGAAAGATAAGTCTGTGAGAGAAAAAACTTGACAACAGGCAAAGGGACTTTTACCAGTGTGTGCTTGCCTAGGATAAAGTGGCAAAATTTTTCCACATCTTTAACAAGAGAGAAAACATGTTTTTCGATATAAGAATATTTGAATTCTTCGTCTGACAAGATTTGACTCATGTAAGCTACTGGTTTTTCGTTATTCTCATCATCGCATTGTACAAGAACAACAAAAACTGCTTCCTCCGTGGCATTAGTGTATATAATAAAATATTTCTCAAAATCTGGCTTCGCCAAAACCAGTGCGGAACTGATTACCTTCTTAATCCTTACAAAAGCATTCTCGACGTCATCAGTTCAAGAAAAGGAGAGATCTTGCTTAAGAATATTATGAATTGGTTTGACCATTACATTAAAATTAGAAACAAATCTATGGATAAATTTGATAATTTCCATAAAGGCTTGAACCTCCTTTTTGGAAGTGGGGGCTGGAAGGTTGAAAATAGCAGCGATCCTTTCGGGATCTATGCTTATTCCTGAATCATAAAAAATATGCCCAAGGAGCTTTCCCTTGATAACGATGAAAATAGACTTAGAAGGATTTAAAGAAATGCCGAACTTTCTGCATCGCATGAGAAATTTTCTAAGATGACCAAAATGATCCGATCGATTCTTTGAATATACAGTCAAGTCATCAAGATAAATTTGAATAATATTAGCAATCATATTGTCAAAAGCTATCTGCATAGCTATTTGGAAAGTGGCATCTGCATTAGATAATCCAAAAGGCATGCGTTCATAAGAAAATGTGCCCCAACATATATTGAAAGTGGTTTTGTATTTATCCATCCTTTTTACCTTGATCTGATTATAACCAGAAAAACCATCAAGTAAGGACATCATTTGTGACCCTGCAACTTGCTACAAAATCATTTCCATATTAGGGAGAGGAAAATGGTCTTTTACACTTACTCTATTTAATGGTTAGAAATCAGCGCACAGTTGGATCTGACTCGTTGTTTTCCGAAAGAGAACCAAATTGGAAACCCACTCAGAATACTTAAGAGGGAAAATTATCCCAGCCTTCAAGAGTTTTTCCAACTCCTTCCTATTGGTAGATTCAAGTGTGGGGTTAATGGGTCTTTGTTTTTGCCTAACTGGTTTTATACCTTCCTTGATAGGAATGGCATTCTGTATAAGATCAGGATCAAAACCGTGAAGATCCTCATAAGACCAAGCAAAAACATCTTGAAATTCACAAAGTAACTTAGTGAATTTCAACTTTTCTTCATCAGTACATTGGGCATTATCTTAACATTATTTGGGGAATCGGGTGTTCCAATGTTCAAGGAAATGGTTTCACCCACTTTCCTTTTTGACTCCTCTTCTTTATGCTTTCCTTTGTTTCCTACATCACTCAATGAAAATGAACTTTCTAGAGGAGTCAAGCCCTTCATAATTTTGTTATTTTCCATGGATATAACCTCTTTGGGATTATATGGTTCATTTTGTATGAAAGTGCAGATGCTTTCATCACTAGGGAAGACCTACCATGACTCTACATTGTCAGGGATATGAGGAAAATATAACGACTGAAAAGTATAATCAGGTCTTTGTGGCAGAAGTTGCCGAGTAGGAGACACTGCAAAAACAACGAACCTATCAACCATTGAATTCAGTTCCCTTTTAACATGAGTGATGTTAAATGATAATAAGTTAGAGATAAGAATCCAAACATCTTGGGTGTATCGTTTCATCAACTTGTTTCTAGGAGAATATATTTTGCGTACAAGGTTCACAACAAGTTCAGAGTCCCCAAAAACTGTAAGGTGTCCACAACATAAATTATAGGCATTTTCAATTAGTAGCAATAATGCTTACAATTCAGTGACGTTGTTCGTGCATGAAAACTTTAATCTATAGGAAAAGCTGTGAATTTTACCTACAGGTGAGTACACGATAATGTTAGCTCCATTACCTTCATTGGAGCATGAGCCATCAGTTAGAATATAATGGATGTGCTCATTTTACCATTGACAATATCACTATTGTCACCCAACCATAGGCTGAAGCCACCCTCTAAGCACCTTAATCTTGACAGAGAATCACTCCGGAAGAAAACCCTAGGCTAGATAGCCAAACAAAGAGTAGCGTACCTTTCCCTAAGGCTAGCGCATCAAACAAGAGATGATCAGATAGTCCAAACCCTAACCAATAGATAGTCCAAGACAAAGCGTAATCTGCTAGCTGCAACGACATCTCTCCTCAAAACCTGTGCACAAACTAGGCAACTATAGTGCGCACAAGTGCTGCTCTGCAATTCTGAGAATGCTTGCCAGAATGAAGACTAGCCTCCTGTATTTATACTAACTCTGGCTAACTGCCTGGGCCGACTTCTCATTCTAGGTATCTATTTGTTCAGTATATATTATTTCTTTTGGCCGACTTCTTCTTTTGGAGGCTAATAACCTAATACAAATTATCCTCTTGAGTTGACATGTCTTCTAGGGTTATTAGCCAACTCATTAGGGTTTCATCTTGCTTCCTGAAATATTCTATTCTCGTCATGTTTACACATGGAGGTAAATACCTCCCGCAACTACCATAATATTAACACTCCCTCCTAGCTAGGGAGGTATTACATGTAATGGTCTTGAGCACAAACATACCATTCACCCGATAGCATCAACATAATCGTATAGAATTTCTCATGACTAGATCATGAGAACCATCATCACCATCAATGTCATCAGCTGCATCATCTCTCGAAACCATACTCTATCTGAGTAATTAGACATGATGCTAGATAAGTCACTCACACCACAGAGTGACACAAGAGCCATTCTTCTAATCTAGACACGTGTCCTAGAAGAATAAATGTCCTGAACCATTTTCTGTCTGGGAAATCTCTGTCCATTGATCATCCATCTAGTTGATAAACATTTTCAATACTGCTGATAGTCTTCAAGGCAATCAGAACAATATCATTCAATAGAACACAACCGTGTCTATCCATAGTGGTACACAACTACATTCCAGTGGTACACTACAACACCAAGTAGCACACAAGTACTTGATCAGTAACGTATAGTCACAAACAATGGAACACATCCACCACAATAGTATACATCTACTGTCTAGAGACATACAGTCTTCATAAAAATCATTTGATATCAACCTGCACAGAAATAATGTTATGAGATAAACTGAATCATCTAGGCCATTCTTCCACTCACATCTGTGAGATCTTGGAAGAGCATCTTCCCTCAAAAGGTAAGACATCAATGATGAGCTATCTGTACTATTCTTCTCAAGAAAGGAAGAATAACTGTCTCGATTTTTGAGCCTGGACCATTCCCCACCCTGGGCCATTCCTCTGGCACTAAACAAAGTGCAAACTGGAGAGAATGAGTCTTCCCTAAGGAATGTCTGTCCCTGATTGCTGAACCTGGACCATTCCCCACTCTGGGCCATTCCTTCGGCACTAAACAAAGTGCAACCTGGAGAGAATGAATCTGCCATAAGGAATGATTGTCCAGACCATTTCCTAAGGAAATGACTCTCTTGCACCAACCTCCAAAATGGACCATTCCCCAGGTTAACCACAATGGCAAATCACTATCCGAAAAGGCGGGCTAGTCTTCTTGAGTAACCCTCAAGAAGAGAGACTACCCTAGACCATTCCCCATGTTAACCACAATGGGAAATATCTGTCTATGGTACATCAACAATCCATCGAACCATTTTCATTACAAAAATGACCGTTCAATCTGGACCATTTTCCGAACTGGAAAATGCCTGTTCGTCAGAAATCTCAAACCACTTTTTGAATTGGAAAGGATCTGCTCATCCTGAATTTTTGAACTGAAAAATGACTTTCCATGAGTCAATAATACATCATGCTCCCTCCCAAACTGGGATTCATCTCTTCCTTTTTCAATAAGGAAGTTGTCTCCACGAGCTCCAGCTTGAGTACACAAACTTTTTCATCTTGGATAGAAGCTTTTACCAAAATGTTTTCTTATCTTCTCATTTGTGGAGATATGTATTGGAGAACCACTTTCTCCTTTATGGACTTTATCACGGATAATGTAATGCGTGATCTCAAATGCACTTCGGTTTGGAACACTGGTTTTTTCTAAAATCTTCATATAGCTCTTATCAATAAAGTATATCATTGTTGGATTCCTCTTGGTTCCTGCTAGCTCACAACATCGTGGAAAGGGTCAAACTGGAACATATCAATGTGGCACTTCTTATGTCATCATGAGATCTTTGTCATGGATTGGCAATCCATCATCTTGATCTTCTGAGTAATCATTCTTATACAATATATCTGTTATAGAAAATTATCACCACGCTTCTGCTGTGCATTGGAGGTTCTCCATAAGGTAGTCTTCTTCCATCTGCATACAAGGGTCTCTTCCTGATACACCTCAAAGCCTTGAGGTTGCTCTGCATGTAAACTCCAACCCATGGATATTGCGGATGATATACTGGCTCATGTAGAGGTATGTTTGGTTTACTGGAACAGGTAAACATCATAGTCTTCTCCCTCCATCTGGGAGAACCTCTAGTTCTATATCTTGCAATGCTTACATTCATAAGTCTTTCATACACTGTTCTTCATCACAACTTTCAGTACCTCTACTTGTTTTCTTTTAGTGAGTTCATATCAGGCTGGTAATATTGTGATTCTTGATACAATGACTGGTTGTTCTGGCTTCTCTTTCTTTCTTGGAATCTTCATATTCTTTCTCATGTTTTTCTTTAGCTCTTGGGTCCATGGAGTTTCTTATAGATTCCATGCCCTAAATATTCCACTTCTTCCTTTAATTATAGGATCATGGATGTGGATGGACAACCAGGGATACTTTAAGGCTTCTCTTCGAAGAAAACTTCTTTTGAGGTCTAACTGAACATGTATTGCCTTTCATGGCTGCTACCATGGATATATACTTCATCATCTTCAATGGATCATAGGATTAGCTCCCTCCTAATCCTTGCTTCATGTATGAATGCATGATCTTCCTTTTGGTGATATATAATCGGCTCCCTTCATCTAGGAGAGTCCATTCTTCCGTCTGCATCCTTATTCCTTTCTGTAAAGTGTTATAAGTGTTTCTCCAATTTCTTCTTGATTGTTGACTTCTTTCTGTCTTTGCTTCTTCTAAGTCTCTTAAGGATTGATTATGATTTCGGCTTATCTTGTAATATCTTTGACACAGCCCTCCCCAACCCGCAGGCCGGAAGGTCCACGTACATAGGATCTTCTCCTTTCCTCGGCCCGAAGAACTCTAAATCGGCTCTTCTATTTTCCTTTCAGAAAATCCTCACCCACAACAAAACCTCACGAGATTCCTCCTTCTCACTTCGTGGAATCGGATTTCACGACTTCGTGAATCCTGTAGTTGAGCGTTTGGTCACTCAGACTCCCAAATCCTGAACCTCCGAAACTCCGATATCACTCTGGCTTTTCGGCTTTCGTGAGTTCGCGAGTTGTGATAACATACAACTCCGCTCCACGAACCCCGAAACCCCGATGCTCTAATTCATCGAAATCCCGAGATGTTAGACTCTGACACATTTCTCGATGCTGGCCCCACAACTAGACTTCTCGCCGTTCGGGGCTTCGCACTTCACGAGTTCGTGAGTCCTGATACAAGGTTTTCGGGACTTCGACTCATGAAACTCCGAAATGGTCAATGTAGTTGACTTCCACATAGACATCTCGCCACCTGTCCATCTTGTTAACTCCTCTAGTCCCACACATACGTTTCCTTCGACCACTTCGTGCTTCGCGACCTAGAGTGCCCAACCTTTAGCTTCCAACCTTGCGATCTCTAAATTCGCGAGATCTCTAGATCTCTGCCACTTGTCCTTTCCACATGGATGGCTATGATCCACTTGTCATTTTACTACTTCACCTTTCGCGACTTCGCGGACTTTGATACCAAGCCTTCGATCCTTCAACTCGTGAAACTATGAGATGCAATTTCGTGAGTGATCCAACAGCCCTTGGCTATCTTGGATCCTATGGTTCTGCTTCTCCCGAGCTTGAACTCCTAAAAATAACTTCCGTAACTTCCCTGCTACTCTGCGAGATTTTACGATTCGCGGGACTTTGCGAATCCTCCACGGAGAATTTCGATCGTCCAAAACTTCCTTGGTGACTTATGTGAAACAAACACAGTATCTTCTTTCAGAACTCGTCCTCCTGCAAAATAACTTCATGTCACCTTACCAATACTTTAATGCACAAACTTCCTATGCTACCCTTTAACAGTTTCAAAGGCTCTATCCTTCCTGAGCTTTCCTATAACCCCGACTTAAAGAAGACTCTTGCATTCACTCCTTGCGGCAACCTTCAAACACTTCAAGTGTTGAACACTTCGACTTTGCACACTCCCTGCAGCAACAGTCCTTCAACAATTTTCTAGGCCTCACAAAACCTGAAATTACCTTCAACCTGTGCACACTTTGCATAGCTCCTATGCCTAACTGCACTTCTATGAGAATGAGAATAACAACAAAATTATCTGAGCCTTTAGAGACACAACCCTGAATTCTTGTCGACGCACGCCTTGCAAACAACTTCTACTACACTCCTTGCAGGAAATCTCACTCAGATAGAAAAACAATTGAAACTCATTCCTACTTCCTCACAGATTTCAAACTCAAAACATGAAATCATATACACAGCATATAAAAAAATGTACGACAGGAAGTAAACATCCATGAGCATAACATTCAATAAGCATACACAGAGAACAAAGGCGATGCCATGAATTTGAATCAAAGCTCTTTCTATTAATTCAAATCTCTGTACATGGGTGGTTTTACACAATTCTCTCTTCTCAGCTTTGTATGCTCTTACTCATAATATTCCTTCCTCATGTTACAATACACAAATGAGGGTGTCTATATCTGTTTTCCCTCTTGCGCTCTAAAACTGTCAAATCTAAACATTAAAAACTATTTACTTGCATTAACTAGCATAAATGCTTTCTACCTACTAAGGACGAGAGCAAATCGCTCAAGGTCCATTTACATTATACAAGTGCGCTCCTCCTTAATTGTCTCATTTAAGATTTGCGCATTAACTTAAGATATTTCAAAAATGTGTTGGGTGCTTTTCCAACTGTCTTTCGTCTCCGTGCTGGCTCGCTTGAGATACTCCTGCATCATACTCCCTCGCTTGAAAATTTTCATGGGCTCCTGTCCATGAGATCACACACGGTCTGTCCATGCTTCTGGATCTCGGCTTCGTTCTCCCATCTGGCATCTTCAACTGGATGGCCTTTCCATTTGACCAAATACTCAAAGTATTATTTTCTTCTATTCTTCTTACCAATTCTTTTATCCAATATGCGCTCCATCTGCGACTTTTCTGCAACTGGCATCTATTTCCGCCACTGAACCTCTAGTTGTTTATCACTTGCTTCTGCTTCCTCAGATTTATATGGGTATAAATCCGAGACATTGAATATTGGAGAAATTCTGATACCATCGAGTAATTCAATCTCGTAAGCATTCGCCCCAAATTTCCTCAAGACCCTGCATGGTCCGATTTTCTTGATCTTCAGTTTGTTATATGTCCCCTTCGAGAACCTTTCCTTTCTCAGATGTGCCAGAATCAAGTCACCAACTTCAAATTGAAGTTGTCTTTTGTGTTGATCTGCCCTGCGTTTATAATCCTGACTTGAATTCTGCAATCGTTCCTTCACCTGGATGTGAAGTTCCTTCATCGCCTCTGCGAAACTTTCTGCACTAGCGCTCCTAGTTGCATTCTGTTCTGAATCCCTCAACTTAGAAATCCCTCTTGGTTGCATGCCATAAACAATCTGAAATGGACTCTACCCTGTTCTTCTGTTTACTGAGTCGTTATAAGCAAATTCCACCTGTGGTAATATGTTGTCCCATTGGTTGTGGTGTTCTGTCACCAAGCTCCTTAGCAAGTCTGCCAGACTTATGTTTACTGCTTCTGTTTGTCCATCCATCTGAGGATGATAAGAAGAACTAAATGACAAGTTAGTTCCCAGCTTCTTCCACATTTTCCTCCAGAAATGTCCTACGAACTTCGTATCTTGATCTGAGACTATGCTCCTTGGTAAGCCATGAAGTCAAATGACTTCTTTGAAAAACAGGTTCGCAATGTGAGTTGCGTCGCTGGTTTTCTGACATGGGATAAAATGTGCCATTTTGGAAAATCTATCCACCACCACAAAGATTGAGTCAAATCCTCTTTGTGTCCTTGTCAATCCCAATATCAAATCCATGCTGATTTCATCCCACGGCTTCTCAGGTATGGGCAATGGTTGATAAAACCCTGCATTTTGCCTCCTTCCTTTCGAATGCTGACAAATTATACATCTGTCCACAAATATTTTAACTTTTGCTCGCATTCCTGGCCAAAAGTATGACTCATTCATCTTTGCGAATGTCTTGTCATGACTGAAGTGTCCAGCCAATCCTCCACTGTGTTTTTCCTTTAACAAATTCTCCTTCATGGAGCATTTTGGAATACAAAGCTTATTGCCTTTAAACAACAATCCTTCTAGGATCATGTATTCTGCCCATTTGATTTTATATCTGAGAACTGGATTCTCAGCTGCTTCATACGCCTTCTTAAAATCTGGATCATCTGCGTACATGTCCCTGAGGTCATCAAAACCTAATGTTTTGAATTTGAACTCTTGCAATAGCAAACACTTCTTGCTCAAAGCATCAACGACTTTGTTAGCAGTACCAGAAATACATTTAATCACAAAAGTGAAATTTTGCATATATTCAACCCACTTTACATGTCTTTGATTCAACTTTTCCTATCGAGTCACAAATTGCAATGCATGATTATCACTATACAAAACAAACTCCTTGGGAATTAAATAGTGTCTCCGCTTCTTCAATGCTTGTACAATAGCATAGAATTCCTTGTCATATGTGGAGTATTTCATTCTTGCTTCATTTAGTTTCTCGCTGAAATATGCCACTGGCCTGTCTTCTTGACTCAAGACTACCCCTATTGCAAATCCACTTGCATCACATTTCATTTGAAATGTCTTTCAGAAATCCGGAAACACCAGAATTGGTTGTTCCGTGATCTTCCTTTTCAACAAATTGAAACTCTTTTCAGCCTCTTCTGTCCAGTGAAAAGAATTATGTCTTTTCTTCATTGTGTCCATCATTGCTACACTAATTCCACTGAAATTTCTGATGAACTTCTAGTAGAAACTAGCCAATCCATGAAAACTTCCAACTTGAAATATATTTTTTGGCGATGGCCAATTCTTAATCACCTCCACCTTATCTGGATCCATCCTCAACTTGTCTGTGGATATGACAAACCCCAAATAAATGAGCTCTGTCTTCATGAATGAGGAATTTTTCATATTTATCAGCAACTTCTCTTGCTGTAGCCAAATTCTTCAAGTGTTCAGCCTCTGTTTTGCTGAAAACCAATATATCATCAAGATATACGATAACAAATTTCCGATGAAATCCTTCAGGACTTCATTCATCAACCTCATGAAGGTACTCGACACATTTGTTAATCCAAATGGCATAACAAGCCATTCATACAACCCTTCATTTGTCTTGAATGTTGTTTTCCATTCATCACCTTCTCTCATGCGAATCTGGTGATATTCACTCTTCAAATCAATCTTTGAAAATTTTTTTTCCCCACTCAAGCAATCCATCAGATCATCCATCCTTGGCAATGGAAACCTGTACTTGATAGTTATTTTGTTGATCACCCTCGAGTCTGTACACATCCTCCAACCTCCGTCTTTCTTCGGACTGAGTACTGTCGGAACAACACACGGACTCAAGCTCTCTCTGACCAACCCTTTGTCCATCAAATCCTGGACTTGTCTTTTGACCTCTTCATTCTCCTACGACGTCAATCTGTACGTAGCTTTGTTTGGTAAACTAGCTCCTGGTATGATATCAATATGATGACTCACACTTTTGATCGGTGGCAATGAACGAGGTAGTTCGTCCACTACTATGTCAGCGAACTCTTCCAGCAATTCCTGAACTTCTTTTGGTAAATCACTTATCTTCGTATGGGCTAAGACAATCTTCGGCTTCCTGACCACAATGAATTGTGGTTCCTCCTTCTTCTTAACCTCTGTAAGAAGTTCCTTCCCACTCATGAGAAGTACAGTGTTGCTTACTTCAGGCTTCACCTCCTTATCTTTGATCGGCAACAACATGTGATTTCTCCCATTCTTCTCTAGGGTATATGTGTTCATCCTCCCATCATGAATCACATTCCTGTCATATTGCCACGGTCTACCCAGAAATAGATGACAAACATCCATAGGAATAACATCACACAAGATCTTATCATTATATCCTCCTATCTTGAATTCAACTAAACACTGTTTAGTGACATTTACCTGATGTCCTTTTTGTAACCAAGAAACTCTGTATGGGCTTGGATGATCAATCGTCTCCAGCTCCAGATTTTCTACCATCTCGGTTGAAACAAGATTATCTGTGCTACCACTATCCACAATGACCTTGCATACCCTGTCCTTGGTCTTGCAAGCAGTCCGAAAAAGTTTGTTTCTCTGGATTGAACTCTCCACCTCCTTCTCTAGTGTCAAAAGAACCTTTTGCATCATCAGCGATCTTCCGCCTTCAGCATCTTCTGCCTCAACATTCCGTCTTTGAGCTTCGGAAATGTGAGCTTCACCTCCTTCTTGTTTCTTATCTGGACATTCAAAACACTTGTGTCTAGCCTTTCCACATGTGAAGCACTTTACCACTCCACCTCTTCCTCTTCCTCTACCTCTAGTACGAGGAATCATATTGTTATCAACACACTCTCCCTTCGGATCAGTATATTTCCCTCTATGTTCAACGTACTGCCCTCTCTGATCAACATACTGCCCTCGGTGTGAGCTTCCACCTCTCTCAGTTCGAGTCTGAGGTTTCTTCCACTCCTCATTAGGCTTCTGATTTCTTTCTTGGACAATTGATTTGCCCCTGGGATAACTTCTTCCATGCCCTCTTTGACCTTGTTTTTGGCTCAGCTTCTCTTCAGCTTTCAGAGCCATCTGATAAGCATCTTCCACTATTCAGATGGTTAACATGATCATCTCATCCTAAATTTCATATCTCAGGCCATTCATATACCTGGCTACTTTTTCATCGTTTCTTTCACGATAACCTGCTCTGATGTTCAGTCTATAGAATTATTTAGTATATTCCTTCACTGACATTAGCTTCTGTCTCAGGTTCTGCATCCTCCCGAACATAGTGATTTGATAATCTCTGGGGATGAATTTTTATTTCATCTTTGCAATCATCCTGTCCCAGCTCTTGATTTTCCGTTTGCCTTCGCAACGCTTGTCAGCTTGTAGTTCATCCCACCACAATGCTGCATGTCCTTTTAATCTCGTGATAGCATGCTTGACCTTCTTGTCCTCTTCGACATCTTCATAGTCAAAGTATGTGTCTAGAGCTATAATCCAGTCTAGAAGCTCTTCAACATCCAGATTTCCCTCATAAACTAGAATGTCCATCTTCACCCTTGAGCCCATTCTTGCAACGGCTTTAAGCAAGCGTTCGTTCGCTGCATCTTTTGCTATAACTTCTCCCCCTCCATGTTCTGCTTCATCTTCACTTTCGGAATCACTACGATCCCCAGCACCAACTGTGTGCCTCTGTGCTGTCTCCATGTCTTCGAGTCTGGCACGAAGATCACGCATCTCTCTTTCCATGATTGGATCAGGCATCTGCCTACCCCTTCTTCTTGGCATTTCCCTCTCCTCTACCGGATCGGGTGATTGTCTATCTCTTCTTCTCTGTGGCATGATGAATCTCTCTTTTCCTTGCTACATAAAGCAAAGAAAACTTTATGTGCTCTGATACCAAACCTGACACAACCCTGCCCAACCCGCAGGCCGGAAGGTCCACGTACACAGGATCTTCTCCTTTCCTCGGCCCGAAGAACTCTAAATCGAATTTTATATTTTCCTTTCGAAAAATCCACACCCACATCAAAACCTCGCGGGATTCCTTCTTCTCACTTCATGGAATCAGATTTTGCGACTTCGTGAATCCTGGAGTCGAGCGTTTGGTCACTCAGACCCCCGAATCCCAAACCTCCCAAACTCCAATATCACTCTGGCTTTTCGGCTTTTGTGAGTTCGCGAGTTGTGATAACATACAACTCCGCTCTGTGAACCCCAAAACCCCGATGCTCTAATTCCTCGAAATCCTGAGATGTCAGACTCCGACACGTTTCTCGATGCTGGCCCCACAACCAGACTTCTCGCCATTCGGGACTTCGCACTTCGCGAGTTCACGAGTCCTAATACAAGGCTTTCGGGACTTTGACTCATGAAACTCCGAAATGGTCAATGCAGTTGACTTCCACGTAGATAGCTCGCCACCTGTCCATCTTGTTAACTCCTCTAGTCCCACACATACGTTTCCTTCACCCACTTCGCGACTTCGCGCTTCGCGACCTAGAGTGCCCAACCTTTGGCTTCCAACCTCGCGATCTCCAAATTCGCGAGATCTCTAGATCTCTACAACTTGTCCTTTCCACATGGATGGCTATGATCCACTTGTCATTTCGCTACTTCACCTTTCGCGACTTCGTGGACTTTGATACCAAGCCTTCGACCCTTCAACTCGTGAAACTCCGAGATGTGATTTCGCGAGTGATCCAACAACCCTTGGTTAGCTTGGATCCTACGGTTCTGCTTCTCCCGAGCTTGAACTCCTAAAAATAACTTCTGTAACTTCCCTACTACTTTGCATGATCTGACAATTCGCAAGACTTTGCGAATCCTCCATGGAGAATTCCGATCATCCATAACTTCCTTGGTGACTTCTGTGAAACAAACACAGTATCTTCTTTCAGAACTCGTTCTCCTGCAAAATAACTTCGTGTCGCCTTCTCAATACTTTAATGCACAAACTTCCTATGCTACCCTTTAACAGTTTCAAAGGCTCTATCCTTCCTGATCTTTCCTATAACCCCGAGTCTTAAAGAAGACTCTTGCACGCACTCCTTGCGGCAACCTTCAAACACTTCAAGTGTTGAACACTTCGACTTTGTGCACTCCCTGCAGCAACAGTCCTTCAACAATTTTCCAGGTCTCACAAACCCTGGAATTACCTTCAGCCTGCGCACACTTTGCATAGCTCCTATGCCTAACTGCACTTCTGTGAGAATGAGAACAACAACAAAACTATCTGAGCCTTTAGAGGCACAACCTTGAATTCTTGTTGACGCACTCCTTGCAGACAACCTCTACTGCACTCCTTGCAGGAAATCTCACTCAGACAGAAAAACAATTGAAACTCATTCCTACTTCCTCACAGACTTCAAACTCAAAACATGAAATCATATACACAGCATATAAAGCAAATGTACGACAGGAAGTAAACATCCATGAGCATAACATTTAATAAGCATACACAGAGAACAAACACGATGCCATGAATTTGAATCAAAGCTCTTTCTATTAATTCAAATCTCTGTACATGGGTGGTTTTACACAATTCTCTCTTCTCAACTTTGTATGCTCTTACTCATAATCTTCTTTTCTCATGTTACAATACACAAATGAGGGTGTCTATATCTCTTTTCCCTCTTGTGCTCTAAAACTTTCAAATCTAAACATTAAAAACTATTTACTTGCATTAACTAGCATAAATGATTTCTACCTACTAAGGACGAGAGCGAATCACTCAAGGTCTATTTACATTATAAAAGTGCGCTCCTCCTTAATTGTCTCATTTAAGATTTGCGCATTAACTTAAGAGATTTCAAAAATGCGCTGGGTGCTTTTCCAACTGTCTTTCATCTACGCACTGGCTCGCTTGAGATGCTCCTGCATCAAGCTTCCATATGATTTGTTTGATGTATTTCATCCTGTCATGTGTATTATCTGACTTGTATAATGATAACAATCCTTATCTTGTTTCTCTTCCATAGGTAGAGTTCTTCTTGGAACATATTATCTTCTAAGAGATAGATATACAAGATATGTATAGAGACTATGCAAACAAGATATGTACAAGAACTATGAAGAGTATTGTTACCTTGTCTTTAGAATAAGAAGTATGTTTTATCCTGCTTGGTCTTCTTAGTAGGTTCCTTCTCTTCAGAAATTGATGCTTCATGTGTCCCCTTTCTTTTCTTTAGCTCAGGAGAATTATTCTTGTAGTGACCATACATTCGACAGTTGAAGCATTGTATTTCTGAAATATCTTTCTCTTGATTTGTCTTCCTCCTTGAACCAAACTTCCTTTTGTTCCTGAAATTCTTGAATCTTGCTGTGAAGGCTTGATCATCGTACTTCTTTTGGGGTTTCTCTTTTTCAATGATCCTAGATTCTTCTTGAGCACAACAAGTCCAAAGTTCTTCAAATGTAGGATACTCCTTCCTTGTGTTCATGCTTGCGGCAAATGCATCCCATGTCTTGGGAAGACCATCAAGTACTATGTTTACCAATTACTTCTTTGAAATGATCTCTTCAATAGCTTGTAGTTGATTTCTTAACTGAGATATTCTCACAAAGTATGATGTTATGCTGTTATCATCATTCATCTTCATGTCACGGAGCTCATTCTTTAGACTCATTACTTGCCTAATGTTTCTGACTGAGAAGAGGTTTGTTAGGGCATCATACATATTCTTCGATGAGTCAAGATGGGAGATGTAGGGTATCAAGTGATCTTTTATAGAGTCCACTATGATACTCATGGCATTGATGTCACCATCTTTGAACTTCTCCATAATTGCAACGTTCTGCGGTTCCTTCTCTTTTCCTTCTTCAAACTTTGGTTCCATGATATTTCCTTTCACGATATCCAACACTTTATTCTTGGAAAGGATGAGGTCAATCCTTTTTTTCTATGCTCTGAAGTTAGAGGCTCCATCTAACTTGTTTTCTGACTTCATAGAGTAAGTCATAACTTCTTTGACTTGGTCAACCCTAGATTTGACCAAAAACTCAAACTTGATGTCTTGGCTTGATGAGAGTACCAGGAGATGAGCTAGGCTAGGGTGCATCGATCTATCCAGAAATTAGGTCAATCCCTTCACTTAAGGTGCCTCAACGAGAGGGTTAGGGTTTCTTCAACTGCACTTGCTAGTAACCCTAATGGCAGTGCTTTGGTGACTGCTCCTACTAGAAACCCTAGTGGCAGTGCTTTGGTGACTTCTCCTGCTAGAAACCCTAGCGACAGTTCTTCAACGAGCTTAATATCCTTATGGCTATGCTTCCTTCCAGCAATTAGACTAAATAAAGGAGGTGTGGGCCCATAACCTGTTACAATATAATGGATGTGCTCATTTTAACTTTGACAATATCACTATTGTCACCCAACCATAGGCCGAAGCCACCCTCCGAGCACCTCAATATTGACAGAGAATCACTTTGGAAGAAAACCCTAGGCTAGATAGACAAAAAAATAGCAGCGTACCTTTTCCCAAGGATAACGCATCAAACAAGCTGATCAGATAGTCCAAACCCTAACCAAGAGATAGTCCAAACCAAAGCGTAATCTGCGAGCTGCAGCAGCTGCAACGACAACTCTCCTCCAAACCTGCGCACAAACTGGGAAACTGCAGTGCGCACAAGTGTTGCTATGCAATTCTGAGAATGCCTACCAGAATGAAGACTGTTTTCCTATATTTATACTAACTCTGGCTAACTGCTTGGGCCGAATTCTCATTCTGGGTATTTATCTGTTCAGTATATATTATTTCTTCTGGCCGACTTCATCTCTTGGAGGCTAATAACCTAATACAAATTATCCTCTTGAGCCGACATGTCTTCTAGGGTTATTAGCCAACTCATTAGGGTTTCATCTTGCTTCTCGAAATATTCTATTCTTGTCAGGTTTACATGTGGAGGTAAATACTGTTAAAATATTGTGTAACTGCAAAGAATATTCTTATCCCTTTTTGTGGATAAAGATAAAATATATATTTATTATTGATTAGATCAATCCCCTTTTGTGGATTGATTATGTCGGTCATTGTAATTGACCAAATCCCCTTTTGCAGATTGGTCAAACCCTAATTGTAATAGGTAGAATGAGAAGTCGGCCCCATAATATATTAAAGGTGGTTAAAACCACCCAGAAGAAGAAGTCGACCCTACCAGTGAAGAGACACTTCCACATGTGCCAAAATTTTATAAATAAGAGAGGCCAGTGCCTCATTTGGACACACACACACACCTCACTCATCTAGTGCACAAGTATGGAAGGAAGCTGCAGTTACTAGTTGTCGAAAGAAGGAAGAGAGAGAGAGGCGCATCTCTGGGAGAGGAAATTCTGTGTTGTTTGGCTCATTGTCTTGGCATTGTATTGGCTATCTATATTAAGGGAGTTTTGCTGGGTTTTCTTCCCCTAGAGGGTTTCCTAGGATAAATGATTATGTACTCTTGTGATTGTGTTTCTCTCAGTGATCCTATATATGCTATTGTTATCTAGTAAATTGAAAGTAACCTAATAATAGAAAAAAATTTAACATGGTATCAGAGCTAAGTTGAAGAGAGCATATTTCACAGGAAAAAGAAAAACGTCACTGTTGCCATACATGAAAATTAGGGATTTTTATTGAAGAAGGTTTTCAGCCCCAAATCCATCTAGAAAGGTGCGCCCTACCTCAAGGAACATTTAGGCATCTTCAGTGCACATTTTCAGTGGCTAGATCTCCTGAAAAGTGAAAACCCTAGTTTTCACAAAGTACCAAAAATACCAGAAAACCAGAAGTACCAGTGTACCATAAGTACCAGAAAACCAGAAGAACTAGAAAACTAGATGCACCAGTCCAAAAATCCGTAGATCAAGTTTGGAGGGGTAAAAGTTGGATTTTTTGAAATCTAAACACACCAGGCTACTCGCCTCGGTCCAACGCATCTTTTGGTGAGTTCAGTTTTCAGATCCAAGTAATTTGATTTTTTTTATTATTTCTATATCCTGAAGGGCTAGGGTTTCAGCTGCAAGAAAGAATGGCTACCAGCATGAGGGTAGAAGATATGCTGGAAGGATATGGAAACTTCAGATCTTGGAAGCATAGGTTGTAGATGATTCTAGACAAGAATGATCTCCTAGAACATGTTACAGTGGGTGTACCAGAACCAGATGAAGAAGAGAAAAAGACCAAGCATAAGAAGAATGAAAAGAAAGCAAAGGGAATTGTGTCAGATTCAATGAAGGATCACTTGATCCCTCATATATATGAACTACAGACAGTAAGGAAAATGTATGAAGCACTCAACAGGTTATATGAAAGCAAAGACATCAGCCAGAATCTTACCTTAAGAAATCATCTTCGTGATATGAAGATGGAAGACTCAGAATCTGTCACATCCTACCTTATGAGAATTTCTCAGATCAGAGATCAGCTTGCAGCTATTAGAGATGTCATTAGTGACAAGGATCTTGTAACCACAACCCTAAATGGGTTTCCAACCTTTTGGATTCCTTTTGTACAAGGAGTGTGTGCAAGAAGCAAGTTGCCCAAGTTTGATAAGTTATGGGCAGATTGCACACATGAAGAATCTAGACTTGCAGACCAATAGAAGAGATTAATTGTCGATGAAGAGGAAGCTCTTACAGCTCAAAAGAACAAAAGAAGTTCCTTCAGGAAGAATAATAAAGAAGCTAATTTCGTAAGAGTTCCAGATAAGAAGAAAGATGTTTCAAAGATCAGATGCTACAACCGTCAAAAGTTGGGACACTTTTCCTATGACTTTCCTCAAGGAAAAGGGAAAATAAAGCATCTAGCACATGTGGTAGAGGAAGAGGAATATCCTCCCTCAAAGAAAGATTTAGCAGAAATTAAGGATTATGTACTTTAAGTTGAAGATAGTTGATCTGAAGAAAGATACCAAATGGTGGAGTCCATAGAGCCTCCCCACACAAAAACAAAAGATAAGTATTCATGTTTATTTTTAGTATCTTGTTTACTTTAATAATTTATCATTACAAGTTAGATTTTTGTGAGAATGTTAATTAACCTCATTTTACTTCAGTGTCTATGCAGACTTATGAAGGAAGTATCAAAGAAGAGGATGAAGAAAGAGATAAAATATTTATTTCATGTATGATCGCTCATGAGAGTGACAAAGAAAGCATACTGTAAGTAAGTTTACAAGTCTCGGAAGAAAGAACTTATGCCGTGACTTGCAGAAGTTAGACAACACGAGAAGGACGTATGATATGATGATATTCAATAAAGACCAGACGATATCCAGTATCTATATAAGAGCATGAGGATCCTAAAGATGCAGAACATAAATGTTCAAGATAAAGAAAAAGATGGATACTCATATAGAGTTGATGAGATGCAGGTAACTACAGGTTGCTCCAGTACCGTTCTTATAGATGCAGAGGGAGTAGGTTGATCCAGTATGAAGATAGAAATATTCGAACTCAAGAATGCACCCAGGATATTACAAAAGAGAACTTCAAGGATGATGATTAGAAACTATCAGTTTGGTGCTAGAGGGATCTATTTCTCCGAATTTGAAATGGAGGATCGTGATTTGATGTAGTTAGGAAAGCATATGGATGGTGCCCAGATATTTTTTTCAAGATGAAATTTATCTAGTATATGGATGGTGCCCAACAGATGGGTAGCATGGTATTATACCATTGAAATATTTTGGACCACAAGAGATTCATTTTGGATCCCATAGCTAGACCTTCGTAGAGAAGGAAGAGACCTTCATGAAGAAGGAATGAGAAATCCTACAGGTAGACCTTCGTAGAGAAGGAAAAGAGAAGAGACCTTCGTAGAGAAGGGGAATGAGAAATTTGCCAAGGTTTGCCTCTGTCCAAGTGTTGAGTTTTGGATACTCTAGGGACTTGCTAGAATACCCTTGTATAGTTGGGTGTGACCACCCTCGTAGAGAGGAATGTGGATGTTTCTCCAAGGGGCAATGGGCAGATACTCTCCTCTAGCCAAGGATTTAGTATCCTGGAACACAAACCTTGACCATGTGGAATGGTTAGTTGGCTATTGAGGTTTGTGTTGTGATCCTACATGGATCATGGAAAGGGAGTCTGGTCTTTCCCAGGCTAGCATCTTAGATTCTCTAGTTCACGTGGGATGACTAGGAGTGAAGCTATGGTAGTAGTCCTCCCCAGTGGATGGGTGAGATAGATGACTTCAAGAGAAGGGAGAACATAAAAGGAATGAAAAAACTCATAGAATATCTTCTGTGTGAAGATAAGACATCTTCTGTGTGAACATAAGAAAGAAGTATCTTCTGCGTGAAGATGAAAGAAAGAAAGAGTATCTTCTGCGAGAATATAAAGAGAACAAAACTTCTGATGATTTATAGATATGCTAGTCAGTGATCATGATGCCAGATGACCAAGTGGATGCCTCCAGTTATCCAGTTGATGATGTTTCCCAGTTGATGATGTTTCCCAGTGGATGTTGCTACCTAGTTGATGTTGACATATGGTGACTTGTCAAAAGATAAAGAATATCCTTCTTGTTAAGAGGGAGTGTTAAAATATTGTGTAACTGCAAAGAATATTCTTATCCCCTTTTGTGGATAAAGATAAAATATATATTTATTATTGATTAGATCAATCCCCTTTTGTGGATTGGTCAAACCCTAATTGTAATAGGCAGAATGAGAAGTCGGCCCCATAATATATTAAAGGTGGTTAAAACCACCCAGAAGAAGAAGTCGGCCCTACCAGTGAAGAGACACTTCCACACGTGCCAGAATTTTATAAATAAGAGAGGCCAGCGCCTCATTTGGACACACACATAGCTCACTCATCTAGTGCGCAAGTATTAAAGGAAGCTGCAGTTACCAGTTGCCGGAAGAAGGAAGAGAGAGAGAGGCACATCTCTGGGAGAGGAAATTCTGTGTTGTTTGGCTCATTGTCTTGGCATTGTATTGGCTATCTATATTAAGGAAGTTTAACTGGGTTTTCTTCCCCTAGAGGGTTTCCTAGGATAAATGCTTGTGTACTCTTGTGATTGTGTTTCTCTCAGTGATCCTATCTATGCTATTGTTATCTAGTAAATTGAAAGTAACCTAATAATAGTAGAAACTTTAACAAATACCTCCTGCAGCTACCATAATATTAACACCATCAAAGTGCATGTGCCACATAACATCGTCTAGATCAATTTGTTCTAGGGCAGTATCATCTTCATCCGCAAAGATGAAGTATACCCCTAATTCCTCCTCGACATAGTTCATGTTAGGCTATGGAATGCAATATATATATGATGAGATTCTTCCTTCTCTTAGGACTATGATATTCTTTCCATTCCGGGGAACGGATAAGTGTGTCCTGTCAAGTGAAAGATATCCACCTTTCTAGGCTTTCCATTCTCTTCCTAAGATGATAGAACAGTTACTTACTGGTATGTCAATTACCTGGATATTAAGGGTTTTCCTGATTTCAGGATGTGCACACAGAACCAAAGTCATGTCTTCGATTTCACCTATAGTCGATTGTTGTAGACTATTATATGAGAGCATGCTTATATAATTTTCATTGGTACAAGATAAGCCTAGCTATTCTATAATAATTTTCGACATCACGCTTGGGCCTGAACTTCCGTCAATTAGGAAACAATGGGCTATTTTGTGGGCTATTTTGTCCATAATTTTTACAAAAATGAAAAATGGATGGTTTTTTATAGGGTGTCTAAAATTATTTGTACACCTACTTTATTTACAATAGAATCCTCTTCTTTTGCCTCTTCAAAGAGATTGGATATGGTGGAAGCTTTTCCTTCCATGAAATTTTTTAGATGCTTTTATTGCTCAGGGACGACAACAATGTCCAGAAGAGTAGCATTGATCTTGATATCATCCAATTGGTTGAGAATATTATATTTGGAAGAGGGAAGAGGGGAGGGGACTCCTTGAATGTCAGGAGTTTTGGTAGCTTGCACAATAGCAACTTGCGAAGATGAGCTTGGGATAGAATAAGTATGAGGGGGATCATATTTTCCTTTTGAAGCATAGGATTTATTCCTAGTGTTTATGATCATGACATCTTCCGGTTCTGCCCAATCTAAAACAACAATGGTGGTCTCAGGATTTTTTCCAAAGATCTTATATTTGTCACTCTTCTTTACCTCACAAGTACTTTCCTCAGGATTACCGACACGTGTACAGTCACTGCGATGGAAGTGTTGTATCTTTGAAACTTACGTTCGTTGGATATATGAAAGTGATATATGATGAACGTAAGTGTTGGAGATACAACACCTCTGTTGGAGTGACTGTACATGCGTTGGTAATCCGATGAACAAGTGAATATAAAAATAAATAAAAAATAAAATATTAATTCACAAATGAAACTCGATGCCCCTTTACTTAGGGTTTAGACAAAATCTTATAAGCATATAATACATTAATAACACATAATCTTATAATATAGTAAAAACACAAACTTATAATATAGTAAAAACACAATGTTATAATACAGTAAAAACACAACAAAAGCATATGCTTATAAGCATGACAGTTGTAACACCCTGTTTCCCCCAGTTTGTAAAAATAACTGGACTGGCCAAGAACTGTGGAAAACTCAGAAATGTGAATATGCGATGTGAATGGACCTTGTGGAAAAGGTTGATGAATGTGAATAATATTATGAATTTATATTGCAGGACTGCTGAGAGGGGATATGCTGAAAAGAGACCATGATGGCTGCAGAAAAACGGTGGAGGGCACCTGAAAAGGTGGCGTTAACTTCCACCGAAAATCAATACCGTATTTGGACTCCTCTGGCCCAGAGAACCAAAAGCTGCTCGATGGCCCCGAATTAAATGTCTCGCAGGCTGGTAGGTAGATGGCTCCTCAGGAATTAATGAGGGATGGGGAGGTGAACCGCCCATCCGTAGATCCGTCAAACCTGACCAGCGCGAGGGAAATCGCGCCACAGGAAACCTCGCAAGAGGATAAGGTGTGGAGGAGAAGCGATTGGGGGGGACAAGAGGGGAGAAGTCTGACGATATGCAGAGTGAGTGATAGTAGAGAGGAAGGAGAGTAACCTTCACTTCTGGTCACTGGCAGACAGAGACGCGGTCTCACAACATCATGGTCTCAGCTCGGGGGTGGCTAGTGGTAAATCCGCTGGGAGTCGCTGAGCCTATGGTTGGGTGGAAACGAGCACCCCTCTCAGCAATTGCATAACCCCTGGTGTTATTTTTTATAAGTGTTTTTCCTCTGGCATCTTGAAATATATATTTATTCTGACATTTATGTTTATAAGCTGTGAAATGGTGAATGATTCCAGAGTAAGAATGTTTGTATGGTGTTTTGATCAATACTGGTAGACGCATGTTTATAATGGAAAGACTACGTATGGCTTATGTCTTCTTAAATCGCTATTTATATGCTTACCGACCTAATTCAGACTGCATGTCTGATTTGTGGGGTAAAGGTACCCGTATATGCCTCAGATAGTACCCTGGGTAAAAACCTCCCCATAGAGATACCGTCCTTGACAAGCCCATCAAGAATCGAGAAAAAGAATGTGAAGGCGCAAGCCCTTAGTAACCCTGCACGAGGAGGAATGATCCTCTTGAAAACCCGAGATTGCAGCATAAGGATGAAGTATCAAATCGACGGACGAGATCCCGTCGAGAGATCTGTGGTCACTCACGATCGTCAGATCAGAGGAAGAAGATGGAGTGTTAAGTGCCTTATCCCTTATAAGTATCGAATCGACAGACGAGATCCCGTCAGGAGATATGTGGTCACTCGCGACCGTCAGATCGGATGAAGAAGCTGGAAGGTTAAGTACCTTAACCCTAAATAGGTGTTGAACGACGGACGAGATTCCATCGGGAAATCTGTGGTCACACATGACCGTTAGATTGGTAGGAGAAAGTAGGGGGTTAAATGCCTTACCACTTGGTTTCTCTGTGTCTTCGTGGGTAGCAAAGAAATCGGACCGTAGATCCCCAAGGTCCATGGGAGTATCTGGATCGTCGATATTTCTACATCCAGGGAGTCGTGGAAGAATGCACAGGTAGGAACCAATCTGAATCGTTAGATCTCGGCTGGAAAACCCGACAACCGTTGGATCTGTCAAGATTTACCCGTGGGTTAAACCCCCAGTGAATAGGGGCGAAAGCCCCGAAATAGATGTAGACCGTCCGAACGATGGAGGCCACGTGTCGTAAGATTTCCCATTTTGGGAAATCAAGAATCACGGGATTAGGAGTTCTGGTGACGAGAGATTGGGATATTCCATGGTGGAAACCCTGAAGCAGTTTTGGACCGTCCGATCTCGAGAGGCTACGTGTCGTGAGATCTCCCATTTCAGGAAATCGAGAATCGCAGGATCGAGAGTCCTGGTGATGAGAGATCGAGAATTTCCATGGTGGAAACCCCGAGACAGATCTGGACCGTCCGATTTAAGGAGGCCACGTGTCATGAGATCTCCCATTTCGAGAAATCGGGAATCGCGGAATCGGGAGTCCTGGTGACGAGAGATCAGGACTTTCCATGGTGGAAATCCTGGGATAGATCTGGACCGTCCGATTTATGGAGGCTACGTGTCGAAAGATTAGCCACATCGGGAAGCTGAGGATCGAGAATTTGGGAGTCCCGTGATCGAGAGCTCGGACTCTCATGATGATAAATCCTGATGAAAGGACGATATTCTTTCGGAGGATCTCAGGGTCTGTAACGACCGTCAGATGTGAGGAAGAGATGTCGGCTTTAAGCTGGGGCGTGAATGAACATTAAGGTAAGTAACGAGCAGATATGGACGACCAGAGTCCACCCACCCAGATCTACTGCTGAGGTTTCATTCTGGAGCCCCCTTGCTATTCTACCTTTAGCGGTGGGGGGCGGGGGTCCGGAATCGGACGTGCAACTCTCGAACGGTTGAGATTAATTCACCTTGATCAACGGTGCTTAGGTGAATTCCGGACCCCCTTTTCCATTCTACCTTTAATGGGGGGGGGGTCCGGAATAATGTGGCGTGTGAAGTGGGGCCCCCTCCTGTCCTGTCGACTACCGTGTCGCATTTCCCCTCAGCCACCTGTACTCCACTTAACCGTGCGACGGGGCCTTTTCTCATTGGCTGTTCTCTAGCCTTGTTGGGATTTGTTCCTATTGGCCATTTTCTAACCCTGTAGGGATTCATCCCTATTGGCCAGTTACTAGCCCTGTTGGGGTTCAGTGGTTGCAGAGTCGAACAATTCGACACTCCTGTAGCGCCGAGGCGCGAAATAAAAAAAAGGCGCCATGATTATTTGATCTGTGATCACGGCCCGCGATCACATGAGAGAAAGAGCTAGCTTGTGCTAGGCCTCCATAGTTAATTCGGGGGCTTGGATTCTGCAAAAATCAACGAAAAATCTAATTGAGGTAGTGGGTATTTGACAAAGTGGTATCAGAGCATGGTGACAACACTCGGCCTGATTGGGCTCATGAACGAGTTGCGCATAAGCTCCTTTTGAAGCACTCCTACGAGGAGTAACCCCCTAACTTAAATCTCTTGTCCAGGATTAAAACTTGGAAACGAGAACTCGACTGTGTATGAATGTGAAAGAGTTATAAATTTATGCGCAGGTTATAAAATGTATTTAACTCTTGACTAATAACCAGTGTTTGTGTTTTCACCCAAGCGGACAATTAGCCGCGGGAATTTACAGACACAGAGAATGGCGACTCACCAAGAGGTGGGAGAAGGCTCCCACAATAGAGACGAAGAGTCTGATGAAAGAAGAGCAATGGGAACCCCTCCAAATCTAGCCAAGACTGTGAGGAGTCTCATGGTGGAATTGCAAAGCTGCAAGTCCGACAATGAAAGAATGATGAAAGAACAAGAAAAGCAAACTAAAATTAATGCAGTTTTACTGCAGAGCTTATCCGACCTACAGCGACAAATGCAGCATGAACCCGAGATGCAGAAACATGGTTGTATCAGTGGCCATACTGAGAGAAGCACCTCAAGGAAGGTCCACCCCAGAGGTAAAGGACCAGTGCCAGACGATTCCTCTGAGAAGGAAGCTGGCGATTCAGAAGGCTCTTCCAGCAGCAGGACCAGTTCCTATTCTTGAAGAAAACAGAAGAAGAAAAAGACTTCCAAGGGTCATAAATTTGAGGAATTCAGAAAGGCCAAACCTCCCTCCTTTGACGGTGAGATAAAGAAGGGAGAGGAAGCTGAGGCCTGGCTACTTGGACTGAATAAATATTTCAAAGTCCATGATTTTTCAGAGAATTTGAAGGCCCGAGTGGCCACTTTCAATATGAACGGAAAAGCTTCCATCTGGTGGGAAGATCTTAAGAATATGAAAGGGGTCCGCGAGGAGGACCTATCCTGGAAACAGTTTGAGAAGTACTTCCGGAAGAAGTATTTGTCAAAAAAATATTTTGACGAGAAAGCTAAAGAGTTTTATGAACTCAAACTAGGGAAACTCACTATAGAGGAATATCTCAACAAATTCCTCGACTTATTGAGATATGTACCCTACATCAAAGCAGAGAAGGCGAAGGTTCAACGCTTCATCAGTGGGCTACCCAATGAATACCGGAAGTGAATTGAATTCGACGAGCCAAAGACCTTAGAAGACACTATTCGAAAGGCAACATATTATCATGAACAATATGGATATCGGGCAGAGTCTCGCGGAGACTGGAACCAGAAGAGAGGTTCGAGATTTCAAAAAAAGGGGATCAAATCCTCAGGATTTAAGAACTACAAGAAGAACCCCAGAATGAACTTTCCAACCCGGAGTGTACTCCAGCAGAACTTTCCCTTGGTGGATGGAAGTAAAACTTCTGGACCTATACCAGTGAAGACTAATAACCCAAAGAGAGAACCTATGAAATGTTGGGGTTTCGGAGAAGAGAATCTCTTGAGAGACTGTCCACACCGACAACAAAACAGTCGAAAAGTTTATAACATTCAGGAAGCTACCACAGTCAATGATGTGACAAGGAGTGTGCCGCAAATTTATGCAGCATTGGATAATAACCAATATGACCACCAAGCTTCAGTGGTGGAAATAGAAGGTATGATTTTCAACCATCTGGTGTCTGTTTTGATTGACCCTGGTTCAAATTTGAGTTATATAGCCCCTAAAGCTGTTGATAAGTGTAAACTACAGCCTCACAAGAACACC
>ML801927.1:317322-356310 GCA_009831015.1 Picea engelmannii | reverse complement strand
AAAGAGATAATTTCAGATAATAAGCCTCTTCGAGGGGGAAACCTCCTTTTACCCCACTTAAATGTTCAAGTACAAGATGATTCAAAATGAAAATGTCTCCTTGGTGTATATAGGAGACTAGGAGGTATAATTACAACTAATGGATTAAAGACGACATAAATAAAATAACATTGCTAATATAATATGCCCCAATTAAGGGGTAATGAGCTAATATTAGGGCTTAACATCCATTACTATTTGTGCAAATTTAAACACAATGTAATGAAAATCCATTCAATATCCAAGAAAAGAAAAAGATCAATCAGCTTAGTGAGAACATGGAAATAAAGAAATAGTTTAATATTTTAAACAGGTTCCACATGGACTAGCCAAATGAAGAAGGGAAAACCACATTCTCATTTTAACAATCAATGAAAATATGATAAAATCAACTTCAATATTGCACATTGTTCTTTACCAAAAGCATGTCCTCTAGAAGAGTTGATCATAAGTTGAGACTACCCGTGAGGCATCAATACAGCTCCGGCATGCCCTTCGTTACCTTCAAAATCAACCTTAATGCTTGCAGGTGCAACAATTATTGTCACAATTCCTATAGGAATGTATGCATTTCATTTAAATAATACTAATAATTTACAAAAATACAAGAAAGAGGGATGGGAATAATTTAAGATTTAATAAAGTTCCTTAAATTACAAAAGCACAAGGACTTTTCAGGTCATGTTGCATGATGGATACTCTTACGGTTTACCTTCTTCCTCCAGAAGAGGACCTTGCTCAATATATAGCTCCACAAATACAAAGTATGCACCTTTTGGTAATGAAACACTATCCAAATTCTCTAGAGATCCAGTATATCCTCCAGTCTTTGCAGCTTCTTCAAATGATATATTATGATTGTCAACTAACCCTTTAAGTGTCTCTGCAAGAGTTACACTCTCTACCAATAAATGGCTGCATGCAAAACAATTGTGTGAGAGATGACATAAAATAAGTATATATATTTTTAAGCTATTCCTTATGTTTTTAACGCTTTCTCAATTGAAATTGCATGTGTTGAGACTTGCGGGTCAGTGATAGATTTAGTATAGATAGATGCATGGAGCTAGAGAGAAAACGTATTCACATGTACCTTAACCAATGATTACACACATACTCCTGTAATCCCTTTGGTTCATTCAAGAACCCTCATTGACTATGCCAAATTCTAACTCTTCCCTGGTTATACAAAATATTTGTTCATGTAGTTGTTACCAGAATGATTACTACAAGATATTTCATGAATCCTCTCCTCAACTCTATTCTAATTCAATCTGCACTTGCATCTCCTCAAACTGTAGATCTTGATTCAATGATCTTAATCCATTTTTCAGTCATACATGGGAATCAATTTAAGCATATAAATACAAATTCTATTCCTTTTATCCTCTAAACCTCAAGTGTTACTAGAAACATATTGTATTACAAGAAACATTGAAATGATACCAGAATTGGTGAGGTGTTACTGGAATTTAACTTACCAATGCATTTAGAAAAACATTTCTCATCTCAATTTCACTCATCTATGGACTCATGCATTGGTACCATATACTTCAATAGCTACCAGATTTGGATTGATAGGAATAACCTTTCCTTCATGCACTCTAATATCTAATCCTTGTCCTCTAATTGAACCTCTCAATGAGCAATCTCCATTCTTCCTTCAAATGAACATCTATTCATCATCAATACACAGGAATCAATTATTATAACCTCTCTTCCATTCATATACCATCCAGTTGATGTTTGTTATCATCCACCAGTGATCGAATTCATTGACTTCATCACAAGTTTGATGCCAATTGTTATTGGACTGTGTAATTGTTGGTTGTGGAGCCTGAATATCTTCCTGATTTAGAGGTTTGTTTCAGTCATTCTTGGACCCCATTCCCCAACAGGGGGGTGTGGGGGGGCTTTCCCCCCCACAAATATCGCCAAGGGGGTCCAGGTGGAGGGCGGTGGCAATTTTTGTAGCCCCCCCTGGCAGGGGATTCCGGGGCAGTGCCCTTGAAGTGAAATATTGGGAAATGTTTCCTTGTAATATATTGTAATTTCATATTCAATATGGACCGTTCATTATAAGGTCGTAGATATGATAGTAGAAGTTATTTTAGGGATTTTTTCCCTAGAAGGAAACCCTCTTTTATGAGGGAATTGTATTTTGGCTATGTATGTGTGTGATTATGTATTCTGAGAGAGGAGATTGTGAGAGAAAGAAGAGGAAGTTACAATGAGTGTGATGTAGGTTGTATCCCTTCATTTTGTTGGATAGTAAGAAGGAAGGACCTAGAAATTTCTATGGTGGACGTAGCCCACTGATGCAGGAGCATCGCCATCAACATTCAATGAGGCACAGTGGAACATGACTCAACACCAGGCGCAGCGCATTTAACCAGTTTGGATTCAAAGGATGGCGCATCACGTTAAATTTTAAACCTTTGTAATTAAAGGCCTCATAAGATTTCGAGGAAAGAGCCATTGTAAACACTCCAAAAGATTGAAATCGCCTTAATTACCTATAGGATTGTACACAATTTGAGCACCGACTCATATCTGGATTGTAATTATCTATTTATTGTAATAATATTAGTGGTAGGATTCTTTAATTATGATATGAAAGCACTATTATAGTCTGGAGGGAAGGATCGAGAAGCCCTCTCATGTATAAATGTATGTAATTTATGCCCAAAAGAGGCTACTGAAGTTGTTGTTATTGCTGCTAAATAGAGTTGTTGTTGAAAGAAGCTGAAGGCTGTTGAAATATTTGTAAACATTTACTGAAGGAGTATAGAAGAGGATATTTGCTTCCAATTTCTAAGTTTTCTTATCTCTGAGTCATTGGGTAATGTTATGATTATTTATTTATGTGTTTGTATGTGTGTGTATATTATGGTTGAATGAATGAACCCTTAAGGTTACTATAAGTTTCAATTGTTTCTCTTCTGAAATCCTGGTGCAAGGAGTGCCTAGTGCCCACGCATGGAGTGCGAAGGCAGATCCGTTTACAGGTTCGATAGCTCAGGAGAGATGGTGTGAGTTTACACAAAGCGAGTGCAAGGAGTGCACATATACTCACAGGAGTATAAAATCTCGAAGAAGAGAGACCATTGCAAAGTGTGCACAGTGTCGACACTTAGTTAAGTGTTGAAAAAGATCAAAGGAGAGATAGCGCAAAGAGTGCGCAGGAGACTTTATTAAGTCCCAAGCTTATAAGAGAGAGAGCACAAGGTGTGCACCAGGGTTCGAGTCCCTTAAGTTGATGAAGCTCAGGAAGAATAATGAGCATAAGTCTTTGGAGAAAGAATATTTTTGTTTGGAGGGTGAGTAGACGAGATCTGTTTGGAGGGTGAGCAGACGAGATCTGTTTGGAGTTAACAGAATCTTTCACAGCCATTGGATTAGGGAAAGGAGCACGACTGTTAGTTTCCTAAGTCCTTCGGACTTCGCTGCTCTAACAATTTATAAGTCATTGTTGTAAGTGAGGTGAAAGTCCCGAATACCGGAGTAGATCCTGACCATTAGCGTTATCTACACGTCCACAGATCGTCAAGTATTCAGAGTTCGAAAATTTGGGAAGAAGTGTTGGTTAAGGTTAGAAAAGTCCCGAAGCCCGGAGTTCGGAGTGAACACAAACTGTTGATCCAATACAAAGGTCAGTCGTCTGATCTGTCAATTCGGCCTTCGCGAGTTTGTAGGTATTGGATGTTGGAGCGGAGAAAACTCTTGAATCCCAGAGCCCCAGAGTTCCTGTGATCCATAGATCTTCACAAAGGGTGTAGACCATTGATTCCGGGAACTGTTTGGAAGTTTGTGAATTCGACGTTTGGAGGAATTTGAGTGTTGTGTTGTTAAAATCTCCTAAGCCCGAACCTCCCGAGCATCGAAGTTCCTGCCATTTAAAAGAGTTAGCCTAAGGTTCGAGGCCCAAGGTCATGTAAACGAATTCACTGTTCAAGAAGACCCTCGCGAATACATATTTTCGCAAAGTAAGAGAAGGAAAAAGGCTTGTGGTGAGAATTCTAAGGGTTTTGTGAGGACCCGAGAGCCGTTTCTTCTCCTGTGTAAAAAAATCCTTAGACCGGGAGGTCGCGCGAGCCCATAGGAGTGGTGGGGGTTTGAATCAAGTGGTATCACAGCAGGAAATAATCTTTGTGAGAAAATGAACATTTAGAATCATGCTGCCAAGAAGATGCAGGGAGAGACAAGTAGTCAATGCAACCATGGAGGAGGAAATGAGACAACTTCGTGCAAGGTTGAACATTATGGAAACAACGCAAAGAAGAGCACCAAAATATGGTGATGTCAGTGAAGCTGAAAGTGAATATGTCGAAGATGTAGGAGAACAAGCAGCAGAGGAGTGATTGTTGAGAGTTGTTGTCAAGCTGGGAACCAAAGAAAATATGGAAGTCTCGATGTATGAAGATAACTTGAATGTAGAGGAATTTCTTGATTGGATAAGTGAGTTAGACAAGTACTTTTACTATGAGGATATTGATGATGAGAAGAAAGTAAATCATGCGGTGACCAGATTGAAGGGACACACAACGTTATGGTGGGACGAGTTGCAAGCTGACAGAAGGATCAAAGGTAAGTCCAAAATTAAGAGTTGGGATAGAATGGTAGCTAAAATTAAGGATAAATTCATACCCAAGGATTGTCAACTTAATCTATTCATAAAGTTGTATAATCTGAGACATAAAGGTTTTTCGGTGAAAGAGTATACTGAAGAATTTTATAAGTTGAACATAAGAGCAGGACATAGGGAAAATGATGAAGAAAAAGTTGCTAGGTATATTAATAGATTTAGGTATGAAATTCAGGATGAGATTAGTATGATGACGATGAGAACCTTAGAAGATGCTTATCAAGTAGCCCTGAAGGCAGAAGAAAAGTTGTCAAGGAAGCAGAGTCAGAGGAACAGGGGAAAGAGTCCTAACAGAGGAAGAGGAACCACCAGAGAAAAGTTCCAAAAATCCAGAGGAGAAGCTAGAAGATATAATAGTCAAACAGAGAGAGGAGGAAGTTATAGAGGAGGATACTATGGAGGAAGGAATCATTTCCCAAGAGGTAGAGGAAGAGGCAAAGGAGGAGAAGCGAAGTGTTATGCTTGTGGAAAAACAGGGCACTTGTCTTGGGAATGTCCTGAAAAGAAGAATGCAGGAGTTGGGGAAGCTCACATTTCTGTGGAAAAGAAGAGGAATGTGGAGATAGATATGAAAAAATAAGCAGCAGAAGAAGGAAGATCGCTCATAATGAGGAAAGATCTTGTAAAGCCAAAGAAAGAGGTATGAGAACCAGTTCAGAGAAATAGTATGTTCATAACTACTTGCAAAACCAGAGATAGAGTGTGCAAGGTGATCATAGATAGTGGAAGTACTGGCAACTTGGTATCCATGGAGATGGTGGAAAAGCTAAAGTTGGAGATGATAGCACATATGAATCCATACAGGGTGTCGTGGTTGAAAAAAGGACACCAAGTCATGGTAAGTAGACAGTGTAAAGTTGAGTTTAAAATTGGTAGCTATAAGGATAAAGTTTTATGTGACGTCATACCCATGGATGTTTGTCTTGTTCTGTTGGGGAGACCTTGGAAATATGAAAGGAATTTTGTACATGATGGAAGGAAGAATACTTATACCCTTGAGAAAAATGGGTGTAAACATATGATGTTGCCAATAGAAGATAAGGGAGTTGAAGAGGAGACTAGTCCTAGTATACTTCTCATAAGCGGGAAGGAACTCTTGAAAGAAGTCAAGAAAGACCAGGAAATGCATTTTGTTGTTGTAGGTAAGCCGAGAGTCATCCTTACAAGAAATTCTATGAATGATTTTCCTATGAAAGTTCAGGAGTTATTGGATGAGTTTGTTGGCATTGTAGTGGATGAGTTACCTCATACTTTACCGCCCATCAGGAGTATCAATCACAATATAGACCTGAAGAGTGGTTATCATCGGATAAGAATGAGAGAGGGAGATGAATGGAAAACAACATTAAAAACAAATGAAGAACTGTATGAGTGGATTGTTATGTCGTTTGGCTTAACAAACGAACCAAGTAAGTTCATGAGGTTGATGAACGAAGTGCTCAAAGATTTTATTGGGAAGTTTGTGATTATTTATTTGGATGATATTCTAGTTTTTAGTAAGACTGAGGAAGAGCATTTAAGACAAACGAACCAAGTAAGTTCATGAGGTTGATGAATGAAGTGCTCAAAGATTTTATTGGGAAGTTTGTGATTATTTATTTGTATGATATTCTAGTCTTCAGTAAGACTGAGGAAGATCATTTAAGACACTTGAAAATGGTGTTGAGAAGGTTGCAGCGAGAAAAGTTGTTGGTGAATTTGAAGAAATGTTCTTTTATGAATAAAGAACTTGTATATTTGGGATTTTTAATCTCTTCAAATGAATTGAAGATGGATCCATTAAAGGCGAGGGCTATAAGAGAGTGGCCTTCTCCAAGAAGTGTGTTTGAAGTAAGAAGTTTTCATGGGTTAGCGAGTTTTTATAGAAAGTTCATTAGGAATTTCAACAGTATTTGCGCACCCATATTGGATACTATAAAGAAGGAGCGTGGTTCTTTTGACAGGACAAAAGAATTCGAGAAAGGATTTAGAGTGTTGAAGGAGAAGATAATAGAACAACTTATCTTAGTTCTGCCAGACTTTAAGAAAACTTTCCAGGTCAAATGTGATGCAAGTGGAGTGGCCATTGGCGCAGTTTTAAGTCAAGATGATAATCTTGTTTCTTATTTCAATGAGAAGTTGAATGATGTTAAGAAGAAATATTCAACATATGACAAAGAATTTTATGTTGTAATTCAAGCTTTGAAAAAGTGGAGACATTATCTTATACCTATGGAGTGTGTTTTGTATATTGATAATCGGGCTTTGAAGTTCATTACCAGACAAGAGAAGTTGAACCGGAGACATGCCAAATGGCTAGAATTCATGCAGAATTTTAATTTTGTCACTAAGCATATTAATGGGAGTGCTAACAAAATTGCAAAAGCTTTGAGCATGAGATGTTTAATCTTCCAGGAATTCCAAGTGGAGACTTTGGGATTTGAACACCTCAAGGAGATGTACCTGGAAGACCCGGATTTCAAGGAAGCTTATGAAGCATGTGGAAATCCTTTATTAAGGGATAGGAATCAGTGGATGGAGTATCTAATCCAAGAAGGATTGTTGTTCAAGGGAAGTCGATTGTGTATCCCGAAATGCTCAATGAGGGACAATTTGTTAAAGGAGAAACATAGCAGAGGATTGGTTAGACATTTTGGCCATGATAAAACGTATGCGCATTTGAGTTCTTAATACTATTGGCCAGAAATGAGGTCTAATGTGAAGAAGTTCGTGTAAATATGCAGAATATGCCAATATGCTAAAGGAAAGCAACAAAACACTAGATTGTATCAACCATTTCCTATTCCAGACAGGTCATGGGATGCTATAAGTATGGATTTTGTTCTGGGATTGCCAAGAACCTAGAGGGGAAATGATTCAATCTTTGTGGTGGTTGACAGATTTTAAAATATGACACATTTCATACCATGTCACAAAACCAATGATGCTACCCACATAGCGAATATGTTTTTCAAAGAGATTGTGAGATTGCATGGGTTACCCAGAAGCATAGTTTCATACAGAGATACCAAATTCGTGGGACACTTTTGGAGGACTTTGTGGAAAAGGTTGGGAAAAACTTTGTCTTTTAGTTCAGCGTATCACCCTTAGACAGATGGACAGACTGAGGTAGTGAATCGATGCTTAGGGAATCTTCTAAGGAGTTTGGTAAATGAACATAACAGTCAGTGGGATCAAATTAAGCCTCAAGCGGAGTTTGTATATAACGACTCACCAAATATGAGTACTGGTAAAATTCCATTCCAGATAGTATATGGGATGCATCCAAGAGGAATTTCAGAATTGAGAGATTTGGGACAGACTGAATTTCGAAGTGCAGGAGAAGAGGATTTTGTTGCAGAAATGCAGAAGTTCCATGATCAAATCAAAAGACAGCTACATGATAGCAGCCAGAGATACAAGAGTAGAATAGATCAGAGATGAAGATAGGTGAATTTTGAGATTGGAGATCAAGTCTTGGCACACTTGAGGAAGGAAAGATTTTTGAAATGGAAATATAATAAGTTGAAGATGAAGAAGATAGGACCCTGTAAGATCCTGAGAAAATTTTCTACAAATTCTTATGAGATTGAACTGTTAGAGGACATTGGAATATCACCAATATTGCTTATACCCTTACAGGATGGATGACACATAAGGGGCATATGGTCAAGAGGAGATTCAGTGGAAGCGACATATTCCCATAATAGAGAAGCTACAGATAGAAAATATTTTGGATCAGAGGATTGCTAAGAAAACCAGGAGAAAAGTTTATTATGAATATCTGGTTAAATGAAAAGATCATCCAACAGAAGATTCCAGTTGGATAACTGAAACTGATATCCAGAAACATGGAAAAAAAGTGGAGGAGCTCATGGACAAGAGTCCATGAATCTTTTTTGTTCAAAGGAGTATGATGCAGGAGCATCACCATCAACATTCATTGAGGCGCAGTGGAAGATGACTCAGCACCAGGCGCAACACACTTAACCGATTTGGATTCCAAGGAGGGCACGTCACGTTAAATTTTAAACCTTTGTAATTAAAGACCTCATAATATTTCGAGGAAAGAGCCATTGTAAACACTCTAGGAGATTGTAATTGCCTTAATTACCTGTAGGATTGTACATATTTTGAGCACCGACTCATATCTGGATTGTAATTATCTATTTATTGTAATAATCTTAGTGGTAGGATACTTTAATTATGATATGAAAGCACTAGGATAGTGTGGAGGGAAGGCTCGAGAAGCCCTCTCATGTATAAATGTATGTAATCTATGCCCAAAAGAGGCTGCTGAAGTTGTTGTTATTGCTGCTGAATAGAGTTGTTGAAAGAAGTTGAAGGCTGTTGAAATATTTGTAAACATTTACTGAAGGAATATAGAAGAGGAGTCCATTCACTCATAAAGGCTTTATTGAAAAAGCGTAGTTGCATCCATTTTCATTTGAATAAACTGCATTGTGTTCTTATTTTGCATTACTTTTGGAGTCAGTAGGAACATCACCAAAGTTGCATCTGCACCATTTTTGAGTAAAGAACAACCCATTAAAATGAACACATAACAAAAATATATTAGAAACTTTCATTTTTTTAGGGTTAAAGAACAAGTTTAAACTAGGGCCTTGGTGTAGGTTGGAGAGTAAATTTCTCCAAAGCCACTAAACAAACATAATTGTCTGAGATAGGGAGTGAAGAATCTAGTTGTCGTATAGCTTGGTCCAGAAGATCCTCTAACACAGGAGTTAAACATGAGGTCGCATAAGGAAAAGCCGAGGAGATTCCCCTCCAAAGTTGGACCAAGCGTAGTGGAGAGATCGTGTATTGGGGATTTCGGTTGTGCCCATACCTCCTTGAGAGGCAGCGCTTTCGAGGCTTTGGGCTTTACTACCATTCCCACATGTTCGATCCCAACTATTGACTGTACCCATCAGGCACAGACTGCGAGCTAGTAACCATATTTTCTTCTCCTAGGTATATCACAAGGTGACTTCGGGGGTCTTCCGTAGTACCTGGGGTAGATTTTGTATCACACACTTCAGTACTACTGGAGGGTGCCCCGCAAAGCGTGGGTACTTGCACCAGATAAGGCTGATAGGTGGAGGTCGGGATAACTGCTTCTCATACCTTCGTGCGTTGGTACATGGGACTTAATCAACCCGTGCCTTCGTTTGGAAGGGCCCGAGCCCACTTTTTTATTGTTCTAGTCTCAATACATAATCCACTTGAGTTGGAATATTGAAAAATTTCTTTGTATTTTTCTTGTATTTTAGGGATTTGTAGTGGTGTTATTGGTGAACGTAGTTCAACTTTAGGAAGGCGAATTGATTGTCACTGAGATCCAATCACTGAAAGTGGCCAACCAATCGCCCCTAAGATCTAGGAGAATTCAAGGCCTTCCTCCCGAGGAATAGGTTAGGAATAATTATCCCCAGTCTCCACAAAGGCGTCGGCTTAATCAGTTCAACACTTTCATACTGACCAGTCAGACCGAGGTCATAAACATTGATCCTATGGAAGTCAACGCTTCAGAACCAAAGGAGGTAACCATTGAGGACCTTGGAGGTGGGGAGTTCACTCCACAATTTAATCCTGTGTTACCTTGGACTTTTCCATCACCATTCATACAAGTCCCACCTCCTATATTGGACCTCACTGATAGTATCCCTCTCCACTAGGCCATTATGGACAACACTCCGCCAGTGTTAGGGTCGGGAGCCCTTGCAACTCCCACCTTAGTGATAGTGACCGGGGGGATATTTCATCCTAGTATGTTGAGTCAAACAACAAATGTGGTTCAATCCATCATCACTGTGACAACCAGCAGCATTGCCTCATTGATCGTCGGTCCCACTCGAATTTCGAGTGCAACTGCATCATTTTCATCAACAACAAACACTTTCTCTTATGCAATGTCATCAATGGACGCGCTTAATGCGTTGGTTAGTTCTCAGCCAACATCCCAGTTTTAAAATGTTGGTGTAGGGAGCACTCCAGCTCGTTACCAAGCCATGTCTTGGGGTGGAGGACACATTCCTCTGTCAGCCCCATTCGTTAGAAGTGGACCTATCCAATCTTCTATCCCTAACCCTGCATGGGGATAGGGTGCCTCCATGGGTAGCAGATATCAATCCACTAGTATGTCATCTATGTCGACCTCGTTCACAATTTATGGTGGGTTTGGGAGTAACCCTTTCACCACATCTGCAGTGTCGGCAGGGGGCAACCCCTTCCCAGGTCAATTTGTCCCCTAGAAAGGACCTTTGTCTTCGCTTAGGGAACCATTGGGGATCACCCCTCTCCAAGGCCAATGGAATCCCTATAAAGGGATGTCATAAGGGGGAAACCCCTTTCCTAGTTAGTCTACCCCCATTCCAGGATTTGTTCCTATGCATGGGGGGTCCATTGGGGCCAACCTCTGTTCTTATTTTGGTAATCAAATGGGTGGATGTGTTCCTCCATTTAACCAGGGCCATCAAGGATTCATCCCCATCTCTGCTTTGATAGCAAACTCTTTATGGCAGTCTGGTGCTAGTTACAACCCAAGACCTTCTTTTCAGGCTACCAATCAGTCAATGATGTAGCCTCAGCTACTATTTCTGGCAACACTGCAATTGCCAGACTTATCCAAGTTGATGAATGATCCCATTTTTCATGATCCTAGCTGGCCTGTGGTCCCAACCAAACTACCTTTGGACATACCCAAGTTTGAAGGGAAAAGTGGCGAGGATCCATAGGACCACGTGTCGACATTCCACTTGTGGTGTTCGTCCAACTCACTTAATAACGATTCAATTAGATTGTGTTTGTTCTAGCGTACTCTCACTGGAGGCACTGCCAAGTGGTATATTTAACTTGAGAGGGGGGAGTACTCGACTTTTGATGATTTAGCCATGGTTTTCCTAAACCATTTCCAACTCCATGTTCGATATGATGCAAGGATAGAAATGTTGGCCAATTTTGAGCAAGATAATGCCATGTACATTTCCGATCACATTCAAGAATGGAGGAAAGGAAAATTTTAATGAAGGCTACGGTTCCACCTGAGTTCCTCATTGAATGGTTCCTAAAACCTCTAATCCCCTATATTTCGAAATACGTTGCAACTTCAACGGTGTTTTCAGAGGAACAAACAATCTTTCGGGCGCAATAGTTAGAGCTCATATACTCTCAATAGGGCATTCTCTATGAGATTATATCGAACGTTTCGTGATCTAATCTCGACTTGGAAAATCCAAAGTCTAACCCACATGCTGATGGTATAGTGGGTTCTTCTCAAATGAAAGTTGCAGACCTAGCCACTAGCCAGATGAAAAAACTTGTTATTCAGCAACCTGCGACCATTCCAGCCTCTACCTCGACCACCCCCACCACCTACTCTTTAGACGCACATTATGTGCAAATGAAGACTTCGAAGGGTCCTTAGCAACTCGGAGAGGAGAAAAAAGGCAAGGGTAAGAAGAGTGGTGGGGGAAATAACAAAAATTCTGATAAGAATGATGAAGGGGCCAAGGATGAAAAAATGAAGGTGAAGTTTCCTTGCAATATTTATAACGATGATCACCTTACGCATCAATTCCAACAAATGGAAGAATCCCAACATCTTATAAAGTTGAATCAACAACAGCAGCCTATTGTGTTGAAGAATCCCTTTCCACAAGGGCAGAATTTGCAAGTTGGTTCTTCCAACTTCAATCCACAGGGGGGCACTTCAAGTGCTCCCCCCTCTGATGGATACAAAGGAGTAGTAAACATGATTGGCCATTTGAATCTAAAGGATGTATATTTTTCAACAAGATCTTGGAATTATGATAATACAGAGTCGACCGAGAAGGGTAAGAAAACTTCAGAAGATCAGGCCCATATCCACATAGAGAATCTTGACAAAGAGACAACATCACACATACCTAAGGGTGTTTATAAAATGACATCGCATAACCCTAATGCAAGATCCACTCCCAATTATTCAATTGTTGAGGATTTGGCTCAGACGCCTTGTGTAATGTCCACTTTGGAGGTACTCCAAAGTTATCTCTCGCAACGAGCTACATTGTTGTCTGCTATAGGAGCTATTGATTCTTCTAGTCATCTCGTAATGAAGTTTGATGCTATTGATGTGAGGCCATGCCTTCCATATCATGTATCTTTTTAGATTGGTGTTGTTTGCAGCAATATATTAGTTAAGATAATCGTCGTTGATGAGGGTGCTTCAACGTGCATAATGTATTTGTCATGTTGGAAAGCTATCGGTTCTCCTGAGCTTACCCCCTCTCCTACACTCTTGACTACCTTCGATGGACGTTCATTTACACCACATGGTATGATTCCTTCTTGTCCGATTACACTAGGGGGAAAGTTCGTTTGTGTGGAGGTTGAATTAGTCGACGTGCTGCTCAACTATAATTTGTTGTTAGGAAGAAGTTGGACATATGCTTGACGGTTGTTGTCTCGACAGTATTTCGGATTATATGTTTTCCCCATGAGGGAAGAATTGTGACCATCGATCAGGTGGTGTCCAACCTATTTGATGCAACAAATAACCCTGGGACCACTGTTCCTTGGATTGAAAACTCTCAGGTGGCCACTGAGAGCATCGGTTGTGGGATGTACCCTTATCTTATAGGATCTTTTGATTCTCCAGCACGGATTTCGTATGTTTGTGCCACTCCCATCAATAGGGTCACTTTGTTTAGAACGTCGTATATACATGACCCCTGGACACTTCCCTCACCATCTAGTTTAGTTGAAGGTCAAGTCCATTCCGGGATGGTCGAACCCTTGTCTGCAGTTGAAGTAGCTTATTAATCCATTCAGCATGCCACAACAAACCTAGATCAAACTCCTGTGGTCACTGAGGAGGATGATCTTTTTCCTGAACCTGTTTGGGCTCAAAACTCTTCAAGATACCAAGACTGTTTAGACACCGTCTTACAATCAAACGAAGCAATTATCGATGCAATGGTCGGATATGAAAGGCCATGGGGGGATTTTCATCATAGATCATATTTCCTCCCTGAACTTAGTCGAATATAGAATGGAGAGTTTAAATCAACCATTTTTGGAAGTATTGATGGAGTAGTCAATCCCTTGGTTGGGCATGGTGTCTATGTTGAAGGAAATATGGCTAATATATCAGAGACGATCTCGATCAACATCTCTAAGAATCCTGATGTCATAAAAAATGTATTCATTGGAGCAGAATGCTTGCAAGAAGAGATTGTTCAGTACACGAAACTTTTTAAATAGTTTCAAGATGTGTTTGCATGTTCTTACAAGGAAATGCATTGACCCTCGGATAGTTCAACATGAAATTCGAACCTATGAAAACACAAAGTCGATTCAACAAAAGTTCAGGCTTGTAAACCCCAAGAATGATCCGTATTTAGGAGCGGAACGAACTGATTAGAAGACTGAATACAATAAACACAGAGATAGGAAGAATAACACAAATATCCAGTGAACAATATCTTCTATTAAATAATGAAATAGGCTGAAACTGTAAAACTGCAAAACTAAAACTTGTTGGAATGGTGGTAGTTATCTCTGAGAAGAGATGTGGCTGCTACGCGCATCCGTCTGAGCATAATGGATTACAATGAGGCTCCAGAGGACCTTTTCATATTACTCATGAATTCCAAAACCCTAGACATCCAAAAACCTAATCCTAGAAGGTGAAACGCCAAAATTCATGTGGGCCCTATAGGTAACTTGGTGTAATTTGGTACCTCAACTTCCTAGGGTCTTAACTTTTGCATACGACCTTCGTTTTAGGCTCGTGATAGCCCGTTGGAAAGGTCTTTCAGAGATCTACACATTCCACCATTAGACTTTGAATTTGTCTATAGTTTGATTGTTGCGAGTCAAAAAAACAACGTTTAGGGCCCCAAAAGAACCCTGGAAGTATAGAAAGATGTACTGACATGAAAACATACAAAATAAGCCAGTTGAATTAGGAAAGAGGTCACCTGTATCCACCTAGAGAATGTGTGAGGATTCAGACAACCTCATAAGTGTAGAACTCACAATTATAAAGCATTACAGAAAGACGTACTGAATCAAAAACGAACATGAGGAGTCAGTTGGAATAGGTGGGTGGCCACCAATATCCACCTGAATCAATCCTCCCCCTTAGGAAGCAATGGTCTCCATTGCGTTGAGTTCCCCCATGAGGCGAGGTAACTTCTACTGGATTTGGCCCTGGGTGAGCCACTTGCCTTGGTGTAGCAGTTGCCCTGCCTTGACAACTCGATAAAGCTATGTTCACTACTGGCGAGTGCCCTTGACCTGTGTGTCCACTATCTGATCGATGGATGCTTGTTCCATGCAGTCGGGGTTGAGCTTTGTTGGTGTCGGTTGTTCGGCGATCTCAGGGGTGTCCAATAATGGTGGAATATATGGCCGAAGGATATCCACATTGAATACTGGATGCAGACCAAGGAAGGGTGGAGTGTTGAGCTCAAAAGAATTTCTACCCACAGCCTTGGTGATAGTGTAAGACCCATAACAAAGTGGGAAAAGCTTCCAATGGCACCCGATGAGACACTCCTTCTGCAAATGTAACTAGACTTTATCACCAACCTGAAACTGGTGTGGTACTCTATGTTGATCATGGCATTGCTTGTACTTAGCATTGGATTTCTTCAAAATATCCTGGACCTATTGGAAGATGTGTTGAATCCGCTCAATGAATCCAGTGGATTTTTCGATCGTAGAATGAGCAGGGGAAGAGTCTGTCTGTGCAGTGGCAAGAGGAAGTGCAACATCAATGGGTCCCAAGGGTTGTAATCCCAGACCCACCTGAAATGGGCTATGGTCAATGGAACTATGGAGAGCCCTATTGTAACTGTGTTGGACATATGGGAGACTCTCGTCCCATGTACGAGGATGCTAAGAATTGTACATGCGCAGGATGTGCACAATCATTCGATTGACAACCTTGGTTTGGCCATTGGTTTGGGGGTGGAAAGCAGTGGATTTTGTGAGCTTGGTGTCCAACAAAGACCAGAGACTCAACCAAAAGGTGTTGGGGAACCTGTTGTCTCAGTCAAAGATGATGGTATGTGGTATCCCAAAGTGGACCCAAACTCGTTTGAAGAAGATCTTGGCAGTATCTGCCACTGTGACATTCTTCTTATAGGCTGTGAGGATGACCATCTTCGAAAACTGATCAATGACCAAAAACATGCAGTCATTTTCATGCTTGGTGGACGACAAACCAGACATGTAATCCATGGAGATGGATTCCCACGAATTCTCGGGAATAGGAAGAGGGGTTTATAAGCCTTGCTTCTTGATGGCTGGCTTGGCAATGGCGCAGGCAGTGCAAGATCTGATATACTTGTTGACGTCCTGTCGAATTTTTGGCCAATAAAAATGTTTCTGAAGAACGACCAAAGTTTTCTCTATGCCAAAATGTCCTGCCACCCGACCGTAGTGGGTTTCCCAAATCAGCTTTGCACGCTCACTTGTAGGAAGACAGAGATGGCCCAGGTGGCATAAGAGTCCATTCTGAATGTGAAAATTAGTGACAGTGGCACCTGTACCCAAGAGATGATATGTGGTGGAGAAGTCCAGATCTTGCTGGTAAATTTGGGGCCACTTCGATGTTTCATGTCCACAGGAATGGAGCACAGTGGTGAGTGCAGCCATAGGAGGCCGACTAAGGAAGTCAGCGACATGATTGGAGATACCTATCTTATACTTGATGTTGATATGGAACTATTGCAGGTAAGTGGACCAATTGTGATGGCGGACATTCTACAATTTCCCCTATGTCTATATGAACTGCAGAGGCTTGTGATCAGTGTGTATGATCGTCTCTTTCCCCAGAATGTAATGTTTCCATTGATGGAAGGCTTGTACAATGGAATGCATCTCCTTGTCATAGGTGGGGTATTTTCGGACAGTATCAGAGAGTATCTCACTATGGTATGCTACCAGATTCCCGTGTTGAGTGAGAACTGCGCCCACAGCATAGTCAGATGCATCAGTCTCAATCTCGAATGGTTGTTGCAGATCGAGAAAGGAGATTATCGGAGTTGAGCACAAATGATGTTTCAAATCATCGAATGCTCGTTGTTTCTCCTTCCCCCACATGAAATTGGCCCTACCACCACCCTTGGTCACCTAGCTGAGGGCCCATGCAATATGGGAGAATCCCAACACGAACCGTTGGTAGAAATTGGTGAGTCCCAAGAAGCTCCAAAGATCGGTTAGTGTGGTCGGGGCTGGCCAGTCATGGATGAATTGGATCTTAGCTAGATCAAAATGTACCCCATGCTCATAAAAAATGTAGTCGAGGTATTGGACCCTGTTCATGCCAAAAGAGAATTTTTCCAATTCGGCATAGAGCTTGTGCTACCGCAGAGTGCTCAAAACCTGCTGAATATTCCACATGTTCTCCTCCCACGTTCTGCTGAAGATGAGGATGTCATCCAAATATAGTACCACAAAGGCGTTGGTGAAGGGTCTCAATACATCATCCATCAACCTCATGAAAGTGGTTGGTTCATTTGTTAATCCAAAGGGCATGACTAGCCATTTGTAGAGACCTTCTTTAGACTTGAAGGTTGTCTTCCAGACATCAGTTGGTTCGATGGGAACCTGGTGGTAGACATACTTCAGGTCAATATTGCTGAAGAAATTTCCCCCCTTGAGTTGGTCAAGAAGGTCATCAATCCCGGGAATGGGGTAGCAGTTCCTGACTGTGATTTTGTTTAAGGCTCTGTAATCAATGCAGAGTTGCCAAGTCACGTCCTTCTTCTACACTAGTACAATCAGGCTTTCACACGGGGAGGAGTTGGGTCTAATGTGCCCCTTTTGAAGAAGCCCTTGGATCTGACACCTGATTTCGTCATTCTCCATCAGCAAGCGCTGATAGACTGGTCCATTAGGTAGAGGTGCGTCCGGGGTCAGATCAATTGGATGTTTGACTTGGAAGTGTGTCGGTACCCCTGTAGGTGAGGTGAAGACGTCTTTGTATTCTTCCACAATCTCGTCCACTTGCTTCTACTACAAGGAGAGGTGTTGTGTAGAGGCCACAAATGTGGTGGCGATCTTTTGCTTACTGTGAGCATGGATCACAAAGAAGATGAACTTCCCGGTTTATGAAATGACCTTACTACATTGCTTAACAGAGATTAAATAAATAGCAGTAGGCAGTGCCACCTCTGGGATCATGTACAATTGTCTACCCAAAGTAATAATAACACTACGGGGTCTAGAATCATACACAACATGATGCTTTCAAAAATATGGTTGTCCTAAAAGAAAATCACAAACTTCAAGAGGGGAAATATCACACGGTACCTCATCTTTGAAAGGCTTGATGTCATAGGGCAGAAGACACTGTTGGCTGACACAAAGATCTCTTCCTTGACGAAGTCAGTCGATGGTGTAGGGATGCGGGTGCGGTGTTGTTGGTAGGTTCAACCGCTTGACGACCTCTACTGAAATCAGGTTCTTCTGACTACCGTTGTCGACAATGAAATAAATCGGAGCCCCATTGACCCACATCTACGAGTGAAAGAGGCGTTTCCCTTCCTCTGGTTCTTCTGGTTCGCTTGGCCAGACTTTGGTGGTAGCGACCATGGCACTGGGTTCAAAATCGATAATCCACTTCCCTCCTTCAGGATTTGTCTCATAATTAGAATCAACCTCTGACTCAAAATCCTTCAGCTTGGCCACGAGGGACTTCTTGGAGAGACATTCGTCGATGTTGTGACAAAGGAATTTTATGGTACTCACACCATTTCCCTGTGTCCTTCTTTGTCTTCTCATTGCCCTTCTTGTGTTGTGGCTTGGATAGATTGTCTTGAGGGAGGTCATCTTGAATTGGCCCCTTGTTGTGTGGGTTGGGACCACCTTTGCCTTGCTTCGGCTATGAGGGGTTTGCAGATCCAAACTCTCGCCGTTTCTTCTTAAATTTCTGCTTGATCTTGACAATGTATCTATAAGTCGTGCCCAATGAGGCGATGTCTAGGAAATCCATTTTTTTTTGAATGTATCTATGCAAACAGCCGCAGTATTTGAGCACCAGAGGATGCTCATAATATTTGATACCCAATTTGGTGCATAGGGTATGGAACATATTGGTCAAGTCTAGTATTGTCTGGTCCCTTTCTTGATGTAGGGTGGTCCATCTGGTGTACTGGTCCTCGTAGCTTCCAACATGGTAGTATTGTTCTTTAATGGCATCCCGAAAGGAATCCCATGTAGGGGCCGACATCCCGAAAGGAATCCCATGTAGGGGCCACCACAAAAACTGCAGATTCCTCCATGACCCTTTGCTCAGAGTAAGTGTCCCACCAGTCTTTAACATGGGGAACAACCTTAAGGAGTGCAAAATTGATCTTTTCCCTATCGAAAAAATTGTGGACCAAAAAATATCCTTCAAGTAGATTTAACCATTTATCTACAACATCCACATCTATCAGTCCTTCAAATAATGGAATATCAAAATTTACCTGTACCTTGAAGGGGGTTGCATGGCCACTTAATGAAGATGCTTCTCCCATGGGAAACTGTAGAAGGATCTACGCGAAGTTGTCCATCATTTTGTTCCTTTGTCGTGCGAGGGCTTCCTCGAGCAACATTTTAATAGAATCTCCTGCTCCATCATCTTTCTTTTCGTCTCCCATGGGTTGTTGTTGGGCTTAGTCGATCGATCTGGTAATGGCTTGATTGGTTCGAGTCCCAACTTCTTGTACCTAGACCTTGTTGGGGACATGCACGAAGACAAATAAATGAAGAGAAGACTGCTTTGATACCACTGATCCAGATTTAGGAGTGGAACAAACTGATTAGCAGACTAAATACAATCAACATAGAGATAGGAAGAATAACACAAATATCCAGTGAACAATATCTTCTATTAAATAATGAAATAGGCTGAAACTATAAAACTATAGAACCGAAACTTGCTCGAATGGTGGTAGTTATCTCTAAGAAGAGATGTGGCTACTACACGCATCCGTATGAGAAGAATGGATCACAATGAGGCTCTAGAGGCCCTTTTCATATTACTCATGAATTCCAAAACCCTAGACATCCAAAAACCTAACCCTAGAAGGTGAAACACCAAAATGCATGTGGGCCCTATGGGTAAGTTGGTGTAATTTGGTACCTCAACTTCCTAGGGTCATAAATTTTTTATACGGACTCCGTTTTAGGCGTGTGATAGCCCGTCAGAAAGGCCTTTCATAGATATACACATTCCACCATCAGAATCTAACTCCATCTACACTTTGACTGTGGAGAATAAAAAAAACAACGTTTAGGGCCCCAAAATATCCCTCGAAGTACAACAGAATGTGTTGACATGAAAACATACAAAATAAGCCAGTTGGATTAGGTGAGAGGCCACCTGAATCCACCTGGAGAATGTGTGAGGCTTCACATAGCCCCATAAGTGTATAAATCACAATTATAAATCATTACAGAAAGACATGTTGAATAAAAAACAAACATGGGGAGCCAGTTGGAATAGGTGGGTGGCCACCAATATCCACCTGGATCAAGGAAGGTGGTGGAAATCAAAGAAAAGGTGGAGAAGCTTCTTAATGCAGGCTTCATATACCCCGTTCCTTTGATAGAATGGGTCTCCAACCCAGTTCTATTCGATAAAAAATAGGGTATAATTTGTGTTTTCATGAATTTATGGGACTTAAATAAGGCTTGTCCCAAAGATAACTTCCTGAGGCCATTCATCGACCAGATCTTAGATGAGTGTGCAGGGACTGAAATATTTTCATTTATGGATGGTTTTTCCAGTTACAACCAGATTGAGATTCATCCAGAGGACCAACACAAGACAACCTTTATATGTCTCTGGGGAACCTTCTCTTACAAGAAGATGCCCTTTGGTATTAAAAATGTTGGTGCCACATTCTAGCTGGCCATGATGTTTCCTTTTGATGACTTGAAGCATATAATGGAGGCTTACTTAGATGATCTAATAACTCGTTCGCAAAAGAGAGCCCAACATCTCTTACACCTCTTCTTATTTTTTGAACGATGTTGTTACTATCGGATCTGATTGAATCCACACAAGTGTATATTTTGTGCGACCTCCAGTCGTCTTCTTGGATTCATCATTTCAACGAAGGGGATCATGGTTGACCCCTTTAAGTTTGAGGCAATAATTTAGTTTCCTCCCCCGTGTATGATTAGATAACTTCAGAGCCTGCAGGGAAAGGAAAATTTTCTCCGGTGATTCGTGTTGAACTATGCCAACATCACGAAATCTTTCATGTGCCTTTTAAAGAAAAGGGTCCCATTTTATTGGGACAAATCCGCACAATGTTCGTTTGACGTTTTAAAGAAAGCTTTGGTTTCAACTCCTTTGTTGAGTCCCCCCAACTACAATCGTGATTTCTTGTTGTATTTGGCAGCCACTGAATCATCTATTGGCATGGTTCTTGTTCAGGAAGATGATGAGCTCCAAGAGCACATCATCTATTATTTAAGCCATGCATTGATAGGTCCTAAACTCAAGTACTCGCACATTGAAAATCTAGCACTAGCAGCATTCCATGATGTCCAGTGACTTCGACACTATATTCTGCTACGTAAGACAACTGTTATCACCACTGTTAATCCTTTCCAATATGTATTGACTAGGATAATTATTGGCGAAAAGTACAATAAATGTATTGTTGTGCTTCAAGAGTTCGATATGGACTTTGTGTCCGCAAAGTCTAAGACATCTTTGGTATTTTCTGAGTTAATGTCGGATTTCCCAATTGAGAATGACGAAAGTGAAATGACAGACTTGTTTCCGGATGAGTATATTTTACTTATCTCTTTGTCTAACTCGTGGTATGGGGATATTCTTATATATCTCCAAACTCTAAAGTTTCCTCCAAACTATTCATGAGATGAGCGACGACAAATTTTTCACATGGATAAAAACTACCTCATCATCGCTGACACATTGTATCGATGTGGGGTGGACTCGATTCATAGTTGTTTGACTTTTGAAGAAACGAAGGCTGTGTTGGATGACTACCATAGTGGATCATGTGGTGGTCACCTATCTGGGTTGCAAACAACTCAAAACATTTTGTACACATGACACTTTTGGCCTACGATATTCAAGGATTGTATTGAGGCAGTCAAGAAGTGTCACCTGTGTCAAATATTCACTAAGAAAATGCGCACACATCTCGCTCCCACGTTTCCCATTTATTACTGTCGACCCCTTCACCAAGTGGCGGGTAGATTTCATGACATGCCAACCGACTTCAACTAGGGGGCATCGTTACATTATTATGGTCGTCGACTACTTTACTAAGTGGGCCAAGGATATGCCAACATTTTCTAATGATGGGGAAACTGCAGCCCTCTTCATCTTTAATTAGGTCATAGCTAGGTTCGGGGTTCCAAGAGAGATTTTCACTGACCATGGTAGTCACTTTCAAAACCGCATCATGTTGGAGCTAGCATCAAAACTGGGATTTAGGTAGGAGCATTCATCTCCTTACTATCCCCAGGACAAAAATCAATTTGAAGTCGTGAACAAATCCTTAAAAACGATACCAAGAAGAACGGTTAACTCAGCTCTAACTAACTGGAACTTGATGTTATATCCGGCCTTGTGGGCTTACCGGACCTCAGTGAAAACTGCTACTAGTTTCTCGCCTTTCCAACTCGTCCACGGAGTGGAAGTAGTTTTGTCGATTGAGTGTGAGGTTCCTTCACTTAAAATCGCGGTTGAACTCCTTCCTGACATGACTCAACTCAAGGAGCACCTAGTTTATCTTGAACATCTTGAAAATTAGCGTCGAGATGCATCTTTATCAAATGAAGTGCAAAAGAAGCATGTAAAGTATCAGTACGATAAATCTACTCATCCTAGGGTTTTCTCCAAGGGAGACCTTGTGTTGGTCTATGACCAGGACAAGGGTTCCTTGGGGGCAGGAAATTTCAACCCTATGTGGTACGTCCCTTATGTAATACAACGGGTTTTAGAAAAAGGATCTTACGAGCTCGCGAATTATGAAGGTAATGTGTTGCTGGAGCCTAGAAATGGGCTCTATCTCAAGAAGTACTATGCTTGAGCTCGAGGGCTTGAGCATTAGCATGTTTGCAATTGTTGTTCATTTTGTACATAACTTCATTTAAAATTATCTTTATCCTTTTGTTGCATTAGTGATTGGTGTGCTTTTTCTATGTGGAAAAATCCCAAGGAGTCTTTGATCTACTTCGGATTCGTAGATGGCACTAGTCACCATATTCAACACTTAACATCCACTACTTGGGTGATTTATTCTCCTTCTAGTTAGCTAGTGTCCATTGGAGGTGTGTGTCTCGGGGCGACTACTAACAATGTTGCCGAGTATAGCATAGTTATTGAGGTTTTTCAAGATGCATTGTCATGTGGCATTAATTGCCTTCAAGTGTTCATGGATTCACAATTGGTGGTTTCACAGTTAAATGGATTGTATAGAGTACACGATTTGGTGTTGTTACATTTTTTCCTTAGGGTACGTCTTTTGGAGCATTCATTTGATTTTATTACTTATGAGCATGTTCCTAGGAGAGATAATGAATTAGTTGATGCCTATGCTAATTATGTTTTAGATTGGAATTTATATCACTAGTAACGTAAGCACACACATTCACATGTAAATATTTCAAATTTGTAAATAAAGTACAAAATGTATTTAACGTACAAAAAATAATATATATATCAAAATGAGGTCCATAAGTATAAAAGTGGGGGCCCTATCCCCCGGATGTCATATAATGTGATATAAGTACAAAAATCGTGCTATGAGCACATAGTCTATCTAGGCCTGAGGCCAGTGAAATCTATCATAACAAATGACGGCATTTTCCAAAAGCCGAAATAGTCATACCCATGGCTTGGGTACCCCCACGAAATGACGTTGCATCCATACGGGGAGGTCATCAATGGTAGCCATGGGCACATTGCGAGTGAGGCCCTCAAAATTCTTTCCCACACTACGCAAGGTCCTAGTTGCATCATTGTTGGGGCCTACCTCCTCTCTGCCTTGTTGACTATAACGCGAGACATTAGCCATCCTCACGGGTGCTTTATCTTCATAAAGGTAAAGTACATGTCATTATTTTGGATTTCACAAAAATATAGAACTTGTTACATTTCTATATATATATATATATATATATATATTTGAAAAATAAAAATTAAATAATATAAAATGATGAATTGCATATGTCCTATGGCTTGTCCTCAGGAGGTATGATGACTCCAGGATCATTGGTGAAGTTGATAACTGCATAAGGATAATACTCGATAAAGGGATTTTGTTGCTCCCACCAGCTAAAGAAATCGTCATCATATGGATTGGACTTTTGCCCACCTCCTAGGAGAGCTATGAGCTTGATCCATCAGACCATGATTGCCCATGGTCGTAAGTGTCTTCGTATGTGTGTCCTAGGGCTCATCATAAGAACCCTCTCAAAGAAGAAAGTGCATAGGGCACTCCTGCAGCAAAAATTCTTAGCCTTCCTAAGCTTGCAATTAGTAAGTTGTGATTTCAAGTAGTTGAGCATCATGGTGCTCCAATCATACATCGTGGGTCATAATCATTCAACCCCATGCTACATTTGTGCCTGTGATGCCAAGTGCAAGGATTTAGATCCCACGATACGAACCATGGTATAGAGGATGACTCAGAGACTCAAATAGGTTACTTGTTTGATAGGCACTTGTGATCCACTTTTCTTGGTCCCAGCATCACAATATTTGTTTATGTAGTCATTGATACTCCACCCTCCTCCACGAGATTGGAAGTTTGGCACTTTCCCTCCTAGAAAAACTGGTAATGAAGTAAATGTCTTCCATGGTGATGGTCAGTGATTTCCCAGCGAGTATGAATTCCTCGACATCAGGGTGCCAATAGTCAATCAAGATATTCAACAATCTCCTTTGGGCCCTCATGCCACCAATTTGAAAAAAATTGTACATGCCACATGCATGCAGATCTTGTTTAGCTTCGTCATCATCAAATACTTCCTAATCCACCTCTTCATGTTCACATTCTCTCCAATGAATGAACATCCTACCCAATTTCCAAGACAATTTTTGAGTTAGTTTTTCTTCTTCAAAAACTTCCCTCGGCATCCGCGGCCTCTAGTGAGAAAAAATGCGGATATTCATGACTGGTGTTTCCACCCGCTATGAATATCTGTGGGTTTCCTTAAGGCAGCCCATGGATGCGCAAAGATGAGTTGAATAAATGAGTTTTAAGCCCAATTTTTCCATGAAATTGGAGAAATAAGTAAATGAAATGAAAGGTAGGGTGAAAATACTTTGTTTCAGGTGGAAAAAGGTCTAGTTGCTCCAAGCTCCGCAACCCTTCATTTGGAACCTCAAGGGTTTTGGTAACTTTGGTTGTTTTTTTGGGAATAATGGTAAAAATGGAATGGTAAATAGGTAAATAAACCAATATTATTAAATTTTGAAAACCCACTTCCTATAGTTTCAATATTTTTTCCCAATATTTAAATAATGGTCAATATTTTGTAGTTTTATGGTCCCTTTTTGTAGGTCTTAGGCTAATGTGGATGCTCTTTGGTTTCTTGTTGTCGATTGGATGAAATTTTTAAAAAGGACATGGGCAAGTAATGTTCTCATAACTGGCATTTAGGGTAGGGTGCATTCATCCGAAATTTTGCATTATTAGTTGTCATTTCCGCTTAAACCTAGGGTCGACCCCATTAACAAGCGATGAAACCTTTCTCTTTTCTCAAAAGCATCATTTTGTTGATGGTAGAGACTACCTTCCATGAGCTCTCTAGTCTAGAATCCCCTTGTATTCTGGTGCTCATGCTACAAGTTTGTTTTAGGCTCGGGAGTCCTATTTAATCCCTGCCATGAGTTTGCGTTTGAAATTCATGCTTCTTACTCACTCTTGTTCTGGCCACAACCTGCGGGACTCTCTCCCTTATATGCTACCCACAAAAGAATTATGGAGTCCATAGTTAAGCTCTTTTCAGATTCCTTAAAATTGAAAAGATTGTTGAGTGACCTTGTTCCTTTTACACTCGTTAAATGGTCTTGAAGGAACATATGTTCAACACAAGTTTACCTATTTTTCGGATTGAATAGACTAATTATGAAAAAGGTATACTCTAGTCTATGGACTAAAGGAGTTCTCCTCGGTTTTGTTTTATACTTTTTCGGATTCAGGAAACTAAATTTATGAAAAAGGATGAGGGAGTCCATAGTTAATCTCTTTTCAGACTCCTTAAATATGAAAAGATGGTTGAGTGATATTGTCTTTGTTACACTCGTAAAAGGGATTTGAAGAGACGTCTTTTCGGTATAAGTTTAACCCTTTTCCGGACCGAACAGACTATTTACAAAAAAGGAATGCTCTGGTCCAATCTCGGCCATAAGAGTGCTCCTTGGTATTATTTTATTATTTTTCAGGCCCTGGAGAGTAAAATTACGAAAAAGACCACCATGGGAGGTTTACTTCCTAAAGTTGAGTTGTAACTGCATTGCATTTTGACTGCTCACACTTTTAGGCCTAACGTCATCTTCAACATGTTGTAGTTGAACCAATTGCTTATACATTCCTATTATCCCTCAACCTTGCATTTTATGCCTTTGCAACTCAACACCTTATCCATGGAGGGAACATCCCCCGAGTGTCCTTATCCTGCACATGCTTCCTTGCATTGAGCATAGGTATGTTCCCTGCACTACGGAACTAGTTTTCTTTCCCACGACACTTGTTTCCTCCACTGTACAATATCATTCTTTTATTCTTTTTCAGGATTTTATAGTATGAAAAAGACAAAAAAATTCAAAAAACCAAAAAGAGGGGGGAAAACATCTATCTCTTTTATTGGCAACAATTTTGTTGCCCTTGAAAAAAGCACAATGTTGAGTCATGATCTCATCATTTTGGGTTTAGTGTGGCTTTAGGAGAATTTTTTCTCATTTTTGAGTTTTATCTTCCCCGGTTGGTTATTCTTCCAACCATATGGAATGTTTGTTGATGCCTCTTGTATCACAAATGTATCCTAGTTTATAGTCATGCTTCCTAAGTCACATAATGTGTTGTGCTTATGTTCAAGGGAAGGTTTCAACTTGAGTCAACCATTCTGCAGTTAGTCTTTGACCTTGGAATTCAGCCTTCCCAAGTCAGTCTCATCATCACAAGTATCAGTCTCTTCATCTGATTTCTTCCAAATATTTGGCCTTCCTCCACCCCTCGTGTTGGTTGATGGAGGATGCCTTAATACCTTACTTCCAACGGATCTCTTCCCATCGACTCTACACATATTTCTCTGGGATAGGTATCTAGAGTTATGTTTGGTACCTTGGGGCTTGCAGTCATTAGTGGCAGGTTCCCTCACTATTGAAAGTGGGAATACATCAATGTCCTCTGCTTGATAGAATCTACCAAGAGTTTGATGTCGTCTCATTTATTCACACTTGCTAGATTGTACCATGGTACCTTAAATCCCATTATCATCATTGGTGAGTTGTCTCACATTTATTAATGATATACATCAATGATCGATAATCAAATGACGTCTCACTTTGTTTGACTTCAACACATCTATTCACATAGTGTAGACTTGTACCACGATGGATTGTTGTGAAGACTTCGGGTGAAGTACAAGCACCACATCTTTTGTGCTCCTTCCTGAATCATATGGGGACACCTCACAGACACTGGTACTTGCAGAGGATCAACTTGTTCATTCTCTTGTTTCCATATATCCTATGTTCTTGATCTTGAGACATATCTCTTTTGTGTATCTATTCATGGCTATGATATACTTTGACATGGATCCATTGTGCATTTCTCGTGGCCATTCTTTCTACTTCATATTTATCACATGGATCCACTGTGTATTGTTCGTGGCTATGGACATTAGTCATACTTTCATATGTACCATGGATCTGTAGTGTAATTTCTTTGGCGGCCATGCTTATATCACTCCTGAGCATGGGTATGCCTGACTTGGGAAGAAAAACTCTTGTTTGATCTTTGTTGATGGTTATTGTTCTTGAACCAGTTGTTCGAGAACCTTCAGGGGTACTTCAATGCATCCTTGCCTCTCATAGTTTATAATGTATTTCGACCATAATTTTTCCCTTCTGACCTCACACATTAGGGGGCATCTGTTATAGCACAAAATTCCACACCTATGCATTTGTGCCATGACCTAACCCTTTCCCAAAGCTTTCTAGACATTTTCCCAAATTGCCTCTCCAAAATCATTTAAAAAACATGCCTTATAAGAATATCTGTGGGATTCTCTAGTGCAACACGCAGACATCCGTGACTTTCAAGCTTGAAACCAGCGAATACCCTCAAAAATCATAAAAAATAAATAATTATGTGTTTTCGGGCGGGTTTTTTGGTTGGGCTCATTCCCTAATGTCCCCATGCACGTACAAAATGGAATCCAACTCCCCAAACCTCTTGGGTAAGAGATAAAAGAACCATTTAGGGATAATGAAAGGTTAAGTCTCTTGGTGCAAGGTTATGCGATTGTTATCGAGCAAGCCTCCCTTTCCTATAATCCTCTGATCAACACCCCCTTTTATCTAGAAACTCCTTTTCCAGCACCTCTTTCCTATATATATGGCTATAGGGTGTGTTGGAACAAATATTGAAATTTTGGCTTTCGATAGCTTAGGAGGAAAATTTTTATAGTGTTTAGCTACCGAAAGTACAGACTTTCAGTAGCTTAAATCTCAGGTTTCATATTCCATTAGCTGCTGAAAGTGTATCGGCCGAGACCAAGCATTCAAGCGCCACACATCAAGCCACATGGAAGAAGAGCTCACGAGTAGGTGCGAAAAGAATGCAATAAATGGCATAAAATCGCTATAATAAGGTTTTACCAAAATGCCACGTCATCATTTCAAATTTTCGGCAGTCGGGGGTTTGGCTGACATAAATATTTTGACCACTGCCCGTTTTCCCAAAACCCAAAATCTGAAATTGGGGTTTTGGGACTTTCGGTGGCTTACGACACTCTGAAATCGCACTGTTAGCCACCGAAAGCCAGGACTTTCGGCAGCTAAGGTACCCTTGTTTTCGACCTGTTAGCCACCAAAATCGCAGATTTTTCATATGCAAAAAACTGCCTTGGGAAAAAACCATTTTTCTCATCCTTGGAGAGGCCATTTTCCATGTTCGAATAGTCGATCGACATCTACATATCCTAAGATTTTAAGTGGTGTCTTCATAATTTCATTTGGATCTTGGAAAGGTGAGGTTCGTTTTCAGAAATATGGCGTTTTTTACTATGCTGAGTCATCATTTTCAAATGATGATTCTGAGCGACTAGAGGATCATTTTGAGAAACGGTCAGAGGATTTTTCGCCTAACACATCAAAGATCAATAGACTCTCTCAGTTTTCCTACAGGTGTCACATATTAGGATAATCGAATCCATCTCCAAGCCCTAATTTTTGGATTTCATATCTTTCTGTTTTGACACATGTTTGTAAAATGCAGATATGGGGAAAATGGAAACAGATCTCAGGGAACTGAGAGAGGTTTTTGCTTAGAAAAAACATATGAACAAAAAACTCTTTCAGTTTATACACAACTATCACGATTCGAGAGATATAGAACCATAACCGCAACCCTAGTTTTCAACAGTTTGGCCCATTTTCTATGGCAGAAAGTTTCTGAAATTGATGGTAACTGTTGTTATCTTTTGGGAGGATTTAGAACTCAATACCTACATGAGATACCTGTTCATTTCTAGAGGGATTTCTTTTTTAATTCGAATCATTTTTCAGTTATTGGAAAGAAGACCTATATTATTGTATCTTCTTGAAGAAGAAAGGGGGGGGGAGACATAGGAGTAGTACTCCTGGGATGTAGCATTTGTTTTCATGTTTAATAAAAGAGTGCAGGTCATTTTCGATCTATATCAGAGATTCTTGTGTTCTTGTTTGCAGAGAACGTCTTATTGCTTCGTTTTCACATCATTTCACTTAGTTTTATTTCCATTTGCTTCCTGATTTGTAACTGTGTTTGTAATAGAATTCATCCTCTGTTAGATGCTCTATTGCAAACTGGTTATAGGTTGTTTCCCGTAGAGATCAAGGTTTATAATTCATCCTTTGCTAGATTCTTTGTCCCAATCATCTCTTTCCACTGATTTATGCTTGGAATTCACTCATCGCTAATTGCTCCTTGTGTATTGATATGTTTTCTCTCTATTCTACTGCCATACTTTTATAAATCCTTCGCTGTAATCAGTTTCTACCTCGCCTCTGCTCCATGGATTTCCATTTCCGAAACACTCTTATTAACTTCTTGATCATTTGAATCCATGCCCAATGGATTACTTTTCGGTCCAACCCATTAACCCTAAAAACCTCAAAAGTTTCTGTTACCCACAGATCTGCCCACTGTTAAGGTTATTGAATATCCTATCGTGACATATATTTGAGATATCCCTCTCGGGTTGGAAGGGGAAACTTCTAACCAAAAGTGGTTCGTGTTTATCTCAGAATTTACTTGCACACAACCCAAATCAAGTTCTGAGTGATAACTTATTTTTTCATTTAAAATGTGCTAAGGCTTGTGATGTAGACCCCCTACCTCAACAAGGTCCACTGACCTCTTGGTCTCTGGATCATTCTTCTTCTGAGTTGAAATAGCTCTTCGGGCTCCTATTGGAACCCCTTGAACAAATGCATAGGTCCCTTGTCCTCTGGCACAAGCCTTGAGAAAACCTATGCACGTGCTCCTTTCTCGTGCTCTTGCATGTTCCGAACCAACACCTTTCAAGTTTCAGGTTTTCGGGACTCCTGCATGAGAGCTCTCCTAGGCTCCTTGTCCCTCCAACTCCCGGTCACTGAAACACCAAAAATTACCTGTGACCATGGTCCTCTTTCGGGATTTCGAAATTCGCGATTTTGCGATTTCGGTTGCAGACGGTTCTTGGTCCTTCAACCTCTCGGACCCCAGAATGCTGAAATCTACCCATGAACACGTCTTCTTTTTGGAATTTCGGACTTTGCAATTTCACAATTCTGTGAGTTGGGACTCCTTGTCTCATGACTCCTTCGTTCTTAAACTCCTTGTTGTCGAAATGCCGAAAATGGCTTAACGGCTCGGCTCATGCTCTTCCTCTGAAGACTTTTGGGGTTTCACGATTTCGCGAGTCGGGACTCCATGTCTCCCGGCTCCTTGCCTCTCGAACACCCAGGTTCCGAAATACCGAAATGACGGTCCACAACGAAGCACTACCGGCTTTCACAATTCGGGAAACTGCGATACAAGTCTTCCCCCTGTTCTCTATCTTTCGAATCTCCGGTTCCCGAAATGCCGAAATCTCTCCCTCTGAGAGATCAACAACCCAATCCTCCTGGAACCAAAATCTTTCGGGTCTTTTCCCGAAACCTTGAATTCCTTCCACGTGTCCTCCTATGGACGGTCCTGGTCCTTTCGCGATTTCTGGAGACTCTTCACTCTCGGTCTCCCGGTGTCCGAATCCCCGAAATGTGGATCTCTTAACATGCGTCCTCTGAGATGGACGGTTCTGATTCTTTCAGGACTTCGATGAGTCCTCTCCTTTCCTTCCACGAGGGTTAAACCTTGTTCTCCTCTTTCCAGATCCGATGGATATCGGTCCTTTACACAAGATCTGATGGTCACGATCTGATCTTTTCTGCACCTCCTATGTGCGCTCCTCCTGTGCACGTATCCATGATCCAGCGGCTCTTAGGCCACCGTGCTCCAGATCTGACGGCTGGCATGATTTCGTGCACCGGGAGTTCGCGATGCAGCGAATGCAAAATCCCTTACCGTTCTAAACCTCGAACTCTGGAATGTGTGGATATCCAAGGGTTTAAACCCCGTGCACCTTCGCCTGATCCATTGTCTGTTGGGTATCTGGCACTAGATCTGACGGTTTAGATCTGTCCTCCTTGCATGCTCTCCTTTTGAGCTTCACGCTTCTCGTGGACTTAGAATATGTTCTAAGTATCAAAGGTCTCGACCTTCGACTCTTCCTCTTGCGAGCCTGGTTCCTTCGGGTCTCATCTGCATAATAGAAACGCTGTCGCTCTTGAGCTTTGTCATCTCAGAAAACCCTGAAAGGTTTCTCGACATTCTGCTCCCTTCTTCTGTTGCTCTGTGCGCAAAGGCACTGTTCCTCATGAGCTTTAGGACTTTGACTAAGTCCACCCTCGCACACTCCTTGTGCTACTGAGTATTTCGCTAAAATCAGATCCGAAGTATTTCTTGTAAATAAATGCTTCATGCCCTCTTGGCGTTCTTCGGCTTGATGCACACCTTGCAGAGCCTTTCTCCACAGAGTGTTCAACAACTCTGTGAGTGTCTTCTCTTCGACACTTTTCTTTTCTCAGAAACTGAAATAGAGTTATCTGGCACTCTATGCACTTGCTCAATGCACTCCTGGTAAAGCTTGACAGAACCTTCAGTAGTTCTGTTTCTTCTCTGTGCCTCTTTTTTCACAGTTCCTCCTCTAGAGTATTCAGTAACTCTGAGGCTTCCTTTGAGTCTGTGAATCCTCCTGGTGTGCACTCCTTACACATTCTTTCTGACTTGGCAGAGTTCAGATGTGCACTCCTTGCGTTGGCTACAAAACTTCCAATGTTATGTTGTGCACTCCTTGCACAACCTAAAGAACCCAGACAGAAATCACAACTCAATCAGACAAACAAATTGTATCTATCCCTGCAGACAAAAATCTAACATACATCTACAACATTCATTCATGAAACATAAATGCATGAACAACCATATGCAGGAAAAACTGCTTTTTGTATTAATCTCCAAATGTCTATACAAATGTGTTTACAAAGGTTGGACTGTAACCAGTCTCAGCTCTCTCTCGAGACCTCTCTACCTGAGAACTCTCCTACTAACTCTCTACTCCAATTTTCATTCCTTTCTTTTTTTCCAAAATAAGGGCTCCCATGAGCTTATCCTCAACCACCGCCTCTGAGCTATCGCTATCATAGAGAAGCTCCTACGGCTACATACATAAATGGATGTCGCAGACCTGACAGATCTGGACTAAGCAGCAGGTAACCATTTAAGGCAACCTCAACCACTTCCTGAACAACTACGTGGTCTGGCATTAAAATCCTTACAACCTTTATTGAAATTTCAAATTTCAAAATTGAGAGGGTTGCGCCTCTCCATTTCTCCATTAATGCATGTTGGATGTGCTAGATCGTTGGCACGCTGCTGATGTGGAGTGATTCTCCTACATCATCTTGGCTCTATTACAACCTAGAATCAACTCTTGCGACGATAGGGTGTATTCTTATCCCTATTTGGTCCATCAAAGGAAGAGTATAGTGGTTGAATCGATGCTTGAGGGATTCTTGGAGAAACCTGTACAGTTGGCTTCGAGGCTGTGCCAAAGGTGAGACAAAGTTGTAACTTACCTTTCTAATTTGGTGTTAATAGAAGAGTTTTCTTTCCCTCCTATCTTGTATTCATTGTATTTTTTTGTGTTTTAATTTTACTTTGAATATGATATATGACATGTATACTCTTTGATTGTATAACTACCTTCATAGTAGCCCTTGTATTGTGTCCATTTTACAGGTTGGTTCCAGCTAAGGATCAGGAGCTCATCGAAAGAAAGGAGTGGGATCGACATCAAATGGGAGACTTAAGGTGCACTCTTTCTCCTTTTTCCTTCCCTAACTTCTCCTAGTAAAGTAGTTATTCTCAGTTTTGTGTGCTTGTCCTGGAGGGAATATCTCTATATTCTCTATACAGTCTTGATTTGTTGTGATTTCAACCCAAAATCATGGGGGAAATATCATGTCAACAATTATGGATTGAATCAACTAAGAAACTAACAACTAGGCTTCTCAAAGGAATGTCAAGGGAAGACTAGGGTCAAGGTTTTTTCCTAAGGAGACTAGGAATTCTAGGACTTATACCTAGAGGAGAAAAGAAAGAATTTTATCATGTAGCTCTAGTAAGAGAAGAAGTTAGGGTTTTGTGGCATTTGAAAACCCTAGTGCTACCTATTGTGCTTGTTATTGAGAACATAGAGGGAGTTGATCTTGTACAAGTGTGGGATACAAATGTAGGTTCTAAAAAGGACTTACCATTGTGTATGGTACCTTGTTGATGATGTCTAATGGAGTGAGCTATTGGCTAATGTTATCTTATGGTTTCCATCACTAGGGTTTGAAGAGCCCGAATTCTAACAACCCCTGATACAATATTGGTAGGTGCATGCAATTAAAATTATAAATATATATGAAGTATTTGTGTTGTTCAAATGTTGTGTACTTGCATAATTGAATTTTAGCTTATGTCATCTTCGTAATTGAGTAATTATACTACTAGTTATGGAGGTTAATTTGACATAACATTGAGTTGATATTGTTAAGTGATTTACAGTTATGTAGAAGATAAATGAGAAAATTTATTTCTATAATAAATTATTGTAATATGCCATTTTTAGGTCATAATATTTTCAAGTGACCACTATTTGAGATAATTCAAGATGTATTCCATATTGTTGGTTGTGATTTAGAATATGGATATCCACAACATTAATGCAAATAATTAAGAAGGAATGATCTATCGATGATGTAGATATACATGGTTGATTAGAAAGCAATGCTACTTGAGAACCATTAATTAGTTATGGATTTAGCACTTAGAAATCTTTTCCACCATAAGATATTCCTTAATGCATAATGCAGACATAATGAGATTCGTAAAAAACGTTCCATGAAGTGTGTGTGTGTGTGTGTGTGTGTGTCTATATATATATATATATATATATATTCAACATCCTCTAACTTGTACATGTTTTACAAAATGGCAACTCATGCCCAATATACAAAGTGACAACAAGTGCCCTAACATCAAAAACATCCATATGGTGGCCTAGATACAAAATGGCAGTAATTGGCCAATCATTGACCACTTCCACCCTCGACACCCTCAGGAACATCCTGAAAATATATCTTTGTTCTCTTACTCGAGGAATCACCTCGAGAGGTTCTAGGCATGGGCATGCTTCGATGCTCTGGAGATTGCACAAAGAATAAACAATGCTACAAGTTTTTTCCTCAATGAATTAATAGACATACAAAATGATACTTTGTAATTTAAACTAAGAAAACTCATTTCATATGTTGTTGTCACTCATGAGAGTGTTACCCTCCTTTGCAACCCCAATCTCTCTGCAATGCCAGCCTGCATCAGTTACAAGGATCAAGTCAAGAAAATTAAATAAATATGTGTAAAATCAAATTCATGAAACATAAAAAATTATCATCAATGCATTATCTCACCATGAATATCTCAGGCCTCGATGGATATTCACTAGAAGATGGAGCACTAGGTTGTACAAATTACTCTGAGAGAACCTCTATTGTGGCAGTGTCAGATGATGGGGCCGATGGAAATGGTGGTGAGGGTGGGTGGCATACAGGTGGCGCGGAAGGGTGCCCTACATGTGAATCCATTGAGGATGCATGCAATAAGACTGATGTTAATGGAGGGCTATGATAGACCCTCACAGGATTTACAAGTGATTGCAACTCCCTAGGCCTAGAGAAGGATAACCCAGAAGAAACACCCAGGTGTCTAGGGAGTGCAATAGTACTACAACTAGCAAATATATCTGTGACCTGCATACATATTAATAAAATTGAATTATTAGTACCAAATAGTAAAATTCAAAAACATAAACACAAACACAAACAATTTGAGAATTATACAATATTTAACTCTACAATGATACCTGTGACGCAGGTGACTTGTCCATCCCAGATGGACATTCCCTGGCATCTCCTAGTCACAAATCCTATAGAAACATGAGAACATTACAAATTTGACGATGCCATAAAATAAAGAAATGACTATGGTGAATTTATAAAATGTGATACATACCTATGTGTGGGGTGTACCCAATGAACAGGTTGCCTCTACTGCTGCATCAGTGGTGGGGATAGGCACTAATGCATCCATCGAATTAGAGGGTCCACTGCTCAGACGTAACAACTGAAAAACAACATACATTAAAATATCTATATAAATAGACAAAATACAAAATAAATATATAACGATGAAGAACATAGAGAGGTTTAAGATACTAACCTCCTCCATGAAGCTATGTTGTCTGTTGGTCTATATAGGCCCATAGCATGTCTACCCACAATGCGAGGTTCTGTGAGGTTCACATGGACGAATGCTATGTCCATGTGCCATATCCTCATTGTGCTCTCCTGCGCATGATGAAGCTCCAACCCCTCTATCAATGTCACTGGTAAGCACCTCCTATTGAGATAGTGCAACAAAGATACTGTGTTGCACTAGGCTATGAGTCAATGATGAAATGGCTAGTTGTACTTGATGTAAGCTCTTTGAAATAGAATGATTTTGGGTAGGGGGGTCGGACCTTCGCCTGGGGGGACGAGGACCTAACACAGGGTCATGCTTGGCATGCTCTCGGTCTTGTGCGAACCCTTGACCCACCCCTAAAATTCACCAATGTCAAAGTAGTTGACATGCTTGCCCAAAATAAACTCAGCCCAAAATTTTCTCATAAAATATAAGGGCATCTCTCTGTTATTGCAAGGAGGTTTATCAAAAACCATATACCACCTATCCATCCAATTTTGACTAATATGGGGATGGATGCATGTAATGTCCCTTTCCAAATAGGAGCTCTAGAGAGGAGGCTTAATGGTCTAAACTGACCCATTAGAATATAGCCAGGGCCAAAGAGGGGTAAACAGGGTTACTAGAGGTCACTCCAGTCATAGGTGTTATATTCGGAAAGTGGCATTCACCTAAAAAGGGTTAAAAGTGCTTTTAAGTCATTATGAGCTAAAAGTAGAAGTCAACAGTGAATTAGGGTTTTGGAAGTCAACAATGATTAAGGGTTTCTTCATGATTTAGGGTTTTGGAAAGCTATAAAGGAAGGGTCAGCGACCTAATTCATCATTATGCAGATTATGACTTGTGATTGAGGAGAAGAGGGGCATCTAAGGAGAGATAATTCAGTGTATTCCAGGAGGAAGACACCAGTTGGTTGATTTCGGTGTTGAAAGACACACCCTAGTCACTGGGAAGATCATCGAGGTCTTCCATCATTCTTCATTGATTCCACAGTGCTCCCATATTCTAGGTATTATCTTTTAGTTACTTATTTGTATTCTAGCTAAGATCCTTTTGTATTTTGATCTAGCCGAGTGTTGTTATTTTATTCAGCCACAGTTGCTTATTTGTATTCCAGCTAAGATCCTTTGTCTGTTGATCTAGTCGAGTATTGTCAGTTTATTCAGCCACATTCGGTCATTTTGTAATCCACAGAGATATCATAATACAAACTTTGTAGTCCTTGTCGCATTTGTTATTTGTATGATCATTTATATGTTGTAAACCTTTGATCCTACACAGACATTAGCAGCGTTTCCTAGACTAGCCAAGTCAGGAACATTATAGTGGTATTAGAGATTTAGTCTTGCCAGCCTGTGAATAAAGACAATGAGTGTAGCAGAAGACCCAGAGGGTCATGAACACGTAGGTGACGAATATGTCACTTACAATAGGCATCAGGAAAGAAGGCATGGGCCTGATTTCCCCCCTTTTCCTCCTAGCTCAGAGGAAGAGGAAGAGGCACATAGAGAAGCAGAGAGAAGGGCAGAGCGTGAGGCTGAGCATGAGGCAGAGAGGATACTAGGAGATAGATATGAGCGACCAGAGGGTAGTGGCAAGGCCCCCGTAGATCCATAGGAAACTTTCATGCAGGTTATCAATGATATGTTAGCTAGTCAACGAACCATGTCTTAGTCCTTGGCACAGGTGGTTGATAGATTGGCTAGAGTGGGCACCCCAGATACACAAGTCCCGCATGCAACACAAGGGAACTTGAGAGCAATCAGTAGACTCCAGTCACCCTCTCCCACATACACCTCTATGAGTAGGATTCCCGAACCCTTGTTTCCCAGTTTCCATAGGGCACCCCCGGTAGCAGCACCGCCACCGATAACATAGAGGCCACCTTCTCATGCCGATGAAATTGCAGAGTATAGGAGGCAGTACACAGCATTGGGTCATGACTTCGATCAGGACATGACCTTAGTTGAGTACTATGGACTCAGACTCAGGAACCGCCCCAGAGAGCCGCAGAGGGGAGGACCACAACAGCAGCAGGGGCATAACCTCGATTTTATCCAAAAAGTTGGGAAACTCACCATCCCTTCTTTCAATGGATCATCCAAATACACTGCCAAAGCTTGGGTACAGAAGCTAGACACGTATTACAAGCTCAACTAGATGACTGAGACAAAGGCCATCAGTTTCGCGACCTTACACTTGGAGGGTGAGGCACATGAGTGGTGGTATCATTGACTAGTGACATTGGGTCACAGTCGCATCAACTCCTATAGGGAGTTTACAAATAGGCTCATGGACAGGTTTGACAGGAATGATCCGGAGATACTCTTCAGGGATCTAGCCCAGTTGAGACAAACTGGCACAACAAAGGCGTTCATCACAGAGTTTCAGTGGGTAGTCATGGCAGTGACAGATATATCAGAGCCTAGGCTGATCATGCTATTCACAGAAGGACTCACAGAGCCTTTGAGAGGATGGGTGAAGGCATACAGGCCTCCCACTTTGTAGGATGCCATCCTTCACACTCAAGATCTGGCAGACTCAGTGCCAAAGAATAAAACTTTCTCCAAACCATTTGTGCCCCAGAGGGATCAAGACAGGAAGCCATTCTAGAGAGAATGGAAGGGCAAGGAGAAGTTGGATGATGAGACTAGGCGAGATCTTATGAGGAAGAAGCTTTGCTTCAGCTACAGAGATCCTTGGTTCCTAGGCCACAGGTGCATGAGCAAGGGAGAGATTCATTATATTGAGGTAGCAGAAGACAGCGTGGACAGTGAGGAGGAGGATCAGGACAGTGAATCCACTAGTTCATAGGAGGAGTCAACACCAGCAGAGGAGCAACCTCCCCGTATACCACCGACACTAGCAGGAGCCCATCCTCTAGTAGTCCCACAACTGCCAGAATAGGCTAACAGGAGGAAACCAGCAAAGGGAGGTGTCATAGTGACCCTTTCTGGTGTTCCTAGGTATGATACCCTCCGTATCAGAGGGATTATTTAGGGGAAATGGGCAATCGCCCTGATAGATGGTGGGGCCACCCACAACTTTATCGACGCTTCACTAGTATCGAGACGGGCACTTCAGACAAAGGAGTTTGAGGGGTTTGATGTTGCGGTAGCAGATGGACACATAGTGGAGTGTCTAGATAGAGTTCCAAACTTAGAGATGAAGTTAGGAAACTACATAGTGAGAGACACATTTTATGTGGTT
>ML801927.1:302882-317134 GCA_009831015.1 Picea engelmannii | reverse complement strand
TGGGAAAAATCACTACCAACTACCAAACCTTGGAAATGGGATTCAGAGATCAGGATGGGAAGAAGGTTGTTCTAAGAGGTATGTCGACAGGAGCACCCAGGACAGTTTCAGCCAAGAGGATGGAGAGGATATTTAGACATGGGAAGGTAGCATATGCCGCATAATGCTTGATCACTACTCAGAAGGATTCAGAAGGTCAACAACAATACCATACAGAGATCAAGAATTTATTAGGACGACATCAGCAGGTTTTTGAGGCAATTCCACTAGGGAGACCACCTGACAGGGGGTCTGAGCACACCATTGAGTTGAAGGAGGGGGCCAAACCTATGATCACCCCCCCCGCCCCCTATCGTCATCCTAGGAGGTTCAAGGATGAGATAGATAAGGCAATCAAGGAATTGTTGGCGATGGGACACATCAGACCAAGCAACAACCCATTTTCTTCTTTAATTGTCTTAGTTCTGAAGAAGGATAGCACCATGAGGATGTGCATTGATTATTGAGCCTTGAACAAGAAAACCATCAAGAACCGGTACCCTATCCCACACATTGACGAGTTGATGGATGAACTGCATGGGGCAGTTTTCTTCTCAAAAATTGATCTATGCTCTGGACATCATCAGATCAGCATCCGAAAGCAGGACATAGAGAAGATGACATTTCGATGTCATTTTGGACACTTCGAGTTCCTGGTTATGCCATTTGGGCTAACCAATGCACCCACTACATTCCAGTCTTGCATGAACCATATATTCAGAGATCAGTTAAGGAAATCAATCTTTGTTTTCTTCGATGATATCTTGATTTATAGCCGATCATGGCAAGAGCATATGAGGCACCTGGATGAGGTATTGAGCATCATGGAGGCACAGTCATTATATGCCAAAGAGTCCAAGTGCGAGTTCAGTATGACAGAGCTTCTTTACTTAGGCCACATCATCAGTGCACAGGGGGTACAGGTGCACCAAGAGAAGATCAGGGCCATTCTGGATTGGTCGACGCCCAAGAACATGACAACATTGAGGAGCCTCTTCGGGTTGTGCAACTATTACAGGTGGTTCGTTTGGGTTTTTTCTCATCTTGGGGCAACGATGACAGATCTTACCAAGCATGGGGCCTTCATATGGACCAAGAAATCACAGGAAGGCTTCGATCACATGAAGGAAGTCATGGGCACTTGTCCAGTGCTAGCACTACCAGAATTCACCTTGCCATTTGTACTAGAGTGTGACGCATCCGACGAAGGGATCGATGCAATTTTGATGCAGGGAGGACACCCCATTGTATTCGAGAGCTAGAAGCTTAGTCAACCTGAGAGGTTGTACTCCATTTATGACAAGGAAATGTTGGAAATCATGCATGCCTTGACCAAGTTCAGACAATATTTGGTGGGCAACAAATTTGTGGTCAAGACCGATCACAACAGTTTGAAGTATTTCCTTGCGCAGAAGGACCTCAGTGAGTGCCAATAGAAATGGGTGACGAAGGTACAGGCATTCGAATTTGACATAGAGTATGTCAAGGGGAAGAAGAACATTGTGGTCGATGCACTATCGAGGAGACCTATGGCATGTTCTTTGATGGAGATTTCGGCAAATTGGAAATCCCACTTGTTAGTGGAATATTCCAAGAACAAGTTCGCTTGTGAGGTAATGGATGGGAAAATATAGGATGACCAGTATAGGGTAATTGACGATGTCATATTTTACAAGGGTAGAGTCTACTTGGTGCCAAATTCAGGGCTTAAGAAGAAGATCCTCACTGCAGTTCATGATTCACCTCTAGCAGGCCATCAGGGGTTTTTCAAAACCTACAAACAGATCAGAGAAAGGTTCTCATGGAAGGGCCTCAAACAAGATGTTATGAGACATGTCAGTGAACGTGTGACTTGCCAGCAGAACAAGTCAGAGCATGCTCTTCCAGCAGGGCTACTTCAGCCACTCCCCATTCCAGAGCAGAAATGGGAGAGTATATCTATGGACTTCATCACAGGTCTACCCAAGGTCGAGGGTAAGGACTATATCTATGTAGTGGTCGACAGATTGACCAAGTTTTCTCACTTCTACGCCATACCAACAGAGTACAGCGCAGTTCAGGTAGCCGAGATTTTCTTAAGGGAAGTCTTCAGACTTCATGGGTTGTTGAAGAACATCGTCAGTGACAGAGACAATCGGTTCATAGGGACATTTTGGAGAGAGTTGTTTCGGTTGGTGGGGACAGATTTGACACCTAGCACCATCTATCACCCTCAGACAGATGGGCAGACCGAGATTTTCAACAAGTGGGTTGAAGGGTATTTGAGGAACTATGTAGGAGGACAACAGAGAGCATGGGTAAAGTGGTTACATCTAGGAGAACATTGCTACAACACCACCTTTCACATGTCTATTGGTATGACACCCTTCCGAGCATTGTACGAATATGATGCTCCCACTTTGGTAGACTTGGTCTTTGGGGAGAGAAGAGATCCCAAGGATAAGGATTGGATCATAGAGAGTCAGGAGATTCTCAAGTTGTTGAAAGAGAACCTACAGATGGCACAAAACCGACAGAAGATAAATGCGGACAGGCACATGATAGAGTGCAGCTTTGAGGTTAGATATTTGGTTTTCTTGAGACTCCAACCCTACAGACAATCATCTTTGAAGAAGAGTGGGGTCGAGAAGCTCAAGCCCAAATTTTATGGTCCTTACAGGATCATGCGCCGAGTAGGCGAGGTTGCTTACGAGCTAGAGCTTCTAGAGGGGAGAAAGATTCATAACATGTTCCACGTGTCTTGCCTCAAAAAGGCAGTGGGACAATTCATTAGCACATCAGAGGAGCTTCCCGCATTGGATGAGGAGGGACAATTGGAGTTAGTTTCGATGGAGGTTTTGGAGTTCCGGGAGAGAAAACTGAGGAGTAGGGTCATCAGAGAGTGTTTGATCAGATGGAGAGGGCTTCGAATAGAGGATGCTACTTGGGAGAGCGAGCAAGTGTTGCAGCACCCTGGACTGGTATTGCTTGAGGACAAGCAATTTTGGGAAGGGAGGACTGTAATGTCCCTTTCCAAATAGGAGCTCCAGAGAGGAGGCTTAATGGTCTAAATTGTCCCGTTAAATTATAGCCAGGTCCAAAGAGGGGTAAACAGGGTTACTAGAGGTCACTCCAGTCATAGGTGTTATATTCAGAAAGTGACATTGACCTAAAAAGGGTTAAAAGCACTTTTAAGTCATTATGAGCTAAAATTAGAAGTCAACAGTGAATTAGGGTTTCAACAATGATTTAGGGTTTTGGAAGTCAACAGTGAATTAGGGTTTCAACGTGATTTAGGGTTTTGGAAAGCTATAAAGGAAGGGTCAACGACCTAATTCATCATTATGCAGATTATGACTTGTCATTGAGGAGAAGAGGCGCATCTCAGGAGAGATAGTTCAGTATATTCCAGGAGGAAGACACCAGTTGGCTGATTTCGGTGTTGAAAGACACACCCTAGTCACTAGGAAGATCATCTAGGTCTTCCATCATTCTTCATTGATTCCACAATGCTCCCATATTCCGGGTATTATCTTTTAGTTACTTATTTGTATTCTGGCTAAGATCCTTTTGTCTTTTGATCTAGCCGAGTGTTGTTATTTTATTCAACCACAGTTGCTTATTTGTATTCCGGCTAAGATCCTTTGTCTGTTGGTCTAGTCGAGTATTATCAATTTATTCAGCCGCATTCGGCCATTTCGTAATCCACAGAGATATCATAATACAAACTTTGCAGTCCTTGTTGCATTTATTATTTGTATGATCATTTATATGTTGTAAACCTTTGATCCTACACACACATTAGCAGCGTTTCCTAGACTAGCCAAGTCAGGAACATTACAATGCACCAGTCAATGGAGATTCATTTCTTGGTCAATGGTAGTTCTTGTCCATTTATAGGATCCCTAAAAATAAACAATATTTTTTGTTTTGAAATGCTCAGTTCTTTGACTTTGTTTCTGTCCAAACCAGTGCTATAGTAATCATACATTCTTTTCCTATAATCAGAAATAGAGGTCAATTTTCCTTGGGCACTTGCAATGGAATTCACAATGATGTCCAAATAAGTGGCCAAGGAAACTCTGCTAGGCTCTCTAATGTCCTTTAATTGTTCCTCAAGGGTCCTTAATATAACCAAACCCTCATCAATTTGAGTGTTTACATTGGGTGGTTGTGGTGGGTTGGGGTTTTGATCTTCTTGGTTTTCTTTTGAGATGTATACATTGTCTTGGAGTTCCATTATATTATATGTGCTGCAATTTAAAAGCCATGGCATGTAAATTAGGTTGGTTTTTTAATTAAAATACAAAATTACATTTATTTTTTTTTAATTTAGATTCTTGGGAGAAAAATACTAAATTGAAAATGACTAAATTGGGTTAAAAATAAGATAAATCAAACATACCTGGACACTGTGGCAAGATCCTCCCTTTTTTTCTCCTCTATAGCTCCTCTCTCTTTGCTCAATGAGAGTCAAAACATGAGCGTGATTTGTGCACAATGAGCACAAATCGCATTTGCGGCCCTTTGAATTTTTTTAACAAAAGGAACATGTGCGCGTTTCTGCCACTAAACCTATGTGGTAAACCTCATGGAGTTTCGAGCACTTCCAAACCTATATATTTAGGAACGTGTGTGCATTCCTAAAAAACACACGCACGTTCATGCGAGTGCGTTCTTGCTGACCCTCTTGCCACTTTTTTAGCCATGAACTTCTTGCACTCACCCATATTTAAAATCTATGCATTAACTTTGGATCAAAATTATGTTTTTTTTTAATTCAATTCTAAAATTTATATATTTTTTATATTTATAATTTAGTGAATTGTTACTCATACTTTTCAATTAAGGAGTTGGAAATTATAAAAGTTAAATTGTTTTAGATTTATAGAGTTACAAGTTTATATTTTTAATATAATTTTTTTTAACAATAATTTTATAAGTTTTTATATAAGTTGTATATAAATATTTTTTAATTATTTAATTTATATGAAACATTCTTTTATTGTATTTAAATAAATCAAGTGTATTTTACAATTTAATAGAAAGAAATGTATGAAAATTAATATGAGGAAAATGTGTAATTCATGTATAATTCAACCTAATATAATATTTAAAAATAATTAAAAACAATTACAATCCTACATATAGCTTGAGTGGGCCTAATGGTTAAGAACATGTGTTTCCTCTTAAGAGGTCATAGGTTCAAATCTAGAGGGGGGTAAGGTATGTATACCTTTGTAGACTTTACCAGTCAAATCCCTGAGCTAAGGGGGGTTGAGGGGGGTCCCTTGTCCCACAAACAAGGGGGTCTCATACACCAATTTGGTGTGCTGGCTTGGCCGTGACCTTAAAAATAAATTATTATTATTATTATAAAAGAGTTATTGCATTTCATTTAATATCAAAATATAATGTAAACAAGAAAAATAAGAAAAGAATATTAAGTATTAATATACATACACAACATTATAGATCCATTTTAATTGGAGATCTTTTAAGCATCAAGATGATCTACATTTCAATTTATTTTTGATTCATCTAAATATCTAATGAATTTGAAGTTAAAATAAATCTAGTTTTGAATTACTTTTCAATGATGTTAAATTAAATTAGAATATAATGTTCTTTCCTCATTAAACTTATAACAAAAAGTTATGCATTATAGAAACAAAAATGATATTTTAACTTATAATTTTTTACATTTTTGTTAACTAAAGAGGTCATGAAAACCAAACACTCATAACCATATAGATTCATGAACTAAACACCCATCCTCTAAAAAAAATTTGTAAACTATAACTAATAACGAAAGAATATTCTTTAAAAAATTGCAAACAATAACTAATAACACAACACAAGGAAATAAAGAGAATTGTGGAAATAACTAGTAGCAAACAAACATATTATAGAGAATCCTAACACATATTTATATATCGTTAATTGGTATCATAGTTAATAACTCTTCCATGTACCTAATACTAACTTTTAGGATATGGTAGAGAATGGATATATAACTAGGGTAAGTCTGATGGTATAATATTGAACACATGTTTAAAGTAGGTAGTTTTCCTTTATAAGAGATCTAAAATAGGTTGGGTTTAAAATAGGTTTTGATTTTAAAATTTTATACTACTACGTTATAAAAAAAAATATTATTGAAAAAAAACAAATATAAAATTATTCAAACTCTGTAATAATAATACTCAAAACATGATTTAAGGTGCAATCTTTTCAAAAAAAAAATAACATATCTTATATAAAGTTTACATTTGTGACTTAGATGCAATCTTTTAAATATTATTATTGAAAAAAAACAAATATAAAATCATTCAAACTCTGTAATAATAATACTCAAAACATGATTTAAGATGCAATCTTTTCAAAAAAAAATAACATATCTTATATAAAGTTTACATTTGTGACTTAGATGCAATCTTTTAAAAAATAAGAATAACATATTTTTATATAAAGTTTATATGTGTGATTTTGATGGTTTTTAAGGTATATGATCTAAACATAATAATGTCATAGTAAAAAGTTGATAGGTTGTGAGATTTTAAAATTATAATAATCATGTAAGTTAGTTCAAGTTAGTTCCATATGTAAGGAACACTAATATATGTATGAAAGCAAGTTTACTAAGGATGCTATTTACAAAATTGGGGGAAGCATCCCTAAGATTTTTTCCCAAGGTTTTTTTTAGAAAAAAATAATATTTAACATACAATATGGTGAATTACATTTTAACCCAATATATTTGACCATTAAAAAATCTGTCATTACCACTTCCCATTAAAACACCTTAAAGTCTAGATTGTACAATATAAAGGTCCTCATTCACCCAATCATATATTTAAAATTTCAATTTGTTATCATATTAATTAAATTCAAGAAAAAAATAAAAAGTTCTAAAATTACTATGGATATGGAACACTACAATATTAATTAAATTCAAGAAATAAATAAAATGTATTAAAATTACTATGAATATGGAACATTACAATAGTATGTGTTTGATATGGCATAATAAAATTTATAATTAATTAAATATCTAAATAAAAAACAACTACATTAAAAGAACACACTCCACCATAAATATTATTAAATTATAAAAAATAATTAAAAAAATAATATAAATATTATTAGATTATAAAAAATATAAAAAAATTAATTATATAAATTAGAATAAATTAACATCTAAACCAACTTCTTTATGTTGTTATATAAAATTTGCAAGTCTCTTATAATTATTTATTATTTTGTTAATACTAACTTTCCATCCTTGCCTTTTGGATGACTATCGTTGTGAGCATAATCCCCCAATTTCCCATTTCCAACTTGTCATTATAAATCCCATATTTCTCATAAATGCGTCATTATCCCTTTTTTGTTATCAACCTTTCATTATCATTGTAGGTTAATTTTACATTCAAATATCATAGTTTTGATTTGTTAATATATCACAAGGCTTGTTATCATATTAATTATTATTCTTATTTTTAATATTATAAGGCATAGTAAACAAACATTCATATATTATAAAGATATTTTTATATCATTAACCTATATTTAATATTACTTAGTGCACTTGTCATTGGTGTTGGAGAGTGTTTGTGTAATTTGCTAGTGTTGATCTACATTAAATTGTTGGAACATAATATTCAATGCATTAGAATGTTTGGCTTATGGTGATGTATTAGAAAAAACCTTGCGAATAAGTGCAGAGTGCTAGTGCTTATGGAAATCTTAAGTGTTGCAGTATGTCTATCAATTGAATCAGTTGCCCTCCTTGGTAAACAATGTTCCACATTGAGTGTCCTCTTTACAACTTATGTTTTTTAGCTTTCAAATTAGGAAACTTAGACAATATTTTCTCTAAGGAAAGCCATTTAGATTATGTAAGGTATTGCCCACCTCAAAAATTCTAAATATTGGAATCACCTTGTTACACATATAGTTGGTTCAATGTTCTATGAATTTTATTTTTTTAACATTGGGATTGCTCCACTTTGATAGTCATTGATAACCTTCTCTGACTAGTCATGAGTAAAACATCTAAGTGACACAAGGTTGACCCCTCAATGATAAAAAAATGTCATCGATAATGAGATAGCTCTTCGAGTGATGGTGAATGTACTGCTGTTCATTAAGAGAGAGGTGAGAAGGGAACTATTGAGTTTGGAGATACACTAGGATGTCTCCATACCATGTATCAGATGAGGAAATGAGGAATAAATGTTCATCAAGAAATGAGTTAGTTTCAAACTAACACTAACTATCTTGAGGTTACTCTGACATCATCTCTGCAAAAGAGAGATATTTATTCACTTTAGTAGAGGCAAACTATAAATCAAATTCTTACAATATTACTATCCATTTGGAATAATTTCCTTTCATTATTCTTTGGGACAAGATATGATGCATTGGATTGACGTTTATACTCACTATCATGCATTGAAGAAGGATGTAATCTCAAAGTATTTGGACAGCATGAGCTACTACCGACACAAATTTTTCAACATGAGAGCATCATAGCTCATACCTAGCAAGACCTTTGCTAATATAGTACACCACATTCTCTTGATGTGAACCATCCTTCTAAAACAAAACCATACCAATGGTTGACTTAGATGTTTCTAGACACAATAAGAATTCTTGGCTATAGTTTGTTTGTCTCAACAATGGGATGGACATAAAGACCTTTTTCAAGGCATCAAATGACCATTGCATATAATAATCCCATACAAATGGAACTCCCTTCTTCAAAAGGCACATGAAACCTTTTGTGATCTTGACATAATTGTTAATGTATCAATGTAAAAAAATTGTCTTTCCTTAGAGACTCTGCAATTGGAAAATATTTCACGAGGATGGAAATTAAACTATTGCTTCCACTATGAATGGGTTGACCATGATATTGTACTTGGACACTATGAAACCAATCAATCACTCACACACAACACAAAATATGCATTTGTGTAGATTCAGATGAGTTTTATATAACTGACATATTTCAAAAACTACATGAAGATTAGATGGATGCTCAACTCTTTTCTTTGAGTTAGTGGATAAGTCATCCAAATATGCTTTGACAATATGTTTGATGTCATTGAATGCATAAAACATGGCCCACTAAAATATGGCTCTAGCAGTTTGAAGGAAAAATGATGTTTTCCTATAGGCAAATGCACCCCAAGGATAGATGAAGGGTGTGTGCACAAAGTTGGTGGATGAAAATATGGCAAGGGGGTCAGTAGGAACATGTGTGCATTCTCTGGAATGTGCACGTGTTCTTGATGATATAGGTTTGGCAAATCTCGAACCTCCACTCAGCTTACCACATAGGTTCATCGACAGGAATGTGTTTCCCAAGAACGCGCACACATTCCTCTGATACAACATTTTTAATGGGTCGAGGGCATGATTTGTGCCCATTTGCACACATCGTGCTCACATTTTTACCCTCATTTAGAAAATAGAGAGGAGGAGCTCTGTCAATATCTTTCCACTGTGTCCTAGTCAAGCTATGTATGCTTGATTTCTCTTAGTTTCCTCCCAGTTTAGTAATTTTTACTTTTATTCAATTAATTTAATATATTCTAAAAGAAACTAAATTATAGAAATTTGTAATCTTATAGAGAAATCTTATCTAGAAAATTCAGAGAGTCACCTCTTACATTGCCTAACATTTCCCCTTTAAAAATAACTATAGATAATTTACAAGAAATGAGATTATTTTATGGTTTTTTTATTTCTTAAAATATGTATTGATGTTTTTTGTAATTTTCTATTTTAATTTTAAAAACCGACCTAATTTGCATGCCATGCCTTATTAAATTGCAACATATATTATAAAATGGAACCTAGAGACAATGTAAACAGCCCACCAATAGACCAAGGCAAGGAAAACCCCAACCCACCACAACCACCCACTATAAACACACAAATTGATGAGGGGTTGGCCACATTGAGAACACTTGTAAATGAATTAAGGGGCACAAGAGAACTAAGCAAAGAGTCCTTGTCCACTTCATTGGACGTCATTGTGAGGTCTATTGCAAGTGCCCAAGGGAAATTGACTTTTATTTATGAATAGAGGGCAAAAATGTTTGAGTTTTACAACATTGGAATGGATAGAAACCAAGTTAGAGACTTGGGTATTTCAAAACAAGAACTGATGTCTATTTGTATAGATCCTCGATATAGACAACAACCACCTGTCAAGAAGAAACACATTTTCATTGACTGGTGCATCCACCCACAAATTATTCAAAACTAGATGGATAGGTGGTACATGGTATTTGATAAACCTCCCTTCAATAACAAGGAGGTGTCTTATATTTTTTGCGAAAATTATGGGATGAATTTATTTTGGGTCACCATGTCAACTACTTTGACATGGGTGACTTCCATAGGGTGGGTCAAGGGTCCACACAAGACTGAGAGAATGTTAATCACGATCCCATGTTAGGTCCTCATCCCCCCAAGAGAAGGCCTGACCCCCCTGCCCAACATCCTCTTGTTGCATAAATCTTGTAGCAGGTACATGTAGCTATAACATCATTGAATCAAAGCCTAATGCAACACGGTAGCTTTGTCGCACTATCTCGACAGGAGGTTCATGTCAGTGACATTGATAGAGGGGTTAGAGCTCTACCCCATACAACAGAGTGCAGTGAGGAGAGGGCACATGGACATAACAGTCATCCATGTGAACCTCACAGATGCTTGAGTTGCGAGCATACTTGTTATGGGCCTTTGGAGGCCAGTGGACAAAAAATCTTCATGGAGGAGGTTAGTATATTAACCATCTCTATGTTCATCATCGTTATATATTTATATAGTATTCCATGTATTTATATCAATATTTTATTGTATGTTGTTTTGTAGTTTCTATGACCATATAATAGACCTTCTATGCCCATGGATGCACTAGTTTTTGTCTCCACCACTAACGTAGAAGTAGAGGCAACCTGCTCATTTGGTGTAGCCCATACACATGTATGTGTCACATTTGATAAATTCACCATAGTCATTTCTTTATTTTATGGCATCCTCAATTTTTTAATGTTCTTGTCTTTATACAAGTTGTGGGACCATACGATGTTGAGGAATGTCCACTTGGGATGGAAAATTCACCTACATCACAGGTATCATGTGTAGAGTTAAATATCATTTAAATTTCAAATTTGTTGTATTTATGTTGTTGAATTTTACTATTTGGTACTAATAGTTCAATATTATTAATATGTATGCAGGTTGTTGATAGTTTTGCTAGTTATAGTACTAGTCCTCTCCCTGGGCACCTGGCCAAAACTTTTGGGTTACCTGATTCCAAGCCAAGAGTATTGCCATCACTTGTACAACCTGTGGGGGTCCATTACCACCCACCCCCAACATCTTTCTTATTACATGCATCCTCAGTGGATGCACTCGCATGCCACCCATCTATACCACCTCTTCCATTGCATCCATCCATAGTGGATGCACCTGTATTCCACCCACCCCCACCACCATTTCCATTAGGTCCATCCGCCAAGGCTTCCACAATAGAGGTTTCCTCAGAGAAGATTGTACAACTAAGTGATCCACCTGCCAGTGAGTTGCCATCGAGGCCCGAGATATTCACGATGAGATAATGTGTTGATGATAATTTTTTTTGTATCATGAATTTGATTTTATGCATATTTGTTTAATTTTCATGATTTAATCCTTGTAACTAACGTAGGGTGGCATCATTGAGACATTAGGGTCGCGGAGGAGGGTAACACCCTCACAATTTTCAGTACCATATGCGGTGAGTTGTCTTATGTTAAATTACAAAGTATCATTTTGTAAGTCTTTTAATTCATTGTGGAGAAAAACTTATAACAATGTTTTTTCTTTGTGCAGTCTTTGGAGCGACAAAGTACGCCTAGGCTCAGAACCACTCGAGTTTCTTCTTCAAGCGAGAGAAGAAATATATATTTCCAGGATGCTCCTGAGGGTGGCAAGGGTGGAAGCAATCAATGATTGACCAATTACTGCCATTTTGTATCTAGGCCACCATATGGTTGTTTTTTATGTTAGGGCACTTGCTGTCGTTTTGTATATTGGGCACAAGGTGCCATTTTGTAAAAAGACAATGTTGAATACACACACACACACACACACACACACACATTTCATGGCACATTTTTTTTATGAATCTCATTGTTTCTACATTTTCTATTGATGAATGTACGAATTTCAAAGTGTATGAATATATGATTTTATTTAATTTGATTAATTAGTTTTTAAAGTGTTAAGGAAGTCTATGCAAGTAAGAATAGTTCATTTTTTCTAAAGTGATTATAAATACTTGTGTTATGCATTAATGAATCTCTTATGGTGGAAAATTTGCAAAGTGCTAAATCCATACACAATTAATGGTTCTCATTACCTAAATTTGATAAAAAGTTGACGTCTCATCCTAGTTAAGACTCTAGGAACCAATAATAACAATCATGTAGGATAACATAATCACAATAGAAATAAGAGAATTGAAACCTCACATTACTCTATCCAAAATGAAGCATGGTTCATTATAATGGAAATCACAACATGTTACAAGGGCTTCTTAATACAAAATCAACACATAAAATATGAGTGCACAAAAAAGCCTCACATCAAATGAAAATATACCTCTGATTCTCCATTAAGCTTGCCAAAATGTTGTACAATGTAGCCCAAATTTTTTTTAAACATACAACACTATTTTGGTGTTTAGAATCCTAAAGTTCAAATACATGTGATGAAATGGTACTTTCTGTAAATGTCACCTTTTGTAAACGTCAGCTCAAACAACATCACCAATCTCATTGATTGGTTGAAGATTATGGCTATAAATGGAAAAATATTAAAGGGTGTGAAATATATAAATAAATATATAACCTGGAGCTATGTATAACTCTTAAGTAACAATATCTATCACATTCGATAGTTTTGATTGAGATTAGTTAGTATTTGAGGAGTGGAAAGAGAAAGGCAAGGTATCTGTCTCTTAGTGAGTCGAGATTGATATGCCTAGGGAATGCATATCCTTCAACATTGATAAAATTAAACTGATTTCCAATCCACTGGACACACTTGGGTGCACTTGGTGGATGAATATGGTCGATGGAAAAGGAACCAAAGCACTCAAAGTTGATGGATGACACTTGAGTCCACCTTAAAATACTACTTTCAAGGAAATTATCATATACAAAAGAGGATGCCTCAAAATTACTAAAACATCATCATCAATTTGCAATATTGCAAACTTGTAAGAAAACAAACTAATACATCACATAAGAGTGATCTAGATCACAAAGACTAAAATTTAACTAAGAACAATGATATGCAAGAAAAGTTATTAGATTTTGATTATTTTTCAATATGATCTTCGACAAATCTACTTATAAGCTCAAGTCCATGAATCATAAATATATTAATCTTCAAACTTTATCATTAGTAGGGAAAATTCTTGATCTTTTAAAAATGTTTTTTTTTAAATGAAAAATAAACTCAAGTTCATGAACCATAAATATATTACTTTTCTATATTTAGTGCTAGTTACTTGACTTAAAGACCCCAAAACTAGAAAAATTTAACAAAACATTTAATTAGTATTGTACACTAAAGAAATTTTGAGGAAACAAATGTGACTTACCTAAATTGTGTTGACAATCATACTAAAGGCAAGAAATATTGCACATATGGGTAGTGCATGAAGCTCCAAAGTTCCACATTTCAATTTGAATGTTTAAAAAAATCACATAACTATGATCATCATAAACACATAACAATAAAAATAATATCTTGCAACACATAAATAGGTGCAAATGTATGCATATCAAATTTTTATATCATTCTAACTAAACCCAACAAATACTAAGCAATGAATCACTAAGATAAGTAAAAATTAAAGTTCTAACCTTTTAAGGCCAAAATATAGGTCGTTACATTTACAAATCCCTAGAACACCAATATGATCTAAAATAGACTAACCCATCCTTGCATGTCTTGCCATGTATATGAGATGAACAAAGTTCTCTCACACAAGAATAATCCAAAATACTTGGAATATAACAAAGTAATCCATATAGGACTGTAAATAAGAATGAATAATAAGATATAATAAGATAGATTACAATTGAGAATGAGGGCCTGCTTATATACCCACGCAGGGGTGCCCTTTACCAATAGTCATGTCCTTTGAGACATGACCTTTC
>ML801927.1:276572-301201 GCA_009831015.1 Picea engelmannii | reverse complement strand
ATCCCATGCCTTGCCTTTCCTTGCCATGCCTTGACATGCGATGCCTTTCCATGCCATGCCATGTCTTGCCTTTCCTTGCTATGCCATGCCTTGCCTTGCCATGCCATGCCATGGCATGTCATGCCTTTCCTTCCCTTGACTTACCTTGCCAATCCATTCCATGCCATGTCATGCCATACTATGCCTTGCTTTGCCATGCCATGAATTTCCTTGCCTTGCCATGCCATGTCATGCCTTTCCATGCCATTCCATGCCATGCCATGCCTTGCATTGCCTTTCCATGCCATGCCATGCCTTGCCTTGTCTTGAATTACCATGCCATACCTTGCCTTGTCATGCCATGCCTTGCCTTGCCAAGCCATGTTATGCCTCATGTTTACATGTCATTCCTTGCCTTACCTTTCCATGCCTTTCCTTGCCAAGCCATGCCTTGTCATGCCATGCCTTTCCTTGCCATGCCATGCCTTGCCTTTCCTTGAATTTCCATGCCATGTCACGCCTTGCCATGCCATTCCATGCCATGCCATGTCACGCCTTGCCATGCCATGCCATGCCATGCCTTGAATTTCCTTGCCATGCCATGCCATTCCATGCCTTGCCTTTCCTTGCCATGTCATGCCTTTCCTTTCCATGCCATGCCTTGCCTTGCGATGTGTTTCCTTTCCAAGCCATGCCATGTCTTTCTTTTCCATGTCATGCCTTTCTTTGCCATGTCATACTTTTACTTGACATTCCATGTTGTGTCTTAACTTTCCAAGCCATTCCTTGCCTTGCCATGCCATGCCTTTACTTTCCATATCATGTCATGCCTTGCCTTTCCATGCCACACCTTGCATTTCCTTGTCTTGTCATGCTTTTCCTTTCCTTGAACTATTTCGAGTCTGGGTACGGGAAAGGGGGGCATGATGGAGCAGGCACAAGAATCAAAATAGTGTTACATAGGAAAGAAATGAAGTTCACAGCTACTTCCCTCATTCAAGATGCAAAATCCATTGTTGAATGGTGTTCTTCAGTAATGGGAGAGGGAAGAAGAACCCGTGAAGACCAATCATCTAGGAAAGGACATGTACATAGATATTTTTTGGAGGTGGTCGATGTAGATCGATCATAGTGGTATGAATGAAAAAAAATATAGGGAACTTGTGGATTCCATTCAATTCGAACATCAGACAATGCAATAGTTGAAATGTGGATGAGAAAACTCTCTTTCTTCTGTGGTCCATGTAGTAGTAATGAATAGGATGATTGTGAATCCACAGTCTGGGTCGATATATCAGATAGTCTATCACTCCCCATTGGTAAACTTATAACTATGGAATTATCCTAGTTGGAGGAGGACCAATCAAATATTTCAGCAGATTATGATCATGTCTCAGATCTCATACTGCTAGGTTCATTTAAACCTTCTATTAAATTTTTAATAACTAGCATCAATGATTTATGCTTTGGTCATTTTAGTGGACTCATGTGTTTGCACTCCATTTTTTGCAGGGCACATATACACAGTAGTTTCCACAAGAGGTAATGAGTGGGGCACTGACTATTGGCTGACACGTTGCTTAGAGGGAAAGCAAACCCTCATGTGATCAGTAACAGACTCCGAAGGCATTGAATTTACGATTGGGTCGATGGTTATTAAAGGAGAATATCTAACACGGGATGAAAGAATATGGAAGAAAGGCGGTTATATATATCGATATTATAGACCAAGTGAAGTTGTATACCACTTTACAAACTTGGTTGTTGCTACAAACCTCCAACTACAAACAATGCCAAGTAAGAACTCATCAAAGGTATGATAATTCTTGCCTTACACTGAGAACGAGAAGTTAATGGAGACCATCAGTATTAGAAGTGATCTCGACAGTCTACTTGAATGACCATAGGTATGTAAAAGGAATAATTGAACAAATTTTTCAGATTTATGAATGATTGAAATTTTGGCTTCATTTTATGGTTGTTATGGTATTCTTGTATTTTGTGGTTCTTTTTTGTTATTAGGGAAGTATGTCTATCCTTCCCTTGCCTTTCATTTCCTTGCTTTCCTAGCCTTTTCTTTCCTTTTCTTTCCTTCCTTGCATAGTCTTGCCTTGCCTTTCCCTACCTTGTATTGGCTTGGATTTCTTTTCCTTGCCTTACCTTGCCTTACCTTTCCTTTCATTTCCATACCAAGCCATGCCTTGCCTTACCAAGCCATGCCTTACGTTGCCATGCAATTCCTTGCCATGCCTTGCCTTGCCATGCCATGCCTTTCATTGTCATGTCATGTCATGCCATGCCTTGCCTTGCCATGTGTTGGCATAGAGTGGGCAGACCCAAGGTTCAACATTAGTTCACCAACAAGACCCTATGATATCGGCCCTTTCGGCATCACCCACAAGCAGGTGAAGTCTCACCTGAGGTATCTATGGGGACTGTAGGAATCAAGTTTCTGCAATCATGGAGGAATGGGAGACATTCATCATATTCTTTATACTTAACATTCATTCATTATATCATATGCACAGAAACATCAGATAACATATTCATACTAACCATTCATACAATATATGTGCGCCATAAATAAAACAGAAAAGAAAATAATCACAACACATCATACATCATAACATAGATATTTAATGTGGTTCACCCAAGATGGGCTACGTCCACAATGGCTAGCTTCTTCATTTTATTGTTCGAGCATTCATTACAAAAGATGCGCATTTTTCTCATACATTATGCTTCTAATAGATCCAAAATTCCCTAGACACTCTCTTAGTCTCTTATTTTCACTACCATACTACGGTTTGTCACAACATACATTCACTTAGCTCTTGACTTCACTACCAAAACATGCTTTCTAAAGACATACTCATCGCACCCCCTAACCCAAAAACCTTTTACATATTTATACTTTTACATTAGGGCTTAGCTCGTTACAATGTGGAAAAAAATGCCCAACTACTTCTAACTAACTTCCTCCTTTCACGTGCGTTGACTTTTGAAAATGTGCCAACTTCCTTCCTTTCTTCCACACCTGTTGTTCCTTAGTCGACTTGTCACACAATTTTCTCCTACTCGATTCCCAAAACTATTCCCAAGATGTCCTGCTCCAACAGGCCCCCAACACTCACTTGTGGCTTGTCCCAAGCCACTTCAGGCCTTCTTCCATGTCACCATGAAATTTTGGAACATTTCTGTTGCAGTCGCGACCTTTTCCTTTACTTTTGTTTCCTGCTGCAAAATCCCCTATGTTGTCTTTGTAGTAATGTGGGTTTTCATCTTCTTTGTTCTCTCTTGCACTACCTGCTTCACTATGCCTTGCTCAGCTGTAAGTTCTTGTGTTACCCGGAACACTTCCTCCTGCAAGATCTTAATATTCTATGCACGAGCCTGTTGTTCTACTCTCATTTGATTCATGTCTAAGTACATCTACCTATTCTTCGTGATTGCAGCCATGGATGATTTTAGGGGCTAAATTTCGCTCATGGGCTAATTTTCCATGGTTTTTCCAAAAACGAGATTCGCTATTTTAAAAATGATTCACCCAAATTCTATAGGATAAAACAATTTTACCTTAAAAATCACCAAAATTTTATAAAAACTATATAAAATCCTTATAAATTTGAATATTTTTACAAAAATATCGCCAAACATTTATAGTTGGCATATGAAGGCTTAGTAAGATTCGCCAAGGTTTCTACATTTTAAAACAAATTTCCATCCTTAAAATCATCCCTGATTGTAGCCATCTTTTCTACTGGTGGTAGAGTGCTCATCATCTCTTTAAACTTTTGTGCCTTATCCTGTACAACCTGCAACTTCTACCCTATTCCTTGCAACTCTGCATATTCTGTTAGCTAATTCCATACTTTTGTGCTTTCTTCATAAAACTTGGCACACTCCTCCTCCAAACTCTTGATACTTTCCACTGTTTTCGTCGTTCTCTTCTCCCTTTGCTCCCTTTCCTTAGGTGGAGTGTTGGGCATAGTGCGCACTTCTAAGTCTACTATATTTTCATGGAAGCCCCGAATGGATTTGCTAATCTTCAATACTTTCTCTTCTAATGGAGCATATACTTCCATCATGACCTCTAGAATGTCGCTATAAACCTTTTGGATTGCCTCTTGTAACCTTTCTTCTTTATGTTCAACCTCATCCTACTCCATCATAACTTTGTTGTATTCTATATGCAATGTTGTATTATCATTTGTCACTTTGGTCAACTTCATCGTTGTCAACTCTATGTGCAATTTTATTTCGTGCATAACACTTTTCTGCAAACCCTTTAATACATTCATCGGCAACTATGACAAGACTAAGTCAATACGACTTAATGCTTGTGATTGCTCATGTATCTCTGTCGAGGGAAAATATATAGCCCCTGGTAATATCTTTATCATTCGACACTCAGTTGATACTTCTGATGGTTGAGAGGTCATCGGTCGTCCTTCTGTAATCTTCACTGTACTCTCTGTTTGTTCTTCCTCTTTCCTTTTCTCTGGTGCTATCTTGGCTGCTTCCAAAAGTGGATGCAATGAAGTTATCTACTCCTGCACATACATGTTTATCTCCTATTATTTCTACATCGCGTGCTAAAATGATTTTTCCATCACTTCCTTTACTTGATCTCCTATTTTCTCTTGGTCATCTTTTGTCAGGTCCTGGGTGGCCCATAATCCTTCGAGAAGTTACTCGGGCTTGGACCTGACATTGATGCTCCCAAGGATTCCTTGAATACAGTTATCGATGTCTGCCTGGTGCATTATTTCTTCTTCTTTGATGAGGCTTCTCTTGTCTTGGTGGTGCCATTTCTCACTACAACTAACTTACATCTGCAGCTTACATGCTCGGCTTTGTCAAACTCGCTTGGCTCTTTCTGTCTCTCTGAATGATCAAACAACAATAACCTTTTCCTATCGGTTCCTCATCTACTTTTATAGTCTGTTGCCAGTTGTTTCCATTCTTCTTCATGCCCAAGTTTCCAATCTAATCCACTTGCATTTGTATTCAATTATTTACCTAACTCTTCATTAACTTTGTATCCTCTGACGAAGCATACACTATATTTTCCAGACTGTCAAAATCCTCTTGTCGTTTTTCATTTATGACTACGCATCTCCACTACCTCGTCGTCATGTTTGTTCTTTAATTTTTTCCTATCATGTTTGTTCTTTAATGTTTTTCCCACCCTCTAAGCATATATTTGTCTCAATTCAATCCTCCTTCCTCTACACAATTCCTTCCTCTTTCTACATCTCTGTGACATTTTTTGGTTTATATCCTTACTAGTTTAACTGTTTGAACAATACCCTATGCATAACTTCAACCTTATGCCTCTTGCCTCAAACTCTTTTTCTTCTTTTGTTTTTCTTTTTATAATACAAATACTATTATACAAGTAATATGGTACACATACTACGCGCTTAGACTAGTGCACAGAATCCCAGTTGTCCCTATACAGTTTTAGCTGGCTATCGTTAACCTATCTTTCCACAAAATCTCCATTCAGTTTCTCCAACTAAACAACAACTGCCTCTGTCACATATCTTATCAGATATGGACCCAACCAATGCATTTGAAACTTTCCAGGGTGCTGCAAAAACTTGCTATCATAGAGTAAAACTAAGTGTCCTATCTAGAACTTATTCTATTTAATATGTCTGTCATGCCATGTTTTTTTCATGTGCTTTCTGAACTTGCTGATGAAATCCTGCAGCAAAATAGTCCTCCTCTAGTTTTACTAGTTCTGACAATCTTTTCTCTACTGCCCTAGAATCTATGAGTTTTTTCAATGTGGCAATGCGCAGACTTGGTACAATGAATTCTATAGGCATAACTACTTCTTGGCCATGCACTAATTTGAGTGGTGTTTGTCTTATCAACTTATTACTTGTAGTCCAATATGACCAAAGTACTACAGGAATCCTCAAGTCCCAGTCATCTCAATTTACATTACAAATCTTCTCTAGTGCATGCTCTAGGATCTTATTGAATGCTTCTACTATTCCATTTGCACGAGGATGGTAAGGTGTGCTCTTCTGATGATGAATATGGATTTCCTTTTTCAAAGAAACAATCATCTTATTCAAAAAATGAGTTCCCTGATCACTCATAAGTATTCTTGGGCATCCAAACCTTGTAACAACATTTTCAAACAAAAATCCTGCAACAGTCTCCAAGCTGCAATCTCTAACCGGTTCTGCTTCATCCCATCTGGTCAAGTAATATATCATAGTAATGATGTATCTTTTTCTTGACCTCTTTGTTGGTGGATTGATTGGTCCTATGAAATAAACTTACCATTTATCAAAATCCTTTAAGGTAACTTGGGGCACTAAAGGCATCTCATTCCTTCTGAATGGCTTCCCAACTCACTGAAAGACATCACACATATGACAGAATTCCTTAGCATCCTTATGAAGGGTAGGCCACCATAATCCTATGATTAAAATATTATGAGTCATTGCTTTCCCTGCATAATGGCCTCATGCAACTCCTTCATGTGCCTCTGCTAGAATCAAATATATCTCATGTTCCGATGCACAACATCGCATAATACCATCTATGCCTAACTTGTACAAATTCCCTACTATAAGTTGATAGTTTGTTGCCTTTACTATTAACTACTTCTTCTACGGAACTGTAAAATCAGGTGGGGATAGTCATGTTCTCAAGAACTGGACTATGTCTGCAAAATAATCATCAACCATCTATATTGCAAATGAGTGCATATTTGGTAGACTGTCATCTAAATTTTCTACCTCTTCTCCTCATAATATGCACTACAAATTATCAGGTCTTGAGTTTAACTTTCTTGGTTTCACAATCACTTCAAAGTCATATTCCTCAAACAATGACAACCATATGCATATTCTCCCCTCCAACACTATCTTATTAACTAGGTATCTCAATGCAAAATGATCTATATACATATTGAAGTGTGATCCCAACAGGTAGTTACTAAAATTATGCAGTGCATATACCATTGCCAATCCTTCTCGCTCCGTAGTCGTGTAGTTATGTTTAGTAGTTGATAAATTCCTACTAGAAAATGAAATAGGATGATCTAAACCTCCTTCTCCTAGATGAGCTAGCATTGCGCCTAATGCTATAAAATATGCATCTACTCCTTCTTCCAATATGGGAATACTAAAATCGGTGCGGTGACCAGTTTCTGTTTCAAAGTATCCAAACCTTGCCGAAATTCCTCATTCCATTGAAAAATTTACCTCCTTATTTAACATCTTTTCCAACCGAGCTGTGATATGTGTGTATCCTCTAATGAACTTCACGTAGTCCCCTATATGGCCCAACGTTTCTCTTAGTTGTCACACTGAAATAGGTGGTGGAAAGTAAACAGTCACAACAATATTCACAAGATCAACCAAAATCCCCTGTTTACATACTACATTTCTTAACAAGATCCCAAATGGCGCACAAAAGATACACTTCTTTAAGTTCAATGAAATATGAAACTATGTACATCTGTCCAACATTAAGTGCAGAGTCTTAAGATGGTCATTCAACAAACTAAAAAATGTCCAATCATCTAAGTATACTTCTAAGAACTTATGAATAAACTCTTTAAAAGATGTTACAACAACTCTAGAACAAAAGGCATAACTATGTACTAGTAAGATCCCCATTCCATCACACAAGTTGTCTTATGTCTATCCTCCTGCGCAATCTTGATCTGATGATACCCTGAGAATCCATCCATGAATGAATAAGCTTCTTGTCCTCCTACATTCTCCAACACTTCATCTACAATGGGTCATGTAAGAAAGCATCATTTAACTTCCTCATATCTATGCATATTCTGATTCCCCTTGTTTTCTTATCATGAACCACCATCAGACTGATCCATTTTGACTTTGCGACAAGTTTAATAATTTCGTCTTCTAGCATCCTGTCTATCTCTGCTTTCACTTTTTTCTTATATGTTGGGTTCAATCTGTATGGTATCTGCTTCACTAGCTTGGCATTTGGCTTCAAAGAGATGTTCATCTCACCCAACTCCCTAGCAATCCCCTTAATTTCTGAGAATGTAGTTGGGAACAAGTCCTAATATTTGCACAATAAATTAGCAATTTTCTCCACAGTTTCTTCAGTCTAGTAATCCCCAATGTTCGGAAACTTGGGATTATCCTTTGTACCAATACTCACTTTACGTGTTTTCAATGGTTTTGCATACACAACAGATTCAAGTTTTGGACCCTCTACTATGTGCTCTTCTTCGGTCTCTGGTACTTGCAAATTTCTTGGGTCTTCCTCCTGTTAGCTCCTGAAATGTCCCATTCCAATCAACCTTTAATAAGTTTTTGAGTCTTGAAATTGGTATTCATGAAGGGGGTTCAATGTCCACCTTTTGTCTTCAAAATGCTGAACAATTATTTTTTATTTGGCATATGACATCCCTAATGAAGTACGAGGAAAGTGTGTTAAGGTTTTGGTGATTACAATTCCAAGTCACTTGCAGAGAATTTTATCTATCATGGATGATTTATAGCCCTCACAAGAACATAAGAGCATAACACAATTATCTTGCTATGGTTTTGATATGCAACAACCAATAATGAAGACATGCACTCTGTTTTGGTTCTTTAATGATGATTAATTTGACATAATTAAGAGGAGGGTGTATATGGTAGCAACTTAGAGGAAGTCTTGTTTCAGTTTTGAGACATTAAATATATATATAGCATTTGCAAAAAACTTCTATGTTTATTTTAAACATATGAAGTTACAGATATAAAATTGATGTCTTAGGGAGATATAAGGTATATTTTTACAGATTGTGCTGATGAAGAGTTGAGTCCACATTCCTTATAGACTCATATATTGAAAGATGAAAACCTTAGTAAGTGTAAATACACAGAGATGTACATTCACTGCATACTCTATTTTATATGAACCAAGGGTTGATTGGTTGAGCTTGTCAAAGAGGGACATATCTATAGTGACAAAATTACAAAGGCCTTTCTTCAGGGTACAAAGTATTATCCTTCCAAGCTGCAATTTCAGATGCATTGTATGCTTGTCTAAAGTACTTGGAGTGACACATTATGGCATAAACACTAATTTTGCATAATGATGTAGGGGGGAGCCTAAATGACCAAAAATGGTATGCCCTTGCATATGACAGGTTATGTTATGAAATATCAAGTCTAAAATGACCACTTCCAGCCTTTAATTCACCTTCAAAGTTATTTCTTCATGCATAAAGGTAAAAACATCCATCTACAGCAAGTTGGTAGTGCAAACTGTGTTTTTCCTGTGTATTGCACTATCAACTCTTCAACTTTCAACATGGATGAGTTTTGGTCAAAATTCGACTTGGAAAGAGGATTTTTGGGTCAAGGTGGCCACATATATTTGAATATAAGATCATCCCCCATAAAATCATGCAGGTGGCACTTCGTTTCCTCAATGGAAACATTCTAGGGATCAAATCCTAGATTGTAGGAATATGACTAGATTTGGAAATTTGTATTTTCCTATTTTAGTCATGTTTTTTAGAGATATATTATGATGATATGAAAAGGTATTTTTGAAATTTGAGAGAGGTTTTTTACAAGCACTAGCTCATCTTCAAAAATCTCTCTCATTTTTCCAAAATCTATTTTTATTTGGGATATATAGGTCAATATTTGAGAAGCATATTTCCAGAAATTTTATACTATGTTTTTGCTAGCCACCTCACAAATTCAGATTTGAGTTGGATATCTTCAACAAACTAAAGATAGGTGAAGAGGTTATGAGATCCATATATTTTGGATCTATATGATCATGTAATATCTCTATAAATATCACCAAAGGGAGGAGCTAGTGATGGGATCGACTTTGGAGACTTGACTTAGCTTTTGTATGAAAGACCTTTTGAGTACATATTGGAATATAAGCTTCTTTTGCTATAGATGTTCAGACTTTCATCTTAAGGAGGAACAACAAAAGGACTATATTTCTCTTTATGTACCTTTTGTTCCAAATTTTGATGGAAATTTTGATGATGATGAGGAAGAAGGTGATGTTATTTCAGATTTGTTTCGAAGCCCTATTGCTGATAATTCTTTGCAGAAATCTTCATCTCTGCCATTAGGGTTTTATCCTGATGTTCCAATATTTGACAAATATAGTGATGATGAGAAAGAATTTAAAGTTTATGAAGGTTTGTTAACTAATGGAATCACATCTAGTTCTACTTTTCAACAAAGGGATGATCAACAATGTATGCATGCTATGGTTGATGATAGTTATGAGTCTGTTGTTCAAAATTCCAATAAAGATCCTCTTATTTTTTACTCATATTTCAAAGATATCATTGTTGGAGAGAATAATCAAAAGTTCTCTCATGATATATTTTTAAAGACTCATCCTTCATTTGATCATTATGGAGACAGTGATATAGAAGATCAATAATATATCTCTTCTTTTATCTCAGAAATTGTCAATTGTGATGGGCAAGCACATCATAGTGATGGATTTGAGTCACAGGGATATAGCAAAGGGGAAGACATACATGAGAAGTCTATGATTTTGAATCTGTATGATGGTGACCACAGTTTTGAAGATCCCATGGCAGACTTACTTGAGTCTTATCTCTCAGAGTCTCTTAAGTTTTCATATTTTATGATATCACTTGCATTTGTTAGTGAGTATGATCTCCTGAAAGAATTTTTATGGTCACTATTATGTTTTTATTATTATATTTTAATCAATGGCATAAAAATAATCTTTTCAGTCATGAGTTTAGTTGTATGGCTTCATTGGAATCATGATTTCACTTGATCAACAAGAAGTACAATTGATTAGAGTAGGAGTATACATGAATAAGCTTGGTAGTTGAGCATTTGTTTGCAGTCTTCAGTTGGTTTGCAGTATGAAGGTTTTTGGTGTTCAATGAATAAGAAGAGTTGTTTTTAGTATATCAGGGTATGACAAAAGTGAATATCAGATCTTCAAGGTTTGCAGTATAAGACTCCTTAACCCAATGGACTAGGCACTATAGAGTCCCGAATTTATATTTTTGAAGAATGATCTGATCTCAATAAGCAGAGGAGGCTGCAGGGTTTCAAATTGAATGGAAAAGCACAGGGTCTACTAGGTTCTTGGGAACCTCACAAGGAAGTTTCCATCCCAAGAAAGAGGATGATCCTTCAGATCACCTCATCATATTTCATCAATGCATGGCTCAGTTAAATATACATGATGAAGATGTGCTCATGAATATGTTTATGTATTTGTTGGAAGGGGATGCTCGTGAATGGTATAGATCCTTGCCTCCTTCTAGCATATCTTCTTTAAAATAATTTCATTTAGCATTCCATCATCGATGTGAAAGGTATTTTTCTCAGGAAATTCTTCTTGAGCATTGTTGTGAGGAATTTCATTCAAATATTCATCATGTTTATTCTTTTAGTAGTGATGATGAAATTCTTTCTATTTCTACTTCCCAAGAAGAAGATCTACCCGATATAAATGATGATAATATTGATGATTGCATTGCCGAGGATGCTTTAGATGAACCTGTTGATTCAAATCTAAATGAGAAGGATGATAATGATGAGGAAGAAGGTGATGTTATTTCAAATATGTTTCAAAATCATATTGCTGATGATTATATGTAGAAATATTCATCTATGCCATTAGGGTTTTATCCTGATGTTCCCATATTTGACAAATATAGTGATGATGAGGAAGATTTTAAAGTTTATGAAGGCTTGTTGACTAATGGAATCTCATCTAGTTCTAATTTTCAGTAGGGAGATGATCAACAATGTAATTATGCTATGGTTGATGATAGTTATGAGTCTGTTGTTCAAAATTCCAATGAAAATATCCTTAGTTTTGACACATATTTTAAAGATATCATTGTTCGGGAGAGTAATCAATAGTTCTCTTATGATTAATCAATAGTTCTCTTATGATATATTTTTTAAGACTCATCCTTCATTTGATCATTATGGAGACAATGATGCAGAAGATCAAGAACATATCTCTTCTTTTCTCTCAGAAATTGTCAGTTGTAATGGGCCATCACATCATAGTGATGGATCCAAGTCACAAGGATATAGAAAATGGGAAGACATACATGAGTAGTCAATGATTTTGAATCTGTATGATGGTGATCGTCGTTTTGAAGATCCCATGGCAGACTTACTTGAGTCTTATCTTTCAGACTCTCTTAAGTTTTCAGATTTTATCATATCACTTGCATTTGTTAGTGATTATGATCTCTTGAAAGAGTTTTTATGGTCACTATTAAGTTGTTATTATTATATTTTAATCAGTGGCATGAAAAGGATTATTTTAGACATGAAGTTACTCATATGGCATCATTGGAAGCATGATTTCACTTGATCAACAAGCAGTACAGTTGATTAGAGTAGGAGTGTTTGTGAATAAGTTCAGTACTTGAACATTTATTTTCAGTTTTCAATAAATAAGAAGAGTTTCCCTCAGTACATCAAGAACATAATGTAAGTGACATATCTCAAAATTTTGCAAAGGACTGGTTGTACGAGTTTAATACTAGATGACTCCATAACCCAATGGACTAGGCACTATATAGTCCAGGATGTATATTTTTGAAGAGTGGTTTGATCTTAATAATTAGAGAAGGTTGTAGGGTTTTCAGATTGAATGGACAGGCACAGGGTCTGTTAGGTTCTTGGAAACCTCACAGGGAAGTTTCCATCCCAGTTGGAGCCATATGTTAGCTCCTAGAAAATTCTAGTAGATTGAGTCCTTGCAAGTTGTTGAGTCTTCGAAATTCTTAGTCATCTAGCATGGTGGGTCCCTAAAATCAATCTATTCATCAAGTTTTGGTCATGTCAAGTTATGTATGTGACATGATAAAAAACCTTCAATGTTTATCTCAAACATACAAAATCTCATGAATGGACATTGGCCTTCATTATAAAAAAGGGAGGTATAAGTGCATGTAATTGAGATGAAACCTGAGTAATCTCAGTATGAGCAATGATATATGGTGGTATGTGTTCAGTTGAAGAAGACTTCCATCTTTCAGTTGAGTTTCAAATAATTTTGATGTAATTTTGTGAAAACAATCACCTACAGAAGTTTGCAACACAAATTGACTTTTTTACACTAAGCGCGTTGCAAACTTGTATATTTTAAACATGGATGAGTTTTGGTCAAAATTCGACTTGGAAAGAGGATTTTTGGGTCAAGGTGGCCACATATAATTGAATATAAGATCATCCCCCATCAAATCATGTAGGTGGCACTTCCTTTCCTCAATGTAAACATTCTAGGGATTAAATCCTAGAATGTAGGAATATGACTAGATTTGGAAATTTATATTTTCCTGTTTTAGTAATGTTCTTTGGAGATAGATTATGATGAGCTGGAAAAGTATTTTTCGAAAGTGAGAGAGGTTTTTTACAAGCATGAGATCCTATTCAAAAACCTTAATAAGTTTTCCAACATATATTTGGATTTGGGAGATATAGGTGAATATTTGAGAGGCATATTTCCATAATTTTTATACTCTGTTTTTTTCAGCCACCTCACAAATTCGAATTTGACTTGGATATATTCAACAAAATAAAGATAGGTAAAGAGGTTATAAGATCCATTTATTTTCGATATATATGGGCATGTAATATCTATAAAGAGGACCAAAGGGAGGAGCTACAAGGGGTTTGAAATTGGAGACTTTGATATACTCTTTTTGTACATGACCTCTTTGAAATACATTTTGGAATATAAGCACTTCTCTCTGTATTTGTTCAGATTTCTTTTCACATATCTATTTATGTAATTGTGAATGAATCATGTTAATTTCTCTTTGTTTATACAATGATTGATAAAGCCATTTGTCATTGCATTGATAGACGATATCACAAGTGTTTTTTCCTTGTTATAATCAACCTTTCATATGTTTTTTTTAATGTATATGAGCCTACTGGTATGATAAGCATTCTTCATCCATATCAGTCCTTTAAACCATCTGATCAATACTGTTGAGGGCCCTATTTGTATAGATGTATTCAAGTGTTTCTTGAGTGAGGGAGTTATTGAATGAGTTATTCGTTTTCTGATCTATTTTCATACATTTCATTGAGAATTTGATTAAGTTACCAAGCTCAATCGACCTACAGCATAGAGTGACTCTTGGAGTGATAACACCTTCTCCTAGTATTCCTCGAAAAAATTATAACAGTCCAAAACCTCTTCAACCGTCGCAGAAAATATGGGTGCACCATACAAGGGTACTGATCTCATCGACTCTTCTGGTGAAAATATATTGTTCTTGATAACCTGCAATGTTGAATCAATCAAAAGAGCATCATCTTTGAAACTAAAATTTAACTTGAAATTATGATTCAAGTCTTCCCATTCTGATGTTCCTCTGAGCACTTCCAGTTCTATGTACCAGTTCTTTGGGATTGTGTCCAGAGTGTGTACAAAAAAATGTGTTCATTCTTGCTTAGGTATTGAACTCCATGTCATTGTACACTATGTAATATGATCTGTAGGATAACTCAACCCAGTATACTTTTGCATAGTATATTCATTCTCTGTCCCGAACCTAACCTGTAAGAGCCTTCTGCACTACTGGAAATTCTTTATCCTTCTCTTATGCACATCCCACCATCTTGCAGGAGTGGTTTTCAATGAAACATCTAAAGCTAGTAATCTGTACTGATATGGTATCTTCAATTCAAAATCTTTTACAAAATAATTCATATCTATTATTCCATCATACATCGGGGGTTTCACATACCTCAATTCCAATCCATCGCAACATGAGGGTAATCCGAGCACATTTCCTTGTCGATACTTCATGCAATCTCTGTTTCCAATTCTCCCGAGCTTCTTTTGAATATGATGTGCATGAATTGATACTCCGCCAACTAATTACACCATCAGTTGTAGAATTAACATAATCATCTATCCGCATAGTCATATTATAAAGGTCATCAAGCTCTTTTCCGTTTACCGGTTCCACATATCTTCGTCTTTCTGTGGGATCTAACAACGCAGTAAATTTCAAGTATTCTAGTTCAAAGACCATATGTCTCTTCTTCATATCAACGATAGTCTAGTTTTCAAATGCCCAGTCAAGTCCAAGTAGCGCTAGGTAAGGGGTACTACCATCCACTATCTCAATTACTTCAAAATATGTTATGTTGCACACTCCATCAATACTAACACTTACCCCTATCAGTCTTCCAATTGGAACAATCTTATGCGGATTTTCTAACCTCAATTGAATATGTGACCAGATCAACTTCGGCTTGCCCATCATTTCCCAAGTCTTCTTTGAAATGGAATTTACATCATATCCTAGATCCAAAATAATATTTTCCATATCGTAGTCTCCTATCTGTGCATTAAGTCAAAACTTCCTATTCGTTCTTTTCTTGCGATGCACATGGTTAACTACTCACTATGCGACATGTATTTATTTATCATGTGTGCAATGGTCGATCATTGCACGCAACACACTCAAAGCAGATTCATCTTTCATTAGTTCTATACATATCTTTAAGAATCCTTTCAAATTACTAACCTTATCAACTTGCCTTTCTGAATGGTTATATATTGGAGGCATATCATACACCGATGACATGTCATACAAAGGTGGGGTGGTTGAAGTTGATGCTATCCATTATGGTTCTATTAGCTCCTTCTTGGATTTCTTATAAGTGTCTTGTTATTTCCTAGGGTGGAATGCTAGAGAAGGATATGATTCTTTCCCGACCCACCGGTGGATCCGATTTCCTTTCTCCATCGCATCAACTTTGGTTCTTGTTCCTCCATGCGTAAATGTTGTTATTCTTGGTTGATCTTCGTGCACTTCTGTTGCCATCATCTGTACATTATGGTTTCTCTTCTCTTACCACTTCTCAATTAGCTATGGACAATCTTCCATCACATGATCCAATTGTCTACAATATGTGCATGTTGTATAAGGGTTCAAAAAGTCTCATGCTAAATGCCTAGGATGATTACAGTTATAACATATAATTGGTCCTCTTCCTCTATTGAATCCTCCTCTTTTGCGACCTCCTCTTCCTCCTTGATTATAACCTCTTGGAGTATTATAATGTGGAACTCCTTCTAATTCTTCTCCTTGGACTCTGTATGCATTTGCAGTGTGTTCCCTCATCAGATCAAATGTGCGACAATATTTCTCGTCGTGTCCCACAGACTTACAAAAATTACAAAACAAGTTTCTAGTAGTGCTCTGATATTTCTGCATCAATGGACAAGCAGTAGGGTGATGACCCATCATCTTGTAGATCTCACACCATTCCCTAAGGGATTCAGAGCTCCTGTAGCCAAATAATCGCTAAAGGCTGGACACTCATTCTTATGATGACCTCTTGTTTTTCATGTAGTACACCATAATTATTCATGATTTTCTTTCCCTTTAGCAAGTTCTTGCAACTGAATGGTCAATGTTGCTAACTGTGATTTAACTTGAGCCATCCCTCCACCATTTTCTTCTACAGGGGGTGCTTTTAATTTCATATAAATCTCTAGGGCTTCTGACTACGATGTAATCTTTTGTTGCATCAAAGGGTAGCGCATATGTGGCAACAATCCTGCAATAAATCACTCCCTATGCTGCTCATTTGGAATATGGAATTTCAACCGACCCTTCAATATCTTGAATCTTTGATCATAATATCACACTGATTCATTCACTATCTACTTGATCTCCTTTGGCTCTGTAATTCACTGCAACTCAGACTTAGGTTTCTATAACTCTTTCAACAGAGCTTGTCTTATGTTTTCCAATGTTCTGACTTGTCCCATGGGTATAGTAGTCTGATACTTCATATACCATAGTAATGCACAATCTCTGAATGTCGTTGCCAACTGCGCACTCTTCGCATTATCATCTTGGACATTCTTCATAATCCATATTGTTTCAAAAATAAACAAATATTGTTTTGTATGTTCCGAACCTTCCCCATGAAAGACAAACATTCTTAAAGTGGGATCTACCCCCATAATAGTGTTTTGTGTAGTATTCCTTCTCGGTGACTCTATCTAAATCTGGGTTATTGTACTACTTCCACTACTCTGATTACCTTGACAACTATCTTTACTTCCCTTACTAAATACAATTGACAAAGTTTCTTTGGACCTTGGAAACACACAAGGGTTCGTGGGTTCAATGTAGAGTATGGCCTGAGTGGGATATTATTCTACTAGACTGAGTTGCCCTTCTATGCATGGTATGATCTGGAGTATTACACCAGTATCTCTTTCCTTAAACTCATTGTGTTTCTCTTCTATATCAGCTACAATCCTCTTCCTACTGTACCAAAATCCTTTTCCACTGGGTAATAATCTAATCTCTTCTTCTGTCACACCTTCTTCTTCTCTCGACATCATCATCTCATTCGTTCTCTCTTGCAACACTCAAACCATTCCCTAGTCAACCCCCAGTTCCCCCTACGGGTGAAGGCACTTAGCTACTAGGGCAATCAGATTCCATTTTCATAACCCCCTTAACACACAACAACATCTTAATCCAAGTATAAAATGACTTCAAGTATCTTCCGCGTAGACTCTTAAATAAATCCCTCTCACTAGTACTATATGACTGAGTACAATCTATAACAAACTCAGTAACATAACCTCCCAATATATTATCCATACAGAAATCAATTGCACGTAATATCTGATTGCTTGTATTAACTTCTTGAATCAACTCAGGGGTCCAATTCTTCGTAAAATAGTGCAAAATGTTTCGTTCTATTCAACTAACCTATGTATCCACTCAGCCAAAATATTCGGGAAATTAGCAAAGAAAATTTCATGTAAATCTGTAAAACATACCTCTGTAACAATTTATCTGTGTTGATCCACGGGTTTTAATTCTGATCTACTGTAAACTCGATATGATTCATGTCTAACCATTGTCCAATCTCTTCCTTAGTTGGTCTCTACATTCCCCTCAGTCGCAGATCTCAGTCTTGACAACCGAACCATTTGTTGGTGCAGAGTGGGCTGACCTAGGGTTCAACATTAGTTCACCAAAAAAACCCTACGATACTGGCCCTTTCAACATCACCCGCAAGCAAGTGAAGTCTCACCCGAGGTATCTAAGGGGACTATAGGAACCAATTTTCTACAGCCATGGAGGAATGGGAAACAATCATCATATTCATTATAATTAACATTCATTCATTATACCATATGCGCAGAAACATCAAATAACATATGCATACTAACCATTCATACAATATATGTGTGTCGTAAACAAAATAGAAAAGGAACTCATTAAAACACAACATAGATCATAACATAGAGATTTAACATGGTTCACCCAAGATGGGCTATATCCACAATGGTTGGCTTCTTCATTTTATTATTCGAGCATTCATTATAAAATATGTGCATTGCGCTCATACATTATGATTTTGATGGACCCAAAATGCCCTAGCCTCTCTCTTAGTCTCTTATTGTCACTACCATACTGCATTCTGTCACAACATACATTCACTTAGATCCTGACTTCACTACCAAAACATGCTCTCTAAATACATACTCATCACACCCCCTAAACCGAAAACCATTTACATATTTATACTTTTACATTAGGGCTTAGATAGTTACAATGTGTACAAAAATTCCTAACTACTTCTAACTAACTTCCACCTTTCGCACACGTTGACTCCTGAAAAATGCGCTAACTAATTTCCTTTATTCCATGCATGTTACTCCTTAGCTGACTTGTCACACGGTTTTCTCTTGTGTGATTCCCAAAACGGGTCCCAATATGTTCTGCTCCAACACCATGCCATGCCTTGCCTTGTCTTTCTTTGCCTTGCCTTTCCTTTCCATGCCATGCCTTGCCTTTCCTTGACATGATATGCCTTGCCTTGCCATTCCATGCCATGCAAAGCCATGCCTTTCCTTTCCATTCCATGCCTTTCCTTGCCAGAATAATTCATGTGCCCATAATACTTCTTGTTCCCATACTCGTTAATATAGTCGAGTATGTCTGAGATCCTAAATTAGGATTGGGAGGTACCTTCTCCCCTTCTCTTGGAGGCCTTTGTTCATTGCAGATGTTGAATCTTTGTGGAAATAAATTTACATGAGTAATTCCACCTGAACTGGGAATTACTTAAAGTGTTGATATTAATTAACATCATCTTTAATATATTACTTGAAGGATCTATTCCAAAATCATTGGCTAATTGCACAGGCCATCGATGGATCGACCTTTCATCTAACTCCTTGAATGGGACCATGCCAATAGAGTTTGGTCATATCATCAAGTTTGAACATCTCAACTTCAAAGAAAATTATATGAGTGGAAGTATTCCAACTTCATTTTCTGATTGCACAGGCCTTAGATGGATCGACCTTTCATCTAACTCCTTGAATGGGACCATGTCATCAAAGTTTGGTCCTCTAGTCAAGTTGGAGAATCTCGACTTTAGCGTGATGGGTGTTTATAAGAATGGTGGTATGAGTGGAAGTATTCCAAATTTTCTGAGCAACTGCACATCACTCAAATATGTGTGGCTTGTAGTGAACTCATTAAGTGGTCACATCCCTTTGGTGTTGGAAAATTATAATCGATTGTCATCTATCGAATTTTGTGGCAGCCACCTGAGAGGAAGACTTCCAGCTTTTGGAAATTACACTCAACTGGTCTACATCGACTTTACTGGGAACCTCTTGATTGGAAGAATTCCAATTTAATTGGGGTTGCTACACAAACTAGAGAACCTGAAGCTAAGTTATAACAACATCAATGGAATAATTCTAGTTGATTTGGGGTTGCTACATAAGCTAGAGACCCTACATCTAAGTTCTAACAAATTGGAGAACATTATTCCTCTAGTTCTAGGAAATTGCTCGTCCCTCAAGTCTTTATTTTTGGGGGGCAATCATTTGTCGAGAAGTGTACCACCTCAGTTGGGAAATTTAAAAGAGCTTACTGACCTCTTAATTAATGACCTATGTGTATCTGTGGATGGATTTTCTCATTCTGATGGTTGTGACGTTGGTGATATTGATATTTCAGGCTATTCCCCAAGCCATATTTCAAACTCTATCCCTTTTGAACTAGGAAATTGTAGTAATCTCTTCTCACTAGATCTTGATTGAAATAATATCACAGGGAGTATAAATGAAACCATTATAAGATTGAGAAATATTACACTACTTTCCCTGAAAGGAAATAAGATCATGGCTACCATTCCTGAAGAAATAGGAAAGCTTAAATCCCTTAGAAGCTTGTATTTAAATTCAAACAACTTAACCAGACATATTCCACATGGCATAGGTCACTTAAAGTTTCTCCATCAACTGGATTTGAGTAGTAAACACCTAAATGGACCCATTCCTAAAGCCATACAAAATCCCAAAAGTCTAGAGATTTTGGTTTTATCAGAAAACAACCTCAATGGGCACATTCTTAAAGCCATAGGAAACCTCAAGGCTCTCCAATACATGTAGATATTTAATAACAATATTTTTGGTAGTATTCCTAAAGTTATCAGAAAGCTCGAGGCTCTTAGATTCCTAGATAAATCTCATAACAATATTTTAGGAACTATTCCTCACAATATTACGGGTATGGTTTCACTTCATAGTTTACTTTTATCAGAAAACTCACTTAGTGGAGATCTGGGCAACATAGAGTTTCCACGTCCTAACTTTCCAAGTTATTTGTTTCACATTTCAGTTCACTTTAACTATTTATTTGGGACTCTTCCATCATCTTTGGCCACATATGAATTGTTGGATGTAAGGAAAAATTGATTAGAAGGTGAGCTCCCTAGGAACCTTTCAAAATTTCAATACTTAAGAGTGCTAAGTATTAGTTATAATAATTTCCATAGAAGTATTTCTCAATCGATCACAAATCTCACTCAGTTGCAGGTGTTAGATTTATCCAACAATCAATTTAGTGGAAGAATACCATCTAATCTTGAGAGACTCCGAGGATTTACAATCAAAACATATTCATATTTTAATGATGAGATTGAAGTACCATTTTCCATTATCATTAAAAGAACTAAGTATACTCTCACATATGTGCTTGCAACAAACACAATAATTGAATTGTCAAGCAACAATTTTACAGGAGAAATCCATGCAAGCATAGAGAGTCTAAGCAGTCCGTGATTGTTGAATTTATCTGGGAACCAATTGGAAGGGAATATACCTGCATCAGTTAGTGAGATATCTACTATGGAACAGTTGGACTTGGCCAAAAATAATTTGACTAGAGATATTCCTCAAGATCTCTCTAAAATGTCAATGTTGGTTGTTTTTGGTGTTTCTTTTAATAGCTTATGTGGCCCAATCCCATTAGGGATGCAATTTTCTACTTTCAATGTAGCATCATTTCAAAAGAATAAGTGCTCACGGGGGTGTTCTTTAAATCCATGCAATGAAAATAAAACATCAATGGGAGAAGGCAATAGTGGTAAGAGTAATAATATCAAGGTGGGATGGCTAATTCATTTGAATGAAAAAATGTCATTATTAACATTAGGTATGGGATTTGGGACTGGATTTGAGGGAGTGGTTGCTATGTTCATATTGTGGGAAAGAGCTAGACATTGGGTGTTGGGTTTACCCCACAACATATCAAAAGATTTCAATGGAGAATATTGATTCCCTACATAAGAAGAATGTAAATATGTTTTGTTTTGTATTTGGCTATTTCAAAATAGTGGTAAATCAAATAATTTGCAACATATGTAAAATAATGAGAGAGATCATGTTTTTCTTTTGTATGAACCAGTTGGGCGAATTAGTAACTAGGCAACATCGCACTCGCTTGACACAGGGTCAAATCCTTCAAGCTACCACTATAACCCTCAAATTTTTCATGAAATGTCCACCATCATGCATCAAATATTATCTAAGATTTGAGTCGAGGCGAGGTGGTTGGTTGTCATTAACACCATGAATCCCATAAGTCCCAACCACTCAAACTAGCTCTCGCAAGCATAAGAAAAAAATGATTATCATAAAAAAGAATGTGAATATAACCATTAAAATTATAATAACATTTCATTTTTTTTTTATAAATAAAAATCCAAAAAAAATGTAAATATAAAAATTAATAAATTGAAATTTATAACAATATTTCAGTGTTCATATAAATAAAAAATATATCTTAAAATAAGAATAAATGTCATTGTAATGTAATATTTATCTATTATTGCTTCACAAGTTATTTATGCATTAGTACATTCATAAGTTATCATTGGCTCAATTTTCTTAGTTACCTAAGAGGGTGCAATTTTATAATTTATATTATTTAGATTTAATTTTAAAATTTATTTAATAACTTTTGACCAAGTTACTTTTATGTTAATTCCATTCTAAAATTTATATATTTTGATATTCATAATTTAGTGAAGTGTTACTCGTACTTTGGATTAAGGAGATGAAGTTATAAAAGTTAATTTGTTTTTAGATGTATAAAGGTACAAGTTTATATTAAGGAGATGAAGTTATAAAAGTTAATTTGTTTTTAGATGTATAAAGGTACAAGTTTATAGTTTTATAAGTTTTAATATAAATTGCGTATACATGTTTTTTATTTATTTAAATTAAATGAAATATTTTTTTATTATATTTAAATAAACAAAGTGTATTTTACAATTTAATATAAGAGAATGTATGAAATTCAATATGAGGAAGATGTCTAATTTATATATAAATAAACTTATTATAATATTTAAAAATAATTAAAAATAATTGCAATCCAACATAAATGAGTAATTGCATTTAATTTAATATCAAAATATAATGTAAATAAGAAAATTAAGAAAATTAAGAAAATAATATTGAGCATTAATATATATATATATATATATACACAACAATGTAGATCCATCTTAACTAGAAATGTTTTAAGTACCAAGAAGATTTATATCTCAATTTTTTTATTTATTTATTTCTATATCTAATGGATTTGGAGTTGAAAAAAATCTACATTGATTTACTTTCCAATTATAATAGATTAAATTAGAATATAATGTTCTTTCCTCATTAAACATATAACAAAATATAACAAAAGTTTATGCATTCTAGATATAAAAATGATATTTCAAATTCTAATTTTTTACACCTTTGTCAACTAAATGTAAATCTTATAACTGGTTAAAAAGGTCATGAAAACCAAACACTCATAACATTATAGATTCATGAACTAAACACACATCCTCTAAAAATTTATAAACTATAACTAATAACAAAAAAATTATTCTTAAAAAAAATTGCAAACAATAACTAACAATAATTAATAGCACAAGGCAATAAAGAGAATTATGGAAATAACTACCAGCAAACCAACATATTATAGAGAATCCCAACACATTTAAATATCGTTAATTGGTATCATAGTTGATAACTCTTAGTTAATTCGTATCATAGTTGATAACTCTTCCATCTACTTAATAATAACTTATAGGATGTCAATACAGATTAAGAATATGGTAGAGAGTGGATAGAGAACTAGGCTAAGTCTAATTGTATAATGTTGAACATATGTTTAAAGTAGGTATATTTTCCTTCATAAGAGATCAAAAATAGGTTTTGATTGTTTTTAGATTTTTGTGGTGAGTATTTTTGAAGTTGTTTGCCGGATAATCCACAGTTGGTGTCATTTTTGTCAACGTTTCGAATCCGAATCGAGATTCATCATCAGGACTAATCGTCAATTGATAGCTTACTGATCTCGGTTAATTAATAGTTATTGTGCAGAATGTTTCTTAAGATTGTAACCTAGGTCGGCTGTCTAGAAACCTACATAAGTTAATTAATTTAATATTATTTAATTTTATTATTATTTTAACCTAAATAATAATATAATAATATATACTAACTTATTACTAAGTTTGTATTGTTATTTAATTATAAATAAGTAAAAACAATAAGTTCTTGTTAATTATTTGATTAAATATTTAATTGGTTGAAATAGATTTTAAACTAACTAATAATATAATAATATAATAATATATAGTATATTATTACTAAGTTTGTAAAGTTGTTTACTTAAGAATAAGTGAAATTATGTTTTAGTCATTTTAATTATGTGATTAGATATTTAATTAATTGAATTATGTGTAAGAAGGGAGCTTTAGTTAAGGTTGTTTTTATGGTTGGAGTTTTAAAGTAGGAAGCGGTTAGATTGTTTTTAGGGTTATAGTTTTTTAATTAAAGTTTAGTGAACTAGTTACTAGGAAAGGTGGGGTTTAGGTTTAGTTTATAAAGGGATGAAAAAGGTGTATTAATAAATAAGTGTCATAAATAAGTAATTACTAGGATTTAGTTGAAAAAAGGTAAGGGTATAGGTACTTTAAGGATAAAAATAGTAGGCAAGGAGGTTTAGCTAGACTCCCAAGTATAAGTGCAGACACTTAAGGAAAACCTAAAAAGTCAGGAAGGAAAGGTTTTAGGGTTTTAAAGTTTTAAATTAAATTGTCAAATTAGGTTATAAGTGACTTAATTATTTGAATTTAAAAAGCAAGTGCTTATAATTGAAATTTTTAAAAAAGTAAAACAGGTTAGTTAGACCCCTAAGTTTAAGCAGTGAAGCAAAGGAAAACCTAAACAAGCAAGGACAGAAGAAGGGAGGTGTCATACATGATTTGATCTATGAGGATTTCTAAGTTGGT
>ML801927.1:251795-276330 GCA_009831015.1 Picea engelmannii | reverse complement strand
AGACCTTAGTTAAGTGGTCTATTTCTTCCTTAAGATGTTCTTTGTCAGAAATTCTTGCTGCCCTTATCGCCATGGTGTTGAGAACCCCCATCTTCTGAGAGGGATGGTGGTGGGAATCTGCATGAAGGTAACTGTCTGTGTGAGTTTTCTTCCTGAAGACCTTGTGTCCCAGTGTACCATTATGTTTTCTAGTTATAAGAACGTCTAGGAAGGGTATGTTGTTGTTTTCTTCTAGTTCCATGGTGAATTTTATGTTTTCTAAAATACCATTGAGGTGTTCAAAGAATCTATCTAGTTCTTCTTTTCCATGTGGCCATTTGACGTTGGTATCATCAACATACCTTTTCCATCTAGATAGTTTAAGAGGATATGCTTCAAGGGCTTTTGATTCTAAACCTTTATTCTACTATGTTATATAAAAAAATCATTATTGAAAAAAAACAAATAGAAAATAATTCAAACCCTATAATAATAATACTCAAAATATGATTTAAGATGCAATTTCAGCAATAAAGGAATAAAATATCTTTACATAAAGTTTACATTTGTGATTTTGATGGTTTTAAAGGTATATGATTTAAACATAATAATGTCATAATAAAAAGTGATAGGTTGTGAGCTTTTAGAATTATAGTAAGCATGCAAATAAAGTTAATCATTATATAGCCAAAGGAGTTATTTCTATCAGTTATCACCAATGTTGCTAAGTATTTGGCTAGTTCAATATTAGCATGTAAGGAACACTAATATATGCAAGCAAGTTTACTAGGGATATCATTCACAAAATTGGGGAAGCATCCCTAAGATTTTTCCACAAGGTTTTCCTTGGAAAAAATAGTATTATACAAATGATATTTGGCATACAATATAGTGAATTACATTTTAACCCAATATATTTGACCACTAGGAAATATGTCATCACCACTTCCCATTAAAACACCTTAGAGTCTAGATTGTACAATATAAAGGTCCTCATTCACTCATCCGTATAAGTAAAACTTCAATTTGTTATCATGTTAATTAAATTCAAGAAAGAAATAAAATGTTCTAAACTTACCGTTAGTACTGCATTTATTCTTGCAAGCAATCAAAATATGGATGAAGTTATAAGGCTGAGATAAAATGAGTTAGCAGCTGATCCAAGTGGATATCAGTGGCCACCCACCTTTTCCAATTGGCTCAAAAATTTTTTTTGGCAATTTTGGTAATTTACTATTTTTAGTAGTTTTTCGGGTCTTGAACTTCCAGAGCCGTTTTAAGGCCCTAAACTATGTTTTTGGGAAAACGGGGAGCAACATGGGTCTAAGTTTGATGTCTCTTACACAAAAGTTGTAGTCCTCGGATAGATCTTTCTAACGGTGTATCAAGCGCCCCAAATGGAGATCGTATGCAAAAGTTACGCCCCTGGGAAGTTGACGTATCAACTACTCCCATCGGGGCCCGCAAACCTTTTGGATTTTCATCTTTCGAGGTTAGGGTTTTGGATTTTCATTATGTTAAAAATACCCTTAGAGACTCATTGTAATAATAATCTTCTTGCGAATCCGAGTAGACGTCACATCTCTTCTCAGAGATAAGTTGCCACCATTCTAGCGAGTCTTTCACTCTGTATTTTTACAGCCTCTGTACATTTATTTCATTAATAGAAATCGTGTATTACTGTATATCCATGACTCTTGTTATATTTCCGATATATCTGTGTTATATTGTTCTCTCTCTTGCAATATCTCTGAATATTTTTGTGTTATATCTCCGCTCTCATTTTGTGCCAAAAATAATTCGGATCAGTGGTTTCAGAGCAGGCTGCTCTTGATCGTTTTCAGTGCATGTCCCCGACGAGGTCTGAGTATAGCAAGTTGGGTCTCGAGCTTGTCTCTCTTGAGGAAAATCGCTCTCGCACACCTAAGAAACCCTTAATGGAAAAAGAAAATAAAAACGACGGAGCAAACGATTCTATCAATCTGTTGCTTGAGCAAGCTCTCACGCGACAGAGGGATGGAATGATGGAGAATTTTCCCCACATCCTTCAATGCCTAATGATAGCAACATGCACATCTTCATCAAGCGACCACTTTGGAGGCACCTCACCTTTCAAGGTACAAGTCAATTTTGATATTCCTATATTTGAAGGTCAGATAGATGTGGATGCCCTAGACAAATGGTTAAATATGTTAGAAGGTTATTTCTCTGTTTATAATTTTTCCGATAGAGAAAAGATCACCTTCGCACTCCTTAAATCTCTCCCCCATGTCAAACATTGGTGGGAAACTTATTGGGAGCAAAGTTCCACAGAGGAGTCTGGAATATATGGGGCCGAGCCCACTTGGGATTTTTTTGTGGATGCGGTAAAGGAACAATATTACCCTATTGGAAAATATGACGACTAGTACATGAGATGGACCACACTACAGAAAAAGAAGGGCCCAACAGTTCTGGAGTTCACCAATAACTTCCATACCTTGTGCACCAAGCTAGGTATCAAGGACTCTGAACAACATTTGGTTCTAAAATACTGCAGGGCTCTACACAAATACATCCAAATTGAAATGGATTTTCTGGACATCTCATCACTCGGTTCTACTTATCAATATGCTGTTAAAATCGAGTAGAAATTTAAGCACCAGAACAAACAGAAGTTCGAGTCTGCAAATCCGCAACAACCAAAGTATGACAAAGATGACCCTAACAAACAGTCTCCCGAAAACCAGTCCAATCCATAGGAAAATAAGGGTCAAGGGAAGACAAAGAAGGACACCGGAAAATGGTGTGATTTCCACAAAATCCCCTGGCACAACACCGATGAATGTTGCTCAAAACAGTCATTGGTGGCTGAGATCAAAGACAGGGAGCCCAACCCTGATTCAAAATTTGATTCTGAAAATACTGGTAAAAGACAGATCATCGACATAGACCCCACTGCTATTGTTGTGACCGCAACAATTCAACCAGAAGAACCAATAGATCCTAGAGATGGGGAGCGCCTTTTTCATTCACAAATGTGGGTGAAGGGGACCCCGCTGCATTTTATTGTTGATAGTGGAAGCCAGAAGAACCTCATCTTAGCAGAGGTCATCAAACAGTTGGGATTGTTGACAACACCACACCCACATCCATACAACATTGGGTGGCTTCGCCAAGGACGACATCTCAGTGTCAACCAGCAATGTCGATTGTCATACGGCATCCATCCCTTCAGGGATGAAGTATTATGTGATGTTGCCCCACTAGATGTCTGTGATGTTCTCTTGGGCCAGCCATATATGTGGAAGCACCATGTTATTTATGAGTCTCGACCCCGTAGTGTCATTGTTACTTTGGGGGGTCATCTCTACAGAATACCAGAGGTAATTCCGACTATTGTTCCACCTAAAAAGTGTTGCAGGGTAGTATCTCATATTACAAAATTTAGCTTTTTCACAATTTGTTCAAAAGGCGAATAGAAGGATAATGCAACCACTATAAACTAGGCCCAAGCACCTTATATCCAACAGAAGCAGATCGACAATATTGTGGTAAAACGCAAAGATTCCTTCTGCACATAGTCATCTCATGTATCCAGACTGGTTAAAAAGTTCCAACCCTTCTAGCCACAAGTTCGTGACAACCTTCAACAAACCAAGCAACGCGACGTCTGCAGCAAGGCAAGCAACTCACCAAGATTCAGATTCAACAATCGCTTTCCCCTCTCCCCCGGGAACTCAACACAATGGATACCATTACTTCCTAAGGAGGGAGGATTGATCTAGGTGGATATCGGTGGCCACCCACCTTTTCCAACTGGCTCAAAACAATTTTCTGGCAATTTTGGTAATTTACTATTTTTAACAGTTTTTCGAGTCCTGAACTTCCGGAGCCGTTTTGAGGCCCTAAACGATGTTTTTTTGGAAAATGGAGAGCAACATGAGAGAAAGTTCAATGTTTCTCACAAAATTTGTAGTCCTCAGAGAAATATTTCTAACGGTGTATCGAGCGCCCCAAATGGAGATCGTATGCAAACGTTACGCCTCTGAGAAGTTGACGTATCAACTACCCCCATCGGGGCCCGCAAACATTTTGGCTTTTCATCTTCCGGTGTTAGGGTTTTGGATTTTCCTTATGTTAAAAAGGCCCTTAGAGCCTCATTGTAATAATCATCTTCTTCGAATGCGAGTAGCCGTCACATCTCTTCTCAGAGATAAGTTGCCACCATTCTAGCGAGTCTTTCACTATGTGTTTTTACAACCTCTATACATTTATTTCATTAATAGAAATCATGTATTAATGTATATATGTGACTCCTGTTATATTTTCGATATATCTATGTTATATTGTTCTCTCTCTTGCAATATCTTTGAATATTTCTGTGTTATATCTCCGCTCTCATTTCATGCCGAAAATAATCCGGATCAACAGCAAAAGGTCGAGCTTCAGGAGCCTCTGTGCAACTCATAGTCAAAATTTCTTAAGGCAGAATTAAGGAAAAACAAGGAGATCCATGCCCTTATGTGCATAAGGCTGAAACTAATCCCTCAAGGCTTGTCACAGTCCAAAAGGGGCTTGTCACAGTCCAAAAGGATCTTGGTATAGGCCAAAATGGTTTTGGGCGACCGAAAAGGTGCTAAGTCTATAACACAAGGGCTTATCACAAGACCGTGGCTTAAGCACATAGAATTAGCAATTCTTCAGACCATGAAATATCGATGACTGAAATATTATCGCATGCCCATTTTCAAGATCGACAGTCAAGATAAATTTTCGAAGTCCCCTCTTCAGAGTCACATTCAGATCCAAGCCTCAAGCACTCCGAAGAGGCTCCACTGATGGACGGTCAAGATTTAAGTAAGTGCACCCCGAATTGATGGTCTAGATCTGCTCCAAGACACCAAAGCCTCTCAGCCAGGTGTTATGTCAGCTAACCAATAGGGTGTTGTCAGGGCCAATCCAGAGCTTCCATGTGGACATGAGAAACCCGCCACATGTATAGGTAAAAATTCCAAATCTGGGTGACATGTGTCACGTCGCATCTACCATGTCAATTCCATCATGGGCTAGTAGAAATTCACCACGTGTCCAAGATGAAATCAACATGACGAGTTTTTCCTTAGGCAAATTGTCTTTTTTACTTCGGTTAGATCGATGACTTTCATTCATTTCGAACCTTTATATGCGGCTTCATATCGACGATCCAGATTTATTTCACAGTGTTATTTTCAAAGTATCGTTTGAAGCAGATCCTGAAACACTCGGAAAAGGCTCCTCTGACAAACGGTCCAGATCCATTTGAACCTCATTCAAGTGCAACCTTGATCAATGTTCCAAATCCACCTGCAGATAGCTGAGCCTCTCGGCCAAGTGTCAAGACAACATGTAAGTGGGACACTGTCAGAGCCCATTTAGAGCCGCCACATGGACATATGGAACCCACTGGACACACAAGTAAATGTCTCAAAATTGGGTGACACGTGTCCCACCTATCATTCACATCACGCCAGCACAGACCAATGAGGAGGTGCCACGTGTCCAGGGTGATGTCAACATGATGATTTTATTACTTAGTTGATTTTGGGTTCTTGTTCAAGGAAAATCAATTACTCTCGTGGGCCATTGGACTTCCTTACGCAAATTTAGATCAACGATGGATATTTACTCTCATAGTTCTCTTTTCAAAGTCATTTTGGAGGAGCAACCTCGACCACTTCGATATACACCTGCAATGGACGATCCATATTTGTTCAAAGGTTTTTCGAGTGGGACCGATCAATGGTATATATTTTCCCTTATAGATCCAAAACTCCAAGCCAGGTGTCATGGCAACCTGCCAGCATATTCCCATCAGACCCAAATAGAGGTTGCCACATGGATAGGTTGAACCCACTGGATGCATAGGTAGAAATATCAAATCTAGGTGACATGTGTCATGCTTTCCTACCACATTAGCACCAATGAAGACCAATAGAAAGGTTCCATGTGTCCACGAAGAGATCAGTGGCCCTCAGTGATTCTCGAAGCTCATATGGACAACCCAGATCTCAGATAATATTCCTTGATGCCCTTGTTTCAGAGTGGTAAAGCTTCCCTAATACGTTGAATGTCGAATGTTAAGATTTGAAGGTATCAACAAAGGAATATTCTTTGATGCTCTTACCGACCCCCCAGCTAGTGGCCACGTCAACACGCTAGCGAAGCACTGTTAGAGAAAACCAAATATTTCCACGTGGACATGTGGAACCCACCACATGCATAGGTAAAAATGACTAATCCAGGTGACATGTGTCCTTCTTTCCCCACCACCTCAGTGCCAGCGCAAACCAATGAGAAGCTACCATGTGTCTAGTGGGGACATCAGCATAATAAGGTTCATGCCTTAGTCGGATTTTGTTCTTATTGCATCTAGATCAACAACCCTTGTGCATTGTCAGACCTCCCTTTGCAGTTCTAGATCAATGGATAAGATTTGAGCTCGGAGTCCCCTCGTCGGAGTCTTTGGCAAGTTGAACCAATAAATGGCCCTTATGCCTTGTCCGACCTCCCTTTGCAGTTCTCTCGGATCTCTGGAAATTTGAACCAATCAATGGCCCAGATTTTTCTTTGAACCTCCCAGCGTAGGTTCCAGATCAATGGATGAGATGTAATTTCAGAGCTCCCATGTTAGAGTCTTGTTTGAAGCCAAGATCTTGATCGCTCTGATGAGCACGATGTCAATCAACGGTCCAAACTTGACAGGGTTGATCCGACGACTGCTAAATCGCGTGATATCTGTGGTGAGGATTTTGAGCTTCCAACCAAAGAGGAAAATGATTCAAAGACTCTCCAAGGATGGAGTATGATTGATTTTTCGACCTGTAGGTTTTCAGCTTCCTCAAGATCTCATCATAATAGAATTTCACCTTGGTGAGGGTAAACTAAATTTTACCAGGAAGAAAAACACTCAAGAACCAAGAAGCAGTAGGAAAATTCAAGAACCTGGAAGTGGTTTCAAGAAGTTGTTTTAGGGCATGAGCGAGAGAGATAAAAGGAAATGAAGGCACCCATTTTTAAGGTTGGCACTTTGGGGAATTGAAGAGTTTCTTATAACCAGATTTTTTTTACCATATACTTTGATCACAGTCAGTTGATAAATGCAGGAGGAAACCAGAGATTCATCCCCTACGTTGAAGTTTTAGTAATTCCTCTTTATAGTATTTGTTTTCTTGTAAAGAATCACCTCCCATTTTTACTTCTCTTGTATCATATCTGGTTTATAAAAGCTCAGACAGCTAGATATTCACCATATTCAATGTTACTGTGTGATGTTTAGTTATGATATAGAAGTGATTTCCTCTTAATGTATAACCACTTCTTGTCATTTCTTTGTTCATTTTAATTATATGCAGAGGGTACCTCCATGTATTTAGATGTATGAAGATGTTAACTATTTGAAGCATGTTTTATTGATCTGTATACACTTGTTAGAGTTGTTGAATTATTAAATGCTCAGCACGTTGTTATATTTCCATAAGCTACATGATTCAGTCACAACAGTTCCCTGTATGTTTATCTTGTTTTTTCCTCTAATTCACCATTTCATCTCTCTTTTAAGCTTGACTGTCTGAAACACTCACGGAAAAATGCCTCTGATAGTTGAGAGATTTTTTCAGTTGGATTGAGAATTGTACAAGGTCCTTTAGTTTTAAAGAGAGAGAGAGAGGGAAAAACTTCCCAAAATTGCAAAATTACCTTACTAAAAAATTTGGCCTTAAGATTCATTATGATTCGTGGCCCTTAGGGTTCCTCGACATCGTTCCAACAATAGCCTGGAACATCTCTAGCGATAACATCTAAAATGGTGTCGTTGTCAGGGACGTAAGTTGAATAAATCTTCCTTGGGGATATGACATTGTAAGATATGAGACTTGATGCTGAACAAGCCTCATGCACTTGGCTATTAATATTTAACTTGGCAATTCCAGTTTATTCATATCCATAAAATCTTGTGACCCAGAGGAATATCAGAGAGTGTTAGACCTACGTTTCCTCGGGTAACCCTTATCTAGAAGTCTCTCCTTCTGCTATTCATCAAAGTGCTGAAATTTGTAGATCTAATTGATACACCTAAAAATGAGTTTTCTACTTCAAAGATCCCCCCCATAGCCTTTGATATACCTCCTGAATCCTTCTTTAGAATCCTGTCAAGAAGTAGGCTCTTCCATTCGACCTTTCTTGATAATCATGTTACCCCCCAATCCATTGTGATCCCACTAGAGACTTCACTGTTCTTTAATGGCAAGATCAAGTGCTGATATAGTAGTTGCAACGTTTGCTCCTCTTAATTTTTCAAATATACCTAGTTTTCCTAATCTAGTGCCTAGTATAAGAGTCTAGGAAGACCATCTTCCTATATTCAAAGAAGCTGATAATGATAATCCATCTCATCATTTAGTAGAATTCCATTATTGTTGCATCAGTTGAGTATCTTTCATGAAAATGGTCATGCTCTCTTTAGAGAGAGACATTCATCAATGGTACAGATCCCTTCTAGTTGCTTGTATAGATTCACTAAAATGTTTTCATATGATGTTTCATTCTAATTAGAAAAGGAGGTATCCCATTGATCTCCCACTTGGAAACTGTTGTAATGAAAATTCTAAATCAGTTTTAGAGGATATAGAAGACTCTTCCGGTGATAATGAAGAGATAGGGGAGATCATAGATGATGAATCTGAACAAGATTTTGAAAGGAATCTTACTATAAAAGTGAAAATGAATAAGATGGCATGCAAAATTAAAATGAAGAGGTATCACTGGAGAGTGATTGCACAGAAGTTTCAGAGAATCTACAGAAGGATACAATGCTTCTCCCTTCCTTGAAAGATATAGATTGCAGTATTCCAGATATAAAATAGTATGCATAACATAAATATTTTAACTAGAAATGGAAAAGAAGCAATGATATAATCAGAACAATACCAGAATAATACCAGAATAACACCAGAAAGAGCACTTTGATTACTGATAGCAATGTTCACTTGCCTCTTCAAGGGGGCAACCTCCAGCAGAGAAGAGATCTATTCCAATAATATCCAAGACAATATTTTTCATACCCTCTACTTCTAATTATACTCTATCTATCCAAAAGAACAATCTAGAGGAAGATCCTTCTAGAAGCGGAAGCTTCTATTAGGTCTTCTTACATTTAACTTATTCTTCCTTATTGCTAGTCCTTATTAATATTAGCCTTTATTACATGGAATTATATTATTCTAACTATGTGAGGGGTTAGGGAGGTTAGGTCCCTAACATGCCCTCCCCCTTGAAGAACAACCTTGTCCTCAAGGCTTCAGATGAGGGAATTGTTGTAGAATGGTGGCCGGATCCCAGGTGGCATCTTATGGAGGTGTATCTTTCCATTGGAATAACACTTCCTAGATGGTGCACTAACGGAGATGATGCTCTCGTTGGGCCAAGACTGCTTGTGGCTACAACCATATGGAACCTTCTTCATCCAACTTAGAGAGACTAGTTTGAGTTTGGCACTTAGTTCCAATCACCTTCTTTAAGCAGGAAACATGAAAAACATGATGGAGCTTTGACTAACTGGGTAGATCTAACTGATAGGCCACCGATCCCACATGCTTAAGCAATGTATAAGGACCATAAAATTTGGGTGCAAGTTTCTGACAATGTTGAGCTTTGAGTGAAGTCTACTTATAAGGTTGTAGTCAAAGAAATACTTGGTCCCCTTCAACAAAATGGCATTCGGAACGACCTTGATCTGCTTGTTGCTTCATGTGATTTTGAGCCATGACCAAATTGTCTTTGAGGGCACAAAGAATATCCTCATGGATTGTAATATTTTTGTCAACCTCCTGAACCTTCGAGACCCCTGGTATATATGAGAGAAATAATGGGGGATTTTGGGCTTAGACTGTTTCAAAAGGAGTCATGCGAGTAGTTGTATGGTAATATGTGTTGTACCACCATTCAGCTAGGGGTAACCAATTTTTTTGCTCAGATGCAAAACACCTCAAATATGTTTCCAAACACTTGTTGACAAATTTAGTCTAGCCATCCATATAGGGGTGATAGGCAGTGCTAGGATGCAATTGGGTTCCCTGTAGCTTGAAAAATTCTTGCCAAAAATTGCTGGTGAAAGTGGGGTCTTTGTCAGAGACAATAGAATTAGGCATGCCATGAAGCTTGAAGATATTATCCATGAAGATTTGAGCCACTGTGGCGGTTGTGAATGGGTGTTGAAGAATACAAAAATGATCATATTTGGAGAGATGATCTACTACCACCATGATGAATGACTTATTGCTCGATTTAGGTAAGCCCAAAATGAAATCCATAGAAATATCTCACCAAATAGCAGGAAGAATTGGAAGTGGTTGGAGTATGCTTGGATATTTGAAAGTTTCTCTCTTGTTGCATTGATAGACCTCACATTCAGCCACAAAGGTGCGGATGTCATGTTTCATACCGTCCCAGAAAAAAGAATGTTTGACCCGTTCATAGGTTTTGGTAAACCCTTAATGTTTGGTTGTGGGTGAGGCATGAAGTTCAGAAAGCACTATGGATTTAAGTTGGGATTTCTTTCATAAATACAAACAGTCTTTGTAGTGAAGCTCTTCATTATGCCAAGAGTACCCTGGAGAAATTGAAGAATTGTGTTGCAATTGGTGGAGCGGGCTAGAAATTTTTGGGTCTTGCAACCATTCCTGACGAATAGCTTGGAGCCAATCTGGTACAATGAAGGAGATGGAGAAAAGGGACCTGTCTTCTTCATATTTCCAGGAAAGAGCATCGACCACTACATTTTCCTTGCCCTTCTTGTAAATGATCTCATAATCATAGCCAAATAGCTTGGTCACCCATTTTTACTGCGTCGGGGATGAAATTCGTTGTTCAAGGAAATACTTGAGACTTTGATGATCAATTTTGATTTGGAATCGTTGACCCAATAAATAAGGACGCCAGAGATCCACAACATGAAGAATAGCTAACATTTCCTTTTCATAAATGGATTGTCCCAAATATCGCTCTGAAATTTGTTTGCTAGTGAAAGCCAAGGGCCTGCCATCTTTCATGAGGACAACTCCAATTCCTTTCCCGGAAGCATCACATTCCAATACAAATGTCCTTGTGAAGTCTGGGAGGGCAAGGAAAGGGGTCGAGCACATAGCATCTTTTAAGTCTTGGAAGGCATGATCCGTAGTTGAAGTCCAAGTGAAAGAATTCTTTTTAAGGAGGGAAGTGAGAGGAGGTGCAATCTTTCCATAATTCCAAACAAACTTCCTATAATAGCTCGTTAAACCTAGAAAACCACACAAGCTCTTAAGAGTTTTAGGGAAAGGTCAATCTTGCATAGATTCAATTTTTTTGGGATCCACTCAAACACCATCCTTGCCAACAATATGACCCAGGTATTCCACTTCTGAGGCATCAAAGGCACATTTAGATTGTTTGAGGAAAAGTTGATGTTTAGAGAGTAGATGGAGAACTTGATTCACATGGGAGAGATGGGATGTCCAAGTTTTACTATAGATGAGAATATCATCAAAGAAAACTAAGAAAAAATGACGGAGAAAAGGACGAAAGACATGATTCATAAGAATTTAGAAAGTGGAAGGAGAATTACACAATCCAAAGGGAATTACCAAGAATTCATAATGACCCTCATGAGTGTGAAATGCAGTCTTGGGAAAGTCTTCTGCTTTCATACGGATCTGGTGGTAGCCAGAACATAGATCCAATTTGGTGAAGTATTGAGCACCACTCAATTCATCCAAGAGGTCATCAATGACAATAATGGGGAATTTGTCTTTGATTGTGAGTTTGTTGAGGGAACGGAAATCAAGACGCATGCGCCAAGTACCTTCTTTATTGAGTACCATGACCACAGGGGAACAATAGGGGCTAGTACTGGGACGGATAACACCGGCTTCGAGTAATTCATGAACAATTTTCTCAATTTCATTCTTTTGGGCAAAGGGATGACGACAAGGCTAAACATTGGGAGGAATACTGCCTGGGATGAGAGGGATGGAATGATCATGGACTCCAAAGGAAGAGGGAAGTTCTTAGGGGGTTGTAAAAACAACATGGTGGTGGGAGAGTATATATTGGAGGTCGGGATGCACATAAGGTGTCTCAACAACATGAATGGAGTGGAGTTGGGCTATAATTCCTGAATGACCTTTCTTGACGACCTATTCCATGCGATGGGAAATGATGATCTCAGGGGAACCCGCGGTGATTCGTTGGAAATTATATTTTTGTCCCTCCTATTCAAATTGCATGGTTAAATCCTTAAAATCCATGAGAATAGGGCCTAGAGTGCGTAACCATTCTGCACCAATAACAATGTCACAACCACCCATGTCTATAGAAAACATATGGGATTGCAGTTGATACTGACCAATTTGGAGTCACACATTTTCACATCGTCCCCCACATTTCATGGAACCACAATTGGCAATCATGATTTGAAAATTATTGATGACACAGATGTAACAATTGACTTCTTGGGCAATGCTGGGATGAATAAATTTGTGGGTGCTACCACTGTCCACAAGGATGATGCCTTTCCTATTTTTATGGAACCAATTAATTTGAGAGTTTGGGGAGCATAGAAGTCGGTGAGGGCATTAAGTGAAATCACTGGGTCAACGTCTGGTGGGTAAGAGGGTGGGGTGAGGTCACAAGGAGGTGGTAGTTCCTCGATAGGTGGAACAACAACATCTTCTTTAGAAAGATCCTCAATCAAAGCCATAAAAATATTTTTTTCCTTACACTTGTGCCCGGGAAAATATTTTTCATAAAAATTATAACAAAGACCCTTGATTTGACGTTCATCCATTTCATCCCTGGTTAATTTTTGGATCTTGAGGGGAGTTGCAGGAGGTGAAAAATTGGTTTGTTCAGGGCAAGGAGGAAAGGAGGGTTTGCAGGTCTAGGAGGACACAATCTGTTTGGCTTCCTTGGCTTGTTGAGTAGCTTCCAACCAAGTCTGGGGGTGTGCCATGAGAACATGGGCACAAATTTCATATTTGAGGCCACTAATAAAACATTCTCTAAATAAATCATCTGGCATGCCCTCCGTTTTGAAATCCAAGTGCTCAAATGTGGCAATAAAGTCTTCCACTGTCCCAGACTGCTTTAACTTGGTCAAACGACCTAAATGGTGGGTGTCATAGTCAAATAAGTCATGAATTTCGGCCACAAAATGTGTCCAAGCAAGATACCCTTAGCGTGCCATTTTTCTCCATTGCCATCATTCCGGATCCAGATGTAGGACACCATAACAAAGCTTGGCTAAATCATCAGTAATTCCATGCAAAGAGAAATAATGTTCCATTTGGGTGACCCATCCTGTAGGATCTGATCCATCAAATTTGTTCACCTCAATTCTAGGAGGGAAGAGGTCTCAGGAAAAGTGGTTAGTATGAGGGTCGTGGTAATGGGAAGAATCATGGTCATCCTAACAAGATGGTTTTTCAGAAGAGGAAGGGTTCTGGGAATGGCACAGGAAGTGTTCTTTGAGGTCTTTGATGTAGGAACATTGTTCCTGGAGGTATTTTATGTGGGAAAATTGTTCCTTGAGGATCTCAATAGTTGAATTGATCGAGCTAATGTTGGAACTATGATGCTTGATGTCGTCCTTGTGTTGATGGTTGGCAGCAATCAAGGCATTGAGTTCTTGGGCTCATGTGTTAGTCATTTGGGCAAAGGAGGAGGAAAATGGTATAGGGGAAACAAAAGGGGTCTAGAGGGGTGGGTGGGACCATGGAGAAAAAAGGGTGTCAAATGATAGGTACCACTACGATTAGGGGAAAAAGGGGGATCCAAAGGGATAGGAGCCAAATAAGGGTGTCGGAGATGGGTCGGGTCCACACAATTTTTTTTTTGTTAAAAATGTGAGGTATCACTAGAATTGAGGCGAAGAGAGGAACCCAGTGGGATAAGTCCCAAATAAGTGTGTCGGTGGGACCACTATATATATATTTTTTTACTCTTGTGGAGTCATACTCTGGCCTGAATAATACTGCATGATGAAATGCCCAAATGATTAACAGGAATAAATGTGTAGCAATTTTGCAACCAGAATGCATAAGGCATAGTTGCGCGAAATAGATCTTGTCTGTTCTATTTTTTTTTTCGTCCCCAGGGGTAGGATATTCAGGGTTTCTATAGACAAGGGTTTTCCCTGTGCTATATCTCTCTAATATACATGTGAGGTCCAACAATAGTACTCCACCCAATATCTAAAAGCACCAACTAAGGAGGCTAGACCGTGCCCTTAGTCGTACTACCCGACTACCCAGGTACTAGAGAGTATCTTCCCAAGTGATGTTCTTGGTGGCATTATAGCAGTCACGCAGTCGATCGATTTATCTATGGAGGGATTCAGGAGATCTAGGTTGATCCGTATACAAGTGTTTTCTTATGCACTACCACTCGAAGGGGTACCAACAAGGGTTACAAGGGTGGCCAACAGATGTGTGCTTAGGTACCACTTGTATTTCCTGCGTGTATGACTCCCTGACCACGGGTTTATGCGCGTAACAATAGATTTTTGTAGCTTTAATACGCCGGAATACATCTCTACCGTGAAAAAATTTAACCCATAATTTTCTGTTGAGGAAGGTGCTCTGATACCACTTGTAGTATTCCAGATACAAAATAGTATGCAAAACATAAATATTTTAAATAGAAATGGAAAAGAAGCAATGATATAATAAGAACAATACCATAATAATATCATAATAACACCAAAAAGATCACTTCAATTATTGATAGCAATGTTCACTTGCCTCTTCGAGGGGGCAACCTCCAACATAGTAGATCTCTATTACAATAATATTCAAGACACCATTTCTCATACCCTCTACTTCTATTTATACTCTATCTATCCAAAAGAACAATCTAGAGGAAGATCCTTCTAGAAGCGGAAGCTTCTATTAGGTCTTCTTACATTTGACTTATTCTTCCTTATTTCTAGGCCTTATTAATATTAGTCTTTATTACATGGAATTATATTATTCTACCTACATGAGGGGTTAGGGAGGTTAGGTCCCTAACATAGATCAATACCCTATTCAAAGAGATATTTCTCCTTTTGAAGATGATCATGAATTTCAAATACCTTTTGATGTTTCAAGAAATATGATATGTGTTGATGAATGTTTACATTTTCAAGAAGATCCAGAGAAGATTTTTGAATTTCCATATTCTAATTTTCCTTTTGAACACTATTGTAATGAATAACTTGAGTCAGTTATAGAACATAAAAAAGATGGCTTCTACACTAGTGAAGAAGAAAAATATTTTTCTGAATTTGAGTTTAAAAGGGATGTCAATTACAGAGATATTCATGAGGATTTTCAAGAAGAGACCATGTTTTCTTTCACAACTATTGATCAAAATCAAGACTATGTTGCTGAAAATTCTACAAATCTATCTCAAGATAACATTAATGAGGATGTGTTGCCCCTAGTTTTTTATGAGCCATTTACTCTTCAATGGTTGGTTCATGAGAAATATTCTCATACTATATTTTACAACAATGATTTTTTTTTTTGATAAATAAGAAGTTGAAGGAGATGTGTAGATTTATTTATCACCGTTCACAGAAATTTTGAACAATAATAAGTCCTTATATGACTGTTATGACACAAAGTGAGATCCTGGTATTGAGGAGAAGATATCTAAAGTGGCATCTCCAGAAAATTTTATTATTGCACCAATGTATGATAAATATGAGAGCTCTGATGAAGAATTTTAGACAGATGAATTATTTTCATTTGTTCTTAAAGATATAGAGCTTGACAATAGTGAACAAGAACCAGTGAAAATTTTTCAATGCGATGAAGCTTTTGTACTTGCTCCTTTTTCTTCATCGGAATCACAAGAAGAGAAATCAAAGGGTATCCTGGAGAGATTCAATCGAATCCATCATGAAGGAGGAACCTCCATTTTTGTTGGGAAATCTGTCATCCCTCATATTTTTCATGACCCAGTTGCATTATGTTTGGAATCTATATTATCCCAAGTTACAAATGACTTGGGATATATGATGCTTATATCTTCAGATCATAAGTATGAGTTTCACAATCATATGATGTTACAACTTCCACTTTTGTTGATCCTTATTTTGTGAAAGTACATACAAGGAGTTTTCCTAGTATCACTGAAAGTATCATTTCACATGATCAAAGTAACTAGACTAGTTAGAGTAGGAAGGTTATGTATATAAATAAGATTTTAGTCAAGCATTTGCTTTCATTTAGTAGATTTTGTTTTAATTTTGCTTCATTCACCTTTTGTTACTTGAGCAAGTAGGTATGATAATAATGTTGTAAGTTGTTGAGCATTTTTGTGTCACATATCAGATCAATTTTCAGATCTGAAGGAGATGTATCTTTTCGGGTAGACTCCATAACCCAACAGAAGAAGGCAGTCGGTCTGCAGTTCTTAGCAGACCACAAGGGTATGTTTTCCCCGTTGGAGCCAATGTTAGTATTGTATTTATTCTTGCAAGTAAGTGAAAGGTGGATGAAGTTATAAGGTTGAGATCATATGAGTTAGTAGTAGAAGGTCGAGCTTTAGGAGCCTTTGTGCAGCTCAGAGTCAAATTTTCCTAAGGCAAAATTAAGAAAAAACAAGGAGATCCATGCCCTTGTGTGCATAAGGCTGAAATTAATCCCTCGGGGCTTGTCACAGTCCAACAGGGGCTTGTCGCAGTCCAAAATGAGCTTGGAGCTGGCCAAAAGGGTTTGTCACACCCAAAAAGGTGCTAAGTCTATAGCCCAGGGGCTTATAGCCAAAAGGGTTTATCACAAGATCGCAACCCAAGCGCGTAGAATCGACAATTATTGAGACCCCAAAAGATCAACGACTCAGATCTTATTACATGCCCGCTGTCAAGATCAATGGTCAAGATACGGTTCCAGAGTCCCCTCTTCATAGTCACATTCAGATCCAAGCCTCAAGTGCTCTTAAGAGGCTCCTATGATGGACAATCCATATTTAAGTAAGCGCGCCCCCAATTGACAGTCTAGATCAGCTCCAAGACACCAAAGCCTCCCATCCAGGTGTCACGTCAACCAGCCAATAGGGCATTGTCAGGGCCAATCTAGAGCTACCACATGGGCATGTGAAACCCACCACATGTATAGGTAAAAATGCCAAATCCGGGTGAAATGTGTCACGTCGCATCTTCCATGTCAATGCCATCATGGGATAGTAGAAAGTTTCCATGTGTCTAGGACGACGTCAGCATGGCGAGTTTTTCCTTAGCCAAATTTTGTTTTTTACTTTGGTTAGATCAACGACTCTCATTCATTTCGGACCTTCCTATGTGGCTTCATATCGATGATCCAGATTCATTTCACAGTTCTCTTTTCAGAGTCTCATTTGAAGTGGATACTGCAACACTCTGAAGAGGCTCCTATGATGGATGGTTCAGATCCATTTGAACCTCATTCAAGTGTGATGTTGATCAATGGTCCAGATCCACCCACAGATAACAAAGCCTCTCGACCAGTTGTCAAGAAAACATGCCAGTGGGACACTGTCAGAGCCCATTCGGAGCCGCCATGTGGACATATGGAACCCACTAGACACACAGGTAGATGTATCAAAATTAGGTGACACGTGTCCCACCTGTCAGCTACATCATGCCAGTGTAGACCAATGCGGAGGTGCCATGTGTCCGGGGTGACATCAGCATGGCGATTTTATGCCTTAGCTGATTTTGGGTTCTTCTCCGAGGAAAATCAACGACTATCATGCATCGTTGGAATTCCCTATTCAACTTCAGATAAATGATGGATATTTACTCTCGGAGTTCTCTTTTCAGAGTCATTTCGGAGGAGAAGCCTCGACCACTTCGATATACACCTGTGATGGACGATCTAGATCTGTTCGGAGGTTTTTGGAGTGGGACCGATCAATAGTCCAGATTTTCCCGTAGAGATCCAAATCTCTCGGCCAGGTGTCACGTCAACCTGTCATCATTGCCCCATCAGAACCAACTAGAGGTTTCCACATGGACAGGTGGAACCTGTCGGATGCATAGGTAGAAATATCAAATCCAGGTGACACGTGTCATAGTTTCTTGCCACATTAGCATCAACGAGGGCCAATAGAAAGGTGTCACGTGTCCACTATGCTATCAATGGCCCTCAGTGATTCTCGAAGCTCAGATGAACGATCCAAATCTCAAGGAATATTCCTTGATAACCTCGTTTCAGAGTAGTAAAGCTTCCTTAATCTTTTGAATGTCGAATGTTAACCTCCAAAGGTATCAACGAAGGTATATTATTCAATGCTCTTACTAACCCCCCCATCCAATGGTCACGTCAACACGCCAATGAAGAACTATCAAAGAAAACCAGAGACTACCATGTGAACATGTGGAACCCACCACATGCATAGGTAAAAATGCCTAATCTGGGTGACACATGTCCTACTTTTCTCGCCATCTTAGTGCCAGCATAGACCAACGAGAAGCTACCACGTGTCTAGCGGGGACGATAGCATAATAAGGTTCATGTCTTAGTTGATTTTTTTTCTTATTTGATCCAGATCGATGGCCCTTGTGTGTTGTCAGACCTCCCTTTGCGGTTCTAGACCAACGATCGAGATTTGATCTCAGATTCCCCTCGTCAAAGTCTTATTGGAAGTCAGAGCTTGATGACTCTGAATAGGCACCTCCGATGGACAGGCTATATCTGCTCTCGGGTCTCTAGAAATTTGAATCGATGAATGGCCTAGATCTGCCTTCAAACCTCCCAATGTAAGCTCCAGATCGATGAATGAGATGTAATTTTAGAGCTCTTGCATCATAGTTTTGTTTGAAGCCCAGATACTGATTGCTATGATGATCACGGCGCTGATCAATGGTCCAGACTTGATTGGGTTGATCCGATGACTATTGAATCACATGATATCTAGAGTGAGGAATTCGAGCTTCCAGCCAAAGAGGAAAATGATTGCAAAGAATCTCTAGGGACGAAGTATGAATGATTTTTCAGCCTGTGGGTTTTCAGCTTCCTCACGATCTCATCATAACATAATTTTACCTTGGTGAGGGTAAATTAAATTTTACCAAGAATAAAACCGCTCAAGAACCAAGAAACAGTAGGAATATTCAAGAAGTTGGAAGTGGTTTCAAGAAGTTGTTCTAGGGCATGAGCAAGAGATATAAAAGGCAATTAAGGCACCCATTGTTAAGGTCGACACTTTGGGGAATTGAAGAGTTTATTATAACTAGAGTTATTTGACCATATACTTCGAGCACAATCAATTGATAAATGCAACAGGAAACCAAAGATTCATCCCTTGTGTTTAAGTTTCAGTTTATAATTCCTCTTTACAATATTAGTTTTCTTGTAAAGCATCTCCTATTTTTGTTTCTCCTATATCAGATCTAATTTATAAAAGCTCAGACAACTGGCTATTTACCATATACAATGTTATTGTGTGATGTTTAGTTATGATATAGAAGTGATTTCCTCTGAATGTATGACCACTTCTTGTCATTTCTTTATGCATTTGAATGATATGCAGAGGGTACATCCATGTATTTAGATGTATGAATATGTTAACTGTTTGAAGCATGTTTTATTGATCTGTATACACCTATTAGAGCTGATGAATTCTCAATTGCGTAGCATGTTGTTCTATTTCCATAAGCTACAGGATTCAGTCTCAGCAGTGCCCTATATGTTTATCTTTTTTTCCTCTGATTCACCATTTCATTTCTCTTTTAAGCTTGACTATTTGAAACACTCGTGAAAAAATTCCTCTAATAGTTGAGAGCATTTGTCAGTTGAACTGAGAATTGTTTAAGGTCCTTTAGTTTTAAAGAGAGAGAGGAAAAAAATTCCAAAAATTGCACAATTACCTTACTACAAAATCTATCCTTAAGATTCATTATGAGTTGTGGCCCCTGGGGTGCCTCGGTATCGTTCCAACAACAGTCTGGAACATGTTGAGGGATAACACTTACTATGCATATAGAACACTGCAATAGTATGTGTTTTATATGGTATAATAAGGACCTATAATTAATTAAATATCTAAGCCAAAAACAACTACATTAAAAGCACACACTCCATAAATATTATTAGATTATCAAATATTAAAAAAAAGAAAGATTATTTATATAGATTAGAATAATTACACATCTAAACCAACTTCTTTATGTCGTAAAATTTTCAAGTCTCTTGTAATTATTTATTCTTTTGTTAATACTAATTTTTCATCCTTGCATTTTGGATGACTATCATTGTGAGCATAATCCCTCGATTTCCCATTTCTACCTTGTCATTATAAATCCCATATTTCTCATAAATGAGTCAATATCCATTTTTTGTTCTCAACCTTTCATTATCATTGTAGGTTAATTTTACATTCAAATATCATAGTTTTGATTTGTTCATAGATCACAAGGTTTGTTATCATATTAATTATTTTTTTTTTTTTTAATAATATAAGGCATAGTAAACAAACATTTGTATATTATAAAGATCTATTTATATCGTTAACGTATATTTAATACTACTTATGCACTTGTCATTGGTGTTGGACAGTGTTTGTGTAACTTGCTAGTGTTGATCTACATCAAATTGTTGGAACATAATCTTCAATGCATTAGAATGTTTGGCTTATGGTGATGCATTAGAAAAAACCTTGTGAACAAGTGCAAAGTGCTAATGCTTATGGAAATCATAAGTGTTGCACTATGGCTATCACTCAAATCAGTTGTCCTCCTTGGTCAACAATGTTCCACATTGAGTGTCCCCTTTACATATCATGTTCTTTAGCTTTCAAATTAGGAAACTTAGACAATATTTTATTTAAGGCTAACCATTTAGATTATGTAGGGTATTGTCCACCTTAACAATTCTAAATATTGGAATCACCTTGTTACACATGTAGTTGGTTCAATGTTCTATGACTTTTTATTTTTTTATTTGTGAATTATACTTTGTATTAAATAAGGGGTATTCATGAGTAAATCAATATCATATCACATGGATTCATATTGAGGGGGGTTAAAAATAGTTAAATAACAATTCAATATATTAGATGGTATTAAGGGGTTGGTTTAATTTTAACCAAGTGTACATACATGTTGAGGGTGTCTACCAAGTCACCAAAATTTTGGGGTGGGGAGCTTAGTACAATCAAGAAACCCTCACATTGAAGTAGAGGAAAGTCATCCAAACCTCACTCTAAATATTTAAATGCTTTTGTAAGAAGGATGACTATCATTCAAGGTTTTTTTATTAAAGGAGATTTTTGTTGAAGGTCCTTGAATTTAAAGCTGACATTTGCACCTTTTTTTTGTAGATGGAATTGTTTCTATAATCTAAGCATTTGTCCATAGTTTGAAATTATTTTTGTGTTAAACAATTATATACTTGGAAGGAATTCATGACATTGTATGGAAAGTATGTTATCTTATCCCATTGAAGCTCTATGGGTCTTTAATGAGCTATAATTCCTTTTCTTATTTAAATTAGCAAGTGGTTGGATGTAAGAGGTGTTCTTGGAAGCCTACACAACTTGAGATAGATAGTATTGGAATAATGACAACTTTTTTATTGGAATCATTAAGAGGAGGTGATCCTTGGGTTAACAATGCAAATAGATATGCATTTTTGAGTATTTTGTTGGAAGTGAAGCATCTCATGAAGGATTAGGGTGATATAACTCTAGTCCCAGTACCTTATAAAATCCTTCAATGAACCATGAAGTCTTCGAACAAGAAATGAAAATGTGATAGATTTAATAAATAGATTTAAAGATAAAATGGTCTTTTGATTCCTAAAGAACATGCTTGTTGATCCTAACTCAAACATCAATTAGCATATGATGAATATCATTTTATAAAGTATATATTCACTACATATGTCAAATATTAGGACCAACATAAAAGGGGTAGAAATAATGAGTATAAAGAATGTCAAGATAAAAATGGTACTTACAATATTTGGTGAAAATAGGGGGTCATTCTATTTGGAAAGATGTACTATAGCACAGGGCTATCAATAATAAAATTTTAGGAGGTGGAAATTAAATTAGGGGTATTCTTTAATATCACATGAATGCAAGTGATCTGCAGTAATTTTACTACTATGAACCCCTTGTGGGATAAATTTATGTTGTTTTTTAAGGTTTCCTTGTATATGGTTAATGGTTAAGAACATGTGTTTCCTCCTAAGAGGTCATAGGTTCAAATCCAGAGGGGGGTATGGTGTGTATACCTCCATAGACTTTAGCAGTCAAATCGCTACACGGATGGGGTCCCTTGGCCCACAAACAAGAGGGTCTCATACACCAATTTGGTGTCTGGCTTGGTTGTGACCTTAAAATTAGATTATTATTATTATATATTGTTCCAACAAAGGTGCACTATACATGTATAGAAAATCCATAATAAACATGTATAATATATCCACATTAATCACTAGATGTAAACACTGTAATTTAACCATGTAAGGTAGTATATTTAGCTCAAACATAATATTGATAACTTGCTTGAAGATATTGTAAGGTCCATATCAAAGAGGCACAATCTTGTGACGAGGGCCTTCAAAACCCTCCTTTTAAATGTGAAGCCAAACTCTATCATTGATTTTAAAGTTGGGAGGAACATGATTCTTATCATGTCTAAGATTGTTCTTGGTGTTAGTCTACTCTAAAATATCATGAACTTATCTCTAGATAGAATAAATATATTCCTTTGAAAATTGTCTTCCCTATCAATTTCTTTCTATGCTAATCTAGTATTTACTGAATTGGAGGGCCCCTGACCCATTGGTAATGGTAAAAAGGTTAGATACATCAATTAGGATTGTTGGTTGGAATCCAAATAACATCTTAATGAATTATAGATATGTGTTGGGTTCTCAGTATAGTTAGGTTGAATGTAGCATGGGAGTGAGGCATTTGATGTGTATGAGTGGGAATTATTATACATGTGCAGGTGTACAATAATCTCATTAAAAACTTTTGTATATCCATTCTTTGAGGATTAAATGTTATAGATATGTTAAGTCCGATATCCATAATGCTCTAAATAAATTTACATAATGTGTTGAATATCTTAAAGTCTTGATCATAGATAATAGATTTAGAGAGTCTAGAGAAAACTTGCACATGCACAAAGGATGAGAAACCAATATTTCAAATAGTGTATGTATTACAATATGATGCTAAAATAGTCATCTTAGAAATGCAATCCAATACTACATAAAAGGTGTCATGCTAGCACTTAGTGGAAAGAACTCCTATTATGAATACCATGGAGATTGGCTCCCAAGGCATACTAGGAATCAACAAGCATATGTACAACTCCTATTTTCACTTTGGAGGTTTAGTGATGACACATACAATATATATAAAAAAAATGCAATGTGCCATGTCACACCTCAATCATATGTAAAACTCCTATTTTCACTTTGGAGGTTTAGTAATGACACATACAATACATAAAAAAAGAAAAAATGTAGCGTGTCATGTCACACCAAGTTTAGTGATGACACTTACAATACATAAAAAAAAATGCAATGTGCCATGTCACACTTCAATCATATGTAAAACTCCTATTTTTATTTTGAAGGTTTAGTGATGACACATACAATACATTTAAAAAAAAAAAATGCAGTGTGCCATGTCACACCTCAAGTTGGATGGAATAAGCATTTATGTAGAATCACTTTGTTCTTTTGGAGATTAAAATGGCATGTTAATTTAGAGAATTATTCATTTGAAATTAGTTGTTAATGACAATAAATATTTTTAATTAAATTTCAATATCACTTTCTCGAATGCATTTTGAATATTTATGTTCCCCAACCACCATTGTTAATACATGGAATTGTTCGTAAAAGTGAATTGACACCACTCAACCAATTTTCTCAATTGTTGTTCCACAAAGAAATTGATAACTATGGTAAAGAACAAGTTTTTTTAATAAAAATATGGTTCGGTTGACCATTTGAACTCACTAAATACATATTTCATTACTTATTTATCCACGACGACTTGGGTCAATACCTCCCACTCAATACACATATTTCTCTTTCTTTGTTAACGTCTTTTCCATGTTATTTCTTCACAACTTTATTTGAATACCATTTGTAATATCTCATAAGAGAATCAAGCATAATGAGTTACTAATAAGTAAGTGGGTGAGTGCAGTACCAATTCATTATATTGAATTAATAATACAATAAATTAATTAATAAAAAGTGCACTTGGGGGTGATAACTCTTCACGATCAACAAGGAAGCAATGAACCAATTAGAAAGGAAGTAGGGAGCCAATGAAATAATATTTTATTATTGTTGTTGAGTGTTAAGTTCCCAAGCCTTCTGTTACTTTGTCTTATGCATCCATGTGTCTTGAACCCAATGCCTTCTTATTATTAGTCCCTGCCGGAAGGCCAAGGGCAGGGACTATAGCGATGAGTTCATCGCTGACTTTCAATTAGTTGAAGGTTGACTTGGCAAATTTTGTAAAAATGCTAATGTTTAACATAGGAAATTTAAATACGTAATTT
>ML801927.1:206182-233664 GCA_009831015.1 Picea engelmannii | reverse complement strand
TTTTGTTATGTACAATATCAGTTATCCAATAAAATCAATCACACAATAAATTAGCCTTCATTAGAATATTTACCATTCAATTGCATCACACCATCTGCTCTTGTTTGCAACTATGCTTCTTTATACCATTCACAAAGCTGCATATTCTCATACTGCAACATTGGAATGTTGTTCTAATCGTACTTCAACATTCGAATACTTTTTCCTTTTGAACATGCTTCCGTTTTCTTGCATGAAAATTTGGCAGGGACTATGCTGCTTCGCTGCCCTTGTTTTTCTTATGTGTCTTTGGGAAAGGGCACATCGAAGAGCACGTGGTTCCAATGCAAACCTGATTCACATGCATGAGGGGAGTTCATGCAAGTGAGTTTTGTGACAACAATCTTAAGGGTGGGAATTGTGTAGAAGGTATGTAACTCGAGCATTCATAGAGAGGCATTAGTAGGTTAGGATGCTAGTATAATAAACCATAGAGGAGAATGTTACCATCCTAGTACATTGTGAGACCATTCACATATGCCAAGATGAGGTCGGTATGTTGTCTTTTAGTGCTGAGATTTCACTATGCCCAGAGGTTTGTTGTTTCCATAAATTTGGTCATTATGTCTACATGAGGAGAACCATGATTGTGAGTCTTTGTAATTGCTATAGTTGAGAATTCTTGGCTTCTAGCATTGGATATTTCCCTAGCCAACTTGATTGGAGCACTAGAGGGAAGTGGGATAGCCTGAGGGATTGTTTAGTAGTGAAGGAGATCCCATTCCTTGTGCTATGCAACACTGAGAGGGAAGAGAGACTGGAAAGTGGGATAACTATAGAATTAATGGGTTGAAGGGTGACTTCTAGCTACAAACACTATTATAAACCTAGGTTAAGAGGAAAAATCCTTGGCATTAATAATTGATTGGGTTGAGTGAGGAAATTGTAGCCTTGGCTGGTTGTTTCATTCCCTAGCACGAGGGTGGAAACTACTCAAGTTGGTGACTATGGATGGGTAGAAAAATGCTCACATGGAGCAATTTAACCAAGTGATAATGACAGTTAAGCTATAGATTTGTATTTTTTATACTTTAGATTATTAGTGCTTGCAGTGAGTGTTATGTTTGATGAATATGTGATCACTTTAGAAGCTACAAGTCTGGAAGTTGATATTGGGGCTCAGGAGTTGATTCAAGAGCATCTAAGGAACGCTCACAGAGGTCCAGGAGGATCTTGATTGCTCACAGAGGTCCCAAGGGATCCACATAGGCTCAAACTTTGACTGTCTCAAATGACCAAGAAAATAACATCATTGCGTAAAGCTAGGCGATAGCTTTCCAATGGCGCAAATTTCGCCTCAAACGAAGCTCGTATGCAAAAGTTATGGATGATCAAAGTTTTGGTTAAAAAAGGGCAAAAAGTCAAAGGTCAAGGTGACACGTGTCACCACTGCAAGGGTGACACGTGGCACGTCCATACAGAAAGATGTGGCACAATGTTACAGGTATATGTGGTAGGTTCTTATAGGTATACATGGCAGATTATGTGTTCCAGTCTCTAGTTGACAAGTGGCTCCATTTAAGTGTTAACAAGTGTCATTGGAAAGAGTCAATGAGAGGCCGCCACGTGGTGACCTCCCATTAGCCCATATGGTTTAAGTCATATAAAATTACAATGTTACAGGTATATGTGGCAGGTTCTTACAGGTATAAGTGGCAGATTATGTGTTCTAGTATCTAGTTGACAAGTGGCTCCATTTAAGTGTTGACAAGTGTCATTGGAAAGAGTCAATGGGAGGCTGCCATGTGGCGACCTCCCATTAGCCCATATGGTTCAAGTCATATAAAATTATTATGGATTCAATAGGGATCGACCCCATGACCTCCTAGCACATCAGAGTGGCAGCCTCTCGTTAGCCCATATGGTTCAATATAAAATTACAATGTTACAGGTATACGTGGCAGGTTCTTACAGGTATACATGGCAGATTATGTGTTCCAGTGTCTAGTTGACAAGTGTCAAAGAGTCAATGGGAGGCCACCACATGGCGAACTCCCATTAGCCCATATGGTTCAAGTCATATAAAATTATTATGGAAAGAGTCAATGGGAGGCTACCACGTGGCGACCTCCCATTAGCCCATATGGTTCAAGTCATATAAAATTATTATGGAGTCAATGGGGCTCAACCCCATGACCTCCTAGTGCATCAAAATGACAGCCTCCCATTAGACCATATGGTTCAAGTCATATAAAATTATGGCGGCCTCCCATTAGCCCATATGGTTCAATTCATATAAAATTGTTATGGAGTCAATAGGGCTTGACCCCATGACCTCCTAGCACATGAAAGGTTCTAACAAAGCTCGCTTGTCAATACACCACACATTGTTCCTTAAAAACCATATGGCATATAAATTATTTAAAATGTTGTAAAGATTTATTTGGGTGGCTAAAGGGACCCTTATCCCTTGTTCTTACCATATATTGTGACCACGTCATAGCATATAGCGTGGGGCTATCACCAAAGTTCACGTCGGAATATGTGTTAAACTATGTGTTAAATATAACATATAGTTATATGTTATAACTATATGCCAATAAAAATTGCGCGGGGGTTTTAACAACATAACAAAAGCTACAGGCCTTATTAGAAGGGCTGGACAGATCGATTGCAGAGTTGCATGTGGGTTGTAACTCTTTAATAAGACAGAACCCGCTTGGGAGGTCGAAAATGAGAAAACCATTATTAATTTCTTACCCTCTTACAGAGAGGTTTTAACCTGCTCACAACTACATATTTATGTTGGCGAGGAGTTAATTCTTAATCCCGATGAAAAGAAAGGAAAGGAGGAGGTGGGTAGGGGTTTGTTGTCTTGTGGCCGGGGGATTAGGGATGCACAAATAAAAGGGGTAGTTTTAGGAGGACTAGAAAAATATTTCTCTCCACTTAAAACTAGGAGTGCTAGGAAATTGGGAAAAGAGAAGGAACTTTCAGTTATTTCTAGTCTAGAGGGTGTTAATGGTCCTAGGGTGCTTAGAGCTCAGAAAGCCCTGGCCAGGGTGAAAAGATGATCATGGCAACCTTGAATGTGAGGGGAGTGGGGGGCTCCTTAAAGTCATTAGCCCTCAACAGACTTATTGAGAAAAATAAACCAGATGTGATTTTCGTTCAGGAAACCATGGTAGGAGCTACAAAAGCAAGGGAAGTTTTTACCAAACTTCTCCCTAATTGGCATTTTTGCAGAGTGGATTCTTTGGGTCTTTCGGGGGGGTTTTTCAGAACATGGAATCCCCACAAGGTTGAATTTGATGCGTGCATGACTCCAACATGGATTTTATTGGAGGGTGTCATTAAATACATTAATTTAAAGGTGAAGTTGACAAACTACTACAGACCGTATGTTGATAGAGTGGTTTATTGGGAAGAACTAAAAAGGATCGGAATTTTTGATGTGGAAAATTTAATTTTGGGGGGTGACCTTAATTTTACAGTTTCTAGTAGTGAAGTTTGGGGTGATGCCGCGAGGGTGGATCCTTTGAAACATTATTTCAGCTAGATGATACAAGCTAGAGGCTTAGTGGATGTTGAGCCAGTTAAAATTCTTCCAACTTGGAGGAATGGTAGGAAAGGCCCTGACTACATTGAAAAAAGACTGGATCGATTCTTGATTTCTGAGAAGCTTGTCTCTTCAGGAATTAGATACCGATCTTGGATTTGCAATGACAAGATCTCAGATCACATGGCAATATTGTTACAGTTGGATAGTGGGAGCAACTTTGTCAGCTATCCATTTAAATTTAATGCAGTATGCCTGGATGATCAAGATTTTGTTAGTCTTATTAAAAATAGATGGGCAGATTTGTTGGGGACAGAGGTCCTGCCACCTATGGAAGCATTAGTAAAGAAGCTAAAAAGGCTGAAGTGTATGGTAATTGTATGGGAAAGAAAGAAAAAGGATGAAGGTAAGTATGAGTTAGTGCAGCTGGAATTGGAATTGGAAGAATTATACTCAGAATTTCCTGGAGGATTTGTGGAGGAAAAGAATAAGATTTCGGTTCTGGTTAAAGAGCAGAGGAAAATGATACTACTAAAGCAAGAAGAGGAGACTTGGAGACAGAAAAGTAGAGTAAACTGGTTGGCAGCAGGTGACAGAAACACAAAAAATTTTCATGCTTATGCAAGATCTAGGAAAAAAATCAATACCATTTGGGATATCACTAAGGAAGATGGAACTATTATTTCAAATAGTTCGGATCTACAAAAAGAAGTTGTTGATTATTTCTAGAACTTATTTAAAGCACATGATAACTTGGCTATTATAGATCAACTTACAATTTTGAGGAACTTTCCGAGGATGTTTTATGAGGAAGAGGGAAATAGTATAAATGAGCCAGTTTCCTTAGGTGAGATTCTGAAAACCTTAAAAGGATTTAAGAGCTCAAAAAGTCCTGGGCCGGATGGCTGGACAGTTGAGTTCTTTTTGGCATTTTCTGATCTTATGGGAAATGAGTTATTGGAGGTAGTGGAAGTGTTGAGAAGGCTAGGGAAAGTGACGGGAGCATTAAACGCTACATTTATTGCACTAATCCATAAAAGTGACAAACCTGATTCCTTTGGAGGATTTAGGCCCAGAGCTTTGTGTAACCTGATTTACAAGATCATTACAAAAATAATTGCTACCAGATTAAAAACTTTTTTGTCCTTTGGTATCTCAAAAGAACAATTTGGTTTTTTAGAAGGTAGGAAAATAAATGATGCAATTGGAGTGGTTCAGGAAGTACTTCATAGTATAAAGGTGAAGAATATTAAAGCTCTAGTACTAAAACTGGATTTAGTCAAAGCATATGATATGGTGGACTAGGGCTTTCTTAGACTTGTTTTATTACAGGTTGGTCTAAGTTTAGAAGCAACAGATTGGATCATGGGATGTGTGACTTCAACAAAATTTGTTGTACTGATCAATGGAAAACCTACTAGATTCTTCAAATATTCAAGGGGATTAAGGCAAGGTTGCCCTTTATCCCCTCTACTCTTTCTGCTTGTTATTGAAGAGTTGAGCAGATTAATTCAGGAGAGGGTAAAATATAAGAAACTTGGGGGTGTTCCTATGGTGAGGGGGATAAATATTACACATCTAATGTTTGTAGACGATGTAATTCTGTTTGGGATTGGTTGCATGGGTGAATGGGAAGTTTATAAGGAGGTATTGGAACTATTTTGCAAGGCAAGATGGATGGATTTCATCCCTCAAAAATCTTTATTCTTAGAAGCATGATGGGATGATGCAAAACTTAATTTGTTGAAGGAACTAATGCCATTTGAAGTTAAGCCTTTAGATACAGGGTTCAAGTATCTTGGGTTTTACATTAAACCAAACTATTACACTAGAATGGATTGGCTATGGTTAGAGAAAAAAATTGAAAAGAGAATCCTGAGTTGGAGTCATAGGTGGCTTACCTTGGGTGGTAGAGTCATTCTAGTAAAAACCGTACTTGAAAGCATATCGGTGTATTGGATATCATTGGCAAAAATTCCCAAAAGTGTACTAAATAGTATTAGAAGAAGAATGTTCAGCTTCATGTGGTCTGGTAAAAAAGAAAAGGAAGGTATGCATCTTACAAATTGGAAAAGATTGCAAAACCCAAAAAGGATGGAGGATGGGGTATCAAAAATATATTTATATTTGGACAAGCGTTGGTGGAAAAAAGCTTATGGAGATGCCTTATGTTGCATGAACTTTGGCATGAGGTGATACTGCAAAAATATCTCAAAAGAAAAACTGTTGAGAGTTGGTTTAGGCAGGGGAGAAAAACATGGAATGGAACTTCAAATTTCTGGAGAGCCCTTACCTCTTCGGTGAATATAATCACTTACTGGCTGGTTTGGAAGCCAGGAAGTGGGAGAGATATCAGAATTGGTGCTGACCCTATGGTTGGGTCCAACTCATTCTATAAATTATCTGAGGATCTTCTTTTATTGTTAAAAGAACAAGGGATCACTTGTCTTGCACATGCAGGGTCAAATACATAGGAAGGGATTATTTCTACAAGGTGGAAAAATGTTGATACATTAGGACCAGAAGGAGCTCTAAAAGATGAATGGATAAACTATACAAAAGGGTTGGTAAGTGCATGAATTGAACTTACTGATGAAAAAGATAGTTTACTGTGTTCTTGGGATACCAAAGAAGGTTAACACTAAATTAGCATACAAAGTTCAAATGTTGGAGGGTAGGGGAGAAGAGCCAAAGTTCCGGTATTCTGAGATTTGGGAGTGGAAATTACCAATAAAGGTTAAACTGTTTATTTGGCTATTGTTGGAAGAGAGAATATTGACTTGGGATAACTTTACAAAAAGGGGCTTTCAGGGTCCTAGTTTGTGTGTGATTTGCAAGGAAAGTGAAGAAACTTTGCTACATTTATTTGGGGAATGTAGGTTCATAAAAAATATTTGGCATATTTTATCTAAGGAACTTAAGCTAGTTAATAAATGGCAAGGAGGACAGTTTACTTAATTGGACAGAAAGAAAGGAAAACTGGAATGAAATCCCATGTTTTATTAGCTGGGAGGTTTGGAAGCATAGAAATTTGTTGATATTTGAAGATAAGGCAATAAACCATATTAGAGTGTGCAACTACATACTACAGGATCTAGGGGGGGGGGAATTAACACGAGACACTTCTCACAAAAGGATTGATAGACCACCAACATTTGATTGGGGTGGGGCAGTAGGTTTTTTTGATGGGGCATCACAGGAAAGAGGAATAAAATGTGGGGTTGGGGCCATTTTGAAATGTCCTTTATTGGGCACTTATAAACTCAAAATGAATTGTGGGAAAGGAACAAATTCAAAAGGAGAGATGTTGTCACTTTGGTTAATATTATATTTTTCATTTCTTAAACAGGTACCAAGGTTACTTTTGATGGGTGACTCTAAGGTTATTATTGATTGGTATACTAATGATAATAATCTTCAGGTGATATCTTTGCAGCCCTGAATGATAAAGATTAGAGCACTGAGCAGACAATTCCAGCATATCAAAGCCCAACATATATACAGAACATATAATTAGGTAGTTGATCGATTGTCAAAGAAAACACTGTCTTTGGAAGAAGGTGGCATATATTGGTCACAGGAAGCAAATGGACAACAAGAAATTTTTGAAAGAATTGAAACCAATTCTTAGAATAATCATCAATGGACTGTTTTTCCCTAGTATCTTGTAAATTTCATATATAAAAAGGAAATATTTTTTTGTGTATATTGGACACAGACATGTATACAGTGATGAATACATGATAAAAAGATGTCTTAGAGACAAAAGCTGAAAAACTTCTTATTGCATGATTTCAATTTGTAGTTTCTGAATGAAAGAAAGAAAAAAAAGAAAAAAAACATTGTTATATTGTTATATTTACTTAATATAAGAGTTTTTTCTCAGTGGAAAAAAAGACTTTGGATAGGTGGGTTTTATAACAAACCACACTCATTAAAAGATATGCCACGAGAACTATTTTTAAGTGGGTCTTGTTACATATGGTTTTTAACCATAGTGTTATGACCCGCGCCCTATTTCAATGGGGTTTGTTTTTAATATCTGTTTTATGTATGCCATATTTAAACTATGGCTCAAACAAATCATTCCATACTATTGGAACGAATGGCCAAGATGCTAAACAACCCTATCCAAGTGGATTTTTGTAAAGGAGTTGTAATTAATTTTTTTGTTATGTAAAGATGCGCCTTTTGGGTTATAAAAAGGGGTTCATCTCTCATGTATTTAGACACAAGTTCTTATACAAGAATTCTATGAGAGGATTTTAGAGAGAGCTAATGCTATTCCTTTTTGTACAGAGCTTTATGTGTATAAAAAACTCATTTGTATAAGTTAGGGAGAGCATGGGGAGTCCAATGTAATGCCAAGTCTCAACCTTGTCTCTTATGGAGGTTTAAGTATTTTTTTTTTTTTTTTATGTAATATACCTTTATGTGTGGCTTTTATAGAGTTTATATAATATAGCTTTTATGCATAACCCATGTTTAATACTTTTATGAAAAAGGGGGGGTTTTCCAATTATGTAATTTAATGGAAAAGGCTATATTGGTGGATTTTGTAACTTTATAAGAAAGTTATTTTTTAATATATATTTGGAGTGGAGTTTTAATGCATATATTTATGTATTTACCTCTTTATATTTTTGAGAGTTTTTTAAAGGAAAATCTTGTAGGATTTATGGGAGCAAAGCATACCAAGAACTCAAAGTGAGTTACACAATTTTATGAGTAATGAGGACAAGTAAAACCTTCACTTAGACATTTTGTAAATCAAGTCATATTGAACCTTTATTTTCCCAATCTAGTCGGATGTGTAAGTAATTCACATCTAAGGATTTTGGGCTGAATTAATATCAGAGTTTGATCAAGTTATTTTTAGAACTCGTTTGGTATTTTCAGATTAAGAGTACATGATGGGAAGTTTGGTAATGATATTTGTGCAAATTTGAGCACTATTACATTCATTAGTTGTAAGGAAGAGGGAATAATTCTACCTCTTTTATGCAATTTAATTTCCAGCCATGTTAGTTTGTTTTAAATGGCCTTATGGGTTCATGCAAAGAGGCCATAATCATGAAGGAAATGTAAATGTTTTTTATGGAAATTGATTGTATATGGATATTGTTGTAAATGTATAAGGATGTTGCTATAATTGCATATATATATATATATATATATATATATATATATATATATATATATATATATATATATATATATATATGAGAAAAATTGTGTTTTATGTGTTGAGATGGTTGATTGTACTCATGGGTTGTGGATTAATTGGCCATGGGATATGTTATTCTACTGTAAACTGTAATTGCATATAAAAATGATTAATTATAGCTTTTATGCAAATTGTGTACATTATATTGTGGTATCAAGCCATTTTAGGTTGTAAATGGTATCAAAGCAAGAAGTTGGTGTAGATTTTATGGTTTAAAGAAGTACCCCATATCCTCAACAATGTATAGAGGGTGTTGGGTATGTTACAATATGGTTTCAGAGCTCTTGGTTATAACATTGGGACTGCAAGGACAAAAAATATGCTTGTCCTTAAATTGTCCACAACCTATTACAACCTATAGGCAAAGTATTTGATAAATTGTCCACAATGTTAGTCTATGAGTCCCTAGACAATTACAAAGTATGAGACCACATTGATATGAGTTGTAAATCTCATCTATTCATGAGGTTTTGTCATGATCCATTGATGAGTTTTTAGTGAGACCTAGATCTAGATCTAGAATTGGTCCTATCTATGTACTATAAATTCACATCATGAGATCAATACAATGTGAATCATAATGGATTAAGGCCTTTTATGCCATTTCTTGTCTCATTTTGTTTATGCTTGATTCTTAACATGGTATCAAAGCTCTTATGGTCTTAAGGGAATGGTAGCACCATGGTAGTTTTCCATGGAAGGTTTGCAATCTAGAGGTGAACATTGAACATGATAAGGTGAGATGATGAAAATACTCCATGGTATTGATGCATAAGATAGTAACGACGCTGCCACCACCAACAATATTACAGATATTCATCCATTCAGGGGTACAATGGAAAAATAATAAATATTTTTTGTGGCTTGGGAACTGTTGGAAATTGGCAGAGATATGTGAATTTATGCAGCAAGAGTTTCAATTTTAAAAAAATTGGTCCAAAACCACATCAAACCACATAGATCCATGGCAGGCGTAGAGTGAATACAAAATCACCCAGATCTGCAACGACTAGATCACCAATTGCAGTATACACATGTGTGGAGAGGTAAGGTTGCAACCAAGGAGATTCCACCCAATTTCTCAACAAAACACAGATCTACCTCCTTAAGAGATCAACACTGCATCATCTGTCTACCTTCATGCATTGGCCATACGATGCCACCTATGATTTCTCCATTGGAGAATGCTGTCAACAATGTCTCCTCTCATCATGTCCACTTATGAAATGTTGTGATCAAATCCAGGTACGAGAAATACCTGGTGGAGAAGATTGCACAGTTTGATACGGAACATGTGTTAGAGATAATTGTTCATGCTAGAGGAGCAAGTGCAAAGGGTTTTTTTTAGGTGACCCATGACATTTCTAATATTACTTGAATTGATTTCCTTCGGGTGTCAGGTGTACAGATCTCATTGATCATGCATTTCTCAACTAGTATAAGAATAGATTCAATCAAGACCATATGGAGGATCCTTGTTTGCACATCAGTTTCTGAGCTTATTAGATCTCAAGGCACAAAGCACCTAAACACAATGCATTCTTTTAGATTTTGCATCCAAGGATCAAGATACTTCCATGCACAATATCCATCTGGTCTAGTTATTTGATTTGCAGCAACAATATGTCACTCAGCCTCTCCGATCTGACCAACACATCCTCAGTCTAGCTGGAGAGTAAGCGACCAATAGATCTGAGTAAGTTCAAGCTCAATTTGATAGAGCCGCAATGTTCAAGCTCATATCTCTTTAATTTAACCATGGGTGCAAATTATTTTCTAGTGGTCAATTTCAATTTTTGTGAGCATATCTATTGTAAATCTTGAAATCTTGAACTTTTTTGGGTGGATTGAGAAACCATAAAATACAACATATTAAGATTTTAAATAGAAAAGTGTTGATACAGTGTGGAGAGTAAGAACCACACCTCAATTGAGATTTTGGTTTTGGTTGAACATAGATGTATACATTGGGGTCATGAACACCTGATTAATTGTCTCAACTGAAGGGTTCTTCAACTAAAATAGATCCTTTCACTGAGAATTGATAAAACCATTGTTGTACCATATTGTTGGTGTAGATCCGATCTATTGAGATCGGAAGAAATAATGTAATATTTTAATTCTTCAACTAAAATAGATCCTTTCATAGGAGAATTGATAAAACCATCATTGTACCATATTGTTGGTGTAGATCCGATCTATTGAGATAGGAAGAAATAATGTAATATTTTAATAGAAGTAGAAGCTCATTCTTCTCAATGATGCTAAGAAAACAATGTGGGATTTTTCTCTAGAACAAGCCACATGTCGATGTTGAATTTTAGATCTATTGTTGTCCAATTGCCATGAAATGTCGCCAGGGTTTATAAGCCCCATAGTAAAAATCGTGTGGTGCACAAAATGCTAGTCATCAAACAAAAAGGGTATGAGCTTGTTGATGATTAGATTGGTTAAGATCCAAACAACAACCTCACGAGGAGAAAATACCCCTGCATTTTTATAGAGGTGGTACTCCTCTATTTAATCTAAAAGATATATCTTGATACTCTTCAAATGAAATAAGGGAATACTAGATAACAAGCCCCAATATTTATCGCTCAAATAACTAATGAAAAATATTACATACTGAAAAATAATATATTCACAAAAATAATTCTTGAGAAGAGGACCAGGAATATTTCAAAGAATAAAATACAACATACAGAATATTGTACAGAAATAAAACAATAAACATATGAAAAATGATAAAATTCTCACATCTATCACATTATCATAAATTATGATCACATTCATAAGAAGGAAAAGGTACAAGTCCACAATTGAGAGAAATTTAAAAGAGTTTTTTCATTCAAAATAAGATAGAATATGACAAGCAAACTTTAAACATCTCATTCTCAAAATCTCAGAGTTTAAGATATAAATAAAGTTTAACCCCAAAATAGCTCTCTGGGAGTTTCAAAAATAATAATAGTCTGTTTTTCAAAAAATGTGTTTGTCTAAATGGACTGGGATGGGTCTCCCGTGGACTGTAAAAGAAAATGAAACATGGATGGACCTGAAAAGAAGAAAATAAGAGACAATCAGAAATCGGTTATGGTTTCTTGATAATGAAAAAACACAACTAGATGATTTTCTGAATGAGAAGGAAAAAGAATGAAGAAATTATGAAAGATGTTATCAGGTTACTCACTGTGATGGATTTCTGCCATGACTATCTAGTTACCAAGGTGTCTTTTGTATTGTCCTTGGTCAAGATTCCTTAACCGTTTTTAACTACTGTTTCTTGATCCGTTTCTATTATTTTTATTAAAGTTGTCTTTAACCAATTTTCAATATAATCCCTCATTGGTGCGAAAATTACTTCTTGTCTTACTCTTATGTCAAATAGTGAATCCTCTATTTCTCGGTAGTCAATTGAAATTTGATGTAATGTATCTTATGTATCTTCATTCTTATTTAGATAATTGACTAACCAATTTTCTACTTCAAACTCTGAATACTATGTTAAACTGTTGAATCTCTCAGTCAAAGCAGATTTCAATGTTCCAACTTTCCTTCAAATTGCTCCTTGAACACAAATACATAATTTAAAATTATCTTTGGGTCATCAACCTCTCCGGTTGTTCCAACTAGATCCATTTCAATTAACTTTAAACAACATTCTCCCCTCTTGAAGCTTATAGTGTCAAGATCAACCAATATTTATTTTAAACATTTGATTCTTTTAATCCAACATGCATTTAGTTGTTTAATGCGGACAGGGGAGGGTAGGTCTTCTTCTTTTCTTTTAAGCTCACTCATCTTTGAAACTTTAATAATAAAAAAGTAGTAATTTCCTCTTTATAAAACTATTTCTCATTTTCCAAATCAGCTTGAATGTTCTGCTTCAAATTAGTCATTTTCTATGCTAAAGCAATGAAACTATTTGCTAGTTCCCATCTCTCAAAAATTAGATACATTCTCTTTTTAATATTCTCTCCAACATATCTTCTGATTGCAACAAGTAAGCTTGATGTCCCTCTTAATCTTGAGCTTGACTCTGGCGTTCTGTCAAGATTATTCCATGGCTGCATCGTAGAAATTGGGCTAGCAACTATGGGTGGGGGAATTAGGGAAATCTCCAATTCTCTAATCATGTCCTTGAGATTATCATTTTCATTCTTCATCTCTTCGACTAACATCTTCAGGGCATCGCCCGTGGCTCCATGTATCTATACAATTCTTGATGGTGGGACTCCATTTAGGTCAAATATTGAGCTTGTCTTCCCTTGAGATTTCTTATTCTTTGCATTAAATTTTTCAAAAACTAATTTATTTGAAACTTTATAAAACAGAGCGCTATGCAGAGTCAGAGATGCTTCTTCAAATATAACTAGTTGTTGGGTAACCAATTCTACTGCAACTTCTCTACTTTATTGCACTCTTTGTTGATCATCCTGGAATTCTATATCCTCAATGTTTACATCCAGGTCCATGTCTTCAAGAGATATTTCATCTTTAGGTTTGACCTCATTTGTTCCTTCTTGATTTGTCTTAATTTTTCTTTTACTAGTTATTGGAATATTATGGGATCTTTCAAGACTTCCCTTAGGAGGGTCATGGTCACCTCCATCATCAGAATTGTCCATTGAAGACTTATTTTTCTCTTGAGTTGTTGGTTGAGTTCTCTATTTTTGTGGGTCGCTTCTTTGTAAGACATTAGGATACCATGTACTCGTTTCATTTACAACTCTTCCATTATGTCGATGTTGTTCAATAGTGCTAACTAGGGCTTCAATATCTTCTTGATTTCTTTCAATAGGAATTGCCTTTGAACTCTAAGTATCCCCTTCCTCTTCTTCAAATAAAAAAGTATTTGCAAGTGCATGTTAGGTAGCTAGAGAAGTAGTGGGGGGGGCAGAGGGCCCATAGTGATAATAGTGGAGGCCATTCTCCATAATAGGATCCATTGTATGGTGTTTCCCTACCCTAAAGGTTTGATAATAATAAAGGAGATTTTGCATATTGTTATTGTATATCTGTGGTGGTGCTTTTGTATTCAGTCTTTAGGCTCATAACAATGCAACATTGTAACCCACAGAAATCATATGATCCATGAACATTTGATTAGGGTTGAACCCTTTTACTTCATCTGCTAGATTTAAGTTGAATTGGTCGAATTGAATTGAAAATTCATCAATGTTTGTGATGCTTTTCAACATTATTTCTCCAATCCTCCAAGGCAAAGGGATAAATTGCCTTTTCCTTTTCTCAAGGAAGAAATGAGCCGAGAATCTATATTGTCTGCACAATTCTGTTACAAAACATCTTGTATGATACATAATATGGAAGGTATGAAGGTATTTCTTTAGAACAATAAACCTTGATAATGCTAAATTGTTCCATTTCATTGAACCTCTTTTATTTAGAAATGTTGCCACTTCCAAAGATAGTCTTGAGGTTCTTGGTCCAAAGATGAGCCTCTTAAAAGGAGATACAAATGCATTGTGCACTTCGTAAAAATGGTACATGGTCATTTGTCTCCATAAGGCAGGGTACCATGTATGAACTAGGTCAACTTTGCAGTTGATGTGTTATGCTAAATGGGGTCCTTTAAAAACATGACAATATGTGATATAAAAGATAAAATATGAGGACATATAGAATTTCTTACTCTTTCTGAAATTTGACAGTTGAAAATATAGTTCACCAGAAATAATCTTCACCCAATCGAAAACAACTTGCTCATGAATGGAGAAATACAAGATGTACAAATCCAAACAAGGAACTGTAGTAGTTGATTCTTGTCCAGCAACCCTGACGATCAACCACACCATTTATCGGAAGGGGTTCTTTAGCAATTTAACCCGGATAGTTGATAAATATCCAGGCATCATGGCCAGATCTTCAAGATACTCTTGAAAGAGATCTAAACTGTTGTTTCTCACCTTCAATAATTCTTTAGCTTCGTCCCCCTTGAAGGTGATCGTTAGATCTTGAAGTCTAAGCATTCTTTTAAATAAAAAAGGGATTAAAGAAACTGGAGACTCCCCCTGAAGCTGAATTATCCGTTGGTTCTTATCATACTTATCTATACACCAAGAAATCAGTTCTTTGCAGTCAAAAACTTTCGGAACACAACTTTTTGCAGCAATTTTGGATGTCCAAATATGATTAAGATTTCTCTCAAGAAGTGGAAATCTATAATAATATCTATAGGATATTGACCATTGGAATTTCCAATCTTCTCATCCAACTGTGTTTATGGTATCCACGCAGAACTACTCTCTCCTTCTGGTTGTCATACTAAATGAAGTTGGAGAACTATTGTACAGATCTTTTTTCAAAATGTTGTTATCAAGGTAATCACATTATTATATAATACTTCGGAGCCTTTGGTTCAAAGAGTTGTTAATACGAAATAATCTTGAAATTAATAGAGAGTATCGAGAACATCACCATTAATTATGGCCTTTTACAATTAACCATTTGTTATCTCCATGAGATTCATATTTAATATACCTTGGAGAATGTGACAAGATGAAGTGAGGATTTACCGCAGGGCGGCAGAGGATCGGGGGAATATGAAGAAAATATGGAGTGATCGTGAACCCGCGGACCCACGAACCCACGGTGAAAACTCGTAAAAATGACTAAGTATGATAACTCAATCGGGATCGGGGGTATGTGAAACAAACAAATGAAAAAAACGTGAACACACAGACCCACGGTAAAACTCGAGAATTTGGCTTTAAGTATTGAAGCGTCGTAGAGATAGTGAGATATAAAAATAGACCAAGTATGGAGGATCGGTCATGTAACATACCCAGCCACCAAAGCTGATCGCATCACACAAAAACTCTCTCCTATCAGCTTTGATACCATTTTAGCAATGTACCTAGCCTCTGACTAAGCAACATTACGTGCATAATACACATAACACGAAACTTCTACGAATTAAATCCATTATTTTGTTGTTACCCATTTTCCCATAGCCTGCAACTACAACTTATAACATATTTAGCTACGGTAATAACCATAAAACTTATGCATCTAAAGCATGCTAATAAATAACATGAGATACAACTACACTGCTCATTATAGCAACATATAAGTCATTCTCATTCACGTAGAGTTCATGCACAACAATAACATATGCAAATAACTCAGTACACGATAAAACACATATCTTAAACAAGAATCATGCAACCAGTTGCTTGGGAAGGACGTTCCACCCAATCGTAGACTGACAGTTCCAAATCTCAACAACCAGTCACCCCTGAGCTAAGGCTAGAAATCCACAAAAGAGGGTGGTCTCTCATAGTCCACTCACAACTCATAAATCTCTCAACCCAACTGATATTATCCTACAACTATCTCGACTTTTCCACCAACTCTCTTCCTCTTGACCTGCCCAACCCAAGGAATGCACCATTCATTTATCAGGGATAACCCAAGGGATGTACCATCTGTTTATCAAGGATAACCCAAGGGATGAACCATCCGTTTATCAGGGTTAACCCAAGGGATGTACCATCCGTGTATTAGGGATAACCCAAGGAATCTGCCATTCATTTATCAGGGTCTCTCTGGCACATGTAGCTAGGAATCTCTCAGCTAGGAACTCAAAGGAAATTGTTGCTAGGAAAACTATCAACAAACCAACAACAACACTTGCTATTTCAATGAAACTCACACAGGATTTCACTCTTCCGGTCTGAAAACCGGGCTCTTTAGTTCTCCAGCTCCAATTTGCTCCAATTATGCTCCAGACTTTTCCCTCCTATGGTCGCACCAGCTCCAAGCTCTCTTTCCATGCCCAAACTTGACTTACTTCCTAACTGTTCGAATTGTTGTTACTTCTCTCTCAACCCATACAAAATTCCTCTATTTTTCTTGCCTTTCTTGACTCACACTCTTCCCCAAGTTGATTGTACACAACCCTCATGTGCCCAATAACTTCGGGATGTGACCACTCACACCCACCCTCTTACATGTATTCAATGTTTGGCTTTGGAAACACTCAATCAGAAATGGGAAGGTTCATATACAATAACATATTTAGGAAAATGGGTTAAATCCATAAACATGGCTAATTCCCCCCTTGGACCCCTCTTGGCCATTATCCTAGACACTCCCCTCTCTTGTGGATTAATTCAGCCCCCATCTCTTGTCCATGTCCCCTTAGCAACTGACATCACATTTTATTATTAAAACATTGAAATACAATTTGCATTTTATATCGCTTGACCGTAACCACATATTATATCTACATAAGCATTAATCAAACTGGGGATTATAATGGGGATGTTACAAGTCGGACCCGATGGTCGTAGAGATAGTGAAGGAATTAGAAAATTTCTTTAAACCCGCAATGAAGAATTTCACGAAAAATTCTAAGTGTAGGTATAAAATGAGGGTGGTGGAATAAGAAGATGCATTTTGAAGGCCGTGGAATTTTGAATCTAAAAAAAAAGTGTTGTAAACCTGTGACAAAGTAAATATTTTTGTAAGTATAGAAACGAATATACAAGAAAGATTGTACAAGGACTTAGCGTGTTTAAGGATCAACATAACTATGACAAGTTATTTTTTTAAGTGATTTTAAATTCACCTGAAAGCCAATTCATTCACCCATTAGGTCATCATCTCCTCAAAGCTTTTTGCAAAATGCATCTTGATCTCTAATGTGCTCATAGGCTAAGAAAGAGAGACGTATAAGTTTTGGAAACATTTGGTTTAAAAGCTTAAATAAAGTATTACTTTATGTTAATATAAAATTCATTACTTTATGTCATTTTTCTTTATTTCATTTTTGGAGTGATAAGAAGTTTTTTTGGGAGTGATAAAAGGTCATAAAAACATTTTGTTATTATTCAATTTTTTTATTTTTTGAAAAAGTAAAATATTCCTTTTGTAATTCCAAAAGGTATTTGGATATTTTTGTATGTAGATCCAAAAATTGTAAAGGAGAAAAGAAGTTTGAGAGTATTATGTACATTTATAATAAAGATATATATATATATATATTTTGGATGTTCTTGGACCTGTCCCGAAATGGAATAAGGGGGTTTAAGGACATTTGTCTTTATGTGTAATTGTGCATAATTTCTGGGATATTCATGTTGTTTCATGACATTTATATTTACTTTGGTAAACAAAACAAGCACACAACTTTAAGGATACTGGTGGATTGAAAATAGGAATAAAAAGAATGAAAAGAGTAAATTACAGTTTGTTCATCTAATCTTTAAATTGTTCATTGCATTGTCAAAATTGAAGGATAAATCATTGAATTTGAGCAATGAAATGTACAAAGGGTAAAAGTGTCAAACCCTCTTTCAGATCAATAAAGTGAATTTCATCATCAAGACTTGCAAAATTTGAATAAGGAGGTCAAGTGAGTCAAGTCATTGTAATCAAACTTTAGGGTGCATGATCGGTAGTACCCAACACCCTAAGTGCAACATCAAATTCAAGCGAGCATGCAAACAAATTCAAGAGAGAGAGAGTACAAGTGAGCATGACAAGTGAGAAAGATAAAAATAAGAAATGGGAAAAAGTAAGAAAGTGTTTACAAAACGCCTCTCAAGAAATCAAGGAATTGCAAGAGGATAACCATGAATTACAAAATCAAGTTAAAAATATTGAGTGGAAGTTAATTAAAAAATGAAAACTAATTGATCACATGGTTGATACAATATAGCCAGCAAATAATCTTCGAGATGAAATAGAAATGAATGATCAATTGATTGATGCACTTCAGATAAAATTAAGAGAAAAACATAATCAAATTGATGACATGATTGATGCAAAATCTACAACAAATCAAAAAGTTGATTCAAGTTGTGATACAAAGGATTTAATAGAGAATATTGATGCACATGTGCTACACAAGAGTTTATCCAAATGATTGATGTGACATGTGATACAAATGAAATCATGCAAAAAATTGATGCACCTTGTGACACACAAGACATAATGCAGATGGTTGATGCTAATTGTGATACAAAAGACTTCATAGTTAATGCACGAGAAACAGAAGATATTGAATCTTCCATGCAATTGGTGGAGGAAATATTTGTCAAATATGAGTCCCAAGAAGAAGCACTAAAAGACAACAACAACAAAAAAAAAATGTGAAGAAGCAAACGAACAACAAAATGATCTTTCCAATATGTTTGCCAGAAACTGGGAAGAATTATCATTCAAAAAAATCGACATGGATTAGGATATGAGAAATACAATATATTTCATATCCCATATTACGCCAAACCAGTTCATTTTTTTAGTGTAGGACTTCTTGAAGAAGTGAAGAATATTGCTAATAAGTGTCAACATTGTCATAGAGTTGGTCACTTGGAAACACAATGTTTTGATATCCATCCTTGTCTTCATTGTGGGAAGACAAATCATCCCTCAGAAAAGTGTCGAAAGAATAATAAGGTTAAGCAAACAATTTATTATGGTTGGATCAGCTCTTGGAGATGGAATCAACAAGTAAAGAAGCCACATCAACCTTACCATCTAGTCAAGACAGAGGTAAAGCTACATCATACAAAAATGACAATAACAAAAATATTTCAAACAACTATTCCATATGATTTTGGTGATGATCCATATCCAATTCTAGATGTTCTCTAAAATTGAATCAAAGATGGTACTCTCCACACATTCAAGGGGGAGCACATTGATAAAAAATATACTCTCTTACACCTTCAGGGGGGAGTGAAGATGTTTAGTGGTAAACCCAAAAAACCACCACATTATTCAAATCAAATTGGTTAGTGTCATCCAAAACCACCACATGAAGAATCCAAAGCTTAAGCTTGGATCCCTTCAACTATGAATCATTGAAGAACATAAAGAATCCAAAGCTCAAGCTTGGATCCTCTCAATCAACTTCAACAAACTTATCACCTTGCACCTGACATGGGGAATATCAAATAGCAATGATGATATTCATGCTTCAAGATTCGAAGTCCTATCACAATCAATCAACAATTGGGAATTCTAACATAGCAACTAGTCTCCTCAAATCAAATCAACTATTGGGATGCTAATCAAAAGAATGGGAATGTTTGGACATGGAAGTTATTCACCTCCAAATGAAGTATTCGACATCCATATATTGGAGGTTTTTCAAGCATATCTCCATCGAAGCTCAGTTCAACAGTTTCAGATTGAAGATGATACCGGTTATTGTTTCATTATTGGTACAATTATTCAAACTTGTGACTAAGGGGGGGAATGTTATATTGTGAGTCCCTAGACAATCACAAAGTTTGGGACCACATTGATGTCATTTGTAAACCTCATCTATTCATGAGGTGTTGTCATGATCCATTGATGAGTTGTCAGTGAGATCTAGATCTAGATAATATAGAAGTGGTCCTATCTATGTACTATAAATTCACATCATGAGATCAATACAGTGTGCATCAAAATGGATTAAGGCATTTTCCGACATTTCTTGTCTCATTTTTTTTGTGCTTGATTCTTAACACAAAAAACCATTATGAAAAATCTTGCAATTGAGAATATTCATGTTTTTTAATTTCCTAGATAGTGTTTTCGATAAAGAATATGGTCAATATGGAAGCACTACAAAAGAATTTTTATGAAATGGTAAATCTTGGTTTTGTATCAAATTCAACAAAAAATTCAAAGTTTTGAAGAAAAGCACCAGTTTTGGATGAAAATCCAGAGGTATAATGGTCACAGTGGCATCAAAATGGGTATATAATGGTTTGAATTTAGTTAGATAAGCCAATTTTGAAATTTCATGGAGGTTTGTGGAGGAAATTAGAAGTGTGTGTGTGTGTGTGTGTACATACATACATACATATAGAATCCCGGAGAAAGTACAAAACCTAAAGAGAAGTGGCATCTTCAGAGGGCCATAACTTTCATCTTAGAACTCCAAATTGGCCATGCTTATATCCATTTGAAAGATAATTCAAAGGGTGACTTCCTTGGCTATAAATGTTATTGTAAAACTGGGCTAAGAAGAAAAATATATGGCCTTCATAATTTCTTGGGATGAGTGACGAAACTTTAGCCTTGGCTAGTATATTCTCTCTTTTTGTTTTATTTCCTAGCACAAGGGTGGCACCTACTTGAGTTGGTGCTTTTATTGGATGGAAAAATGCTCCCATGGAGCTACTTCCCCAAGTCCAGTTGATGACAATTAATCTATTGATTTGTATTATTTGTATTTTGGATTACTAATGTTTGTGGTGAGTGTTGTGTTTGGTGAATATGTGCTTACTTTGGAAGCCACAAGCCTAGAAGTTGATATTGAGGATCAGAAGTGCATGTTGGGTAGTTTGGTAATGATCTCTATGTCAATTTGAGAGTTCTTACAACCATTAATTGTAGTGCAGAGAACATAATTCTACCTCTGTTATAATTAATTTCTATCCATGTTAGTTTGTTGTAAATGGCCTTGTGTGTACTTGAGAAGAGGCCAAAATCATGAGGAAAATGTAAATGTTCTTATGGAAAATTGATTATGTATGGATATTGATGTAAATGTATAAGAATGTTGTTGTAATTGTGCTCGTATCAACTATATTTATTTAATTTATGGGAAGAACTATGTTTTATGTGTTGAGATGGTTGATTTATCATTGTACTCATGGGAAATGGATTAATTGGTCATGGGCTCGATTATTCTATTGTAAATTATAATTTCATGTAAGAATGATTAATCATAGATTAATTACACAAATTTTGTACATTACATTGTGGTATCAGATCATTTGAGGATGTAAATGGTATCATAAAAATTATTTGGTGTGGATTTGATGGTTTAAGGAAGTACCCCATATCCTAAATAGTGTATAGAGGGTATTGGGTATGTTACACTATTATGTTGATATATAGAGAAAGAAACATATGTGCAAGAACATAACTTAGAAACTTTGAAAGACGTGTGTTTCAAGGAGGGAGAAATGGATCATAAAAGACTTGTTCTCATGATGATGCTCATGTATTTTATTATCTTGGCAACCTCTCTTGTTGTTTGGAATATACATAATGTGCTATAGGAAGGTTACAATGAAAGGGACTTGGACACTCCTTTGTCCTTTAAAAATCATATCAAAGAAATCCATTTGGAATGTTGTGCAACTAGACAACTCATAATTCAAAGGGCATATGCTCTTGGTATGGTATTCTCTAGAGGAAACATAATAGAAGAGTTGTTGCCATAATATTTCTTGTTTCCATATTCAATAATGAATTCAAGTATTTGTAGTATCTTAAACTACAATTGGAAGGTACCCTCTCTCCATCTCTTGGCAACCTTTCCTCATTCGACACTTTAAATCTTTGTGGCAATAATTTTATAGGAGTAATTCCACCTAAACTCAAGAAAATTAAAGTGATGATATCAATTAACGTCAATTGTAATATGCTTGAAGATTCTATTCTGGAATCATTGTCCAATTGCATAGGCCTTCGATGGATCAACCTTTCATTTAACTAGTTTAATGGGAACATGGCAACAAAGTTTGGTTGTCTAGTCAAGTTGGAACTTCTCAACTTTAATGGAAAATATCTAAGTGGAAATATCACAAACTTTCTTAGAAATTGTAGATCACTCCAAGAATTGCATATTTCAGAGAGAAAATTCTATGGTTCAATCCATTTCACTTCCCCTTGGGCTTTGATGAGAAGTCTATCTAATCTTGACTTATCCTCCAATGGGTTAAGTGCTCACATCCCTTCGACGCTAGGAAATTGTAAATATTTTTTTCCATTGAATTTAGTTACAATGGATTAAGTTGAAGAACTCCAGCTGTGAACAATTACACCTAGCTAATGTACAACCACTTGAGCAAAAGAATTTATGCACTCCATAATTACACCCAAATATTGTATATTGAATTTTTAAGTAAGAACATCAATGGAATAATTTTGAATTGTGGTTGCTAGACAAGCTAGAGACCCTACATCTAGGATCTAACAAATTGGAGAATGTCATTCCTCCAACTATAGGAAACTGCTTGACCATCAAGTCTTTATTTTTGGGGAGAAATCAATTGTTTGGAAATGTACCACCTTATTTGGGTAATTTAAGAGAGCTTACTCACCTATCAATTAATGGTTTATGTTATGATATAGCTAATGATTTCATTGGTTATCATTTTCTTCCAGACAATATTTTAGGTTTTGTCCCTTCCAAAATAGGAAACTACAGTAATCATTAGAGAAATTTTGAGGTAAAAAATGGGCCTCAAAACAAAAAGTGTGCTACCAACATCAATTTTAAAAGAACCAATAGGATTCAATATGATTATGTCAACCATAAGGGCAAATAGTTTTGGAGGAAAAGAAAAAAAGAACTTTTTTATCATATTTTCGACTTATCTCCTTATATGTTTGCTCAAATTTCAAGTCTAGGCACTCATTGGATGTGGAAATAAATTTTGCATCCAATGGGTACCCACTCTGCATACTCTTGATAGATACACAATGGGATAAACTAGAAATACATGAAAACAATGTGTTTCTTTCAAGAAATACATGAAAACAATGTGTTTCTTTCAAGAAACACATTGTTTGCATGTAAACACATTGTTTTCATGTATTTCCAGTTTATCCCATTGTGGATCTATCAAGAGTATACTGAGTGGGTAGCCATTGGATGTAGAATTTATTTCCACATCCAACAAGTGCCTACAATTGAAATTTCAGTAAGCATATAAGGAGATAAGTAAAAAATATGATTAAAAAAGTAGTTTTCTTTCATTCCCTTTGAAAATTCACCTCTTATTTTATTATTTTATTATTTTCCTTAGGAGGTCCATTTTAGACCTCAAAATTTCTCTTATGATTTCCTTTCTAGATATTGGTTCAAATAAGCTTATAAGGGGCATACCTAAAACCATTACAAGACTAAGCAATTACACTCCTTGCCCTCAATACCAACAAGATCACAAGTACAATTCCTAAAACAAAATAGGAAAAATCCAATTCCTTGAACCTTGAATTCTTGTATTTAGATTCAAACAATTTAACTAGATATATCCCACGTAGCATAGTGATGCAGGAGCATCCACGAGAGCATCCACGAACTATCAACCGAGCAGCGCGTGAAGGAAAAGGAACAGTTGGAAAGCGCCAGCATCCAAGTTTTGAACCATTGTAATATATGGCTGCGCCAAACATTAATGTTTTGATGAGATGAAGCGCACCGTACCTTGTAACGGACCTTGAGCGGATAAGCTCTAGTCCTTAGGTAGCTGAGGCATTTACTTAGAGTTAATGCAGGTAGATAGAATAATTAACTGTAGATTAGACAGTTTTAGTTTAGAGAGGGAAAACGGAGTATAGACACCCTCCCGTGTATCATTGTATTATGAGGATTCATTCATACAGGAGCAAGAGAGAGCAGAGCAGAGAGCTTGTGAAGAAACCTTCATGTACAGCTATTGAATTAATAGGAAGAGCCTGATTCAATTCCATGGACGCGTTTGACCTCTGTGTGTTGCTCATATTGTTCTTGTGTATGTTTGCTTCATTTTATGCTTATTTGTTATATGCTGCTTATGTGATTGCATATCAGGTTAGGAACCTGAGAGAATGAGTTTCAATCGTTTCTCTGCTTAGGCCAGGAGATTCCTGCATCGAGTGCAGTGGAATTCCTCCGCATAGAGTGCGTCGAGGAGGCCAAGCAGTTGAACTTTTGCTCTCCGTTGCCCAGAGTGGGGTTGAGGTATTCGAGCCGTGCAGGTGAGTGCAGGTCGAATTCGAGTCTCAGTAGCAAGTCTGAGGGAGAGAGAGTTGAAGTCGTTGCGAGCATGAACGCACAGAACCCAGAAGACTTCAACACTTCTGGAAGTGATTGAATATCGAGTACAGGGTGCAGGCTCGAGAATTCCTTGAAGGAGTTCGAGCTAGCGAAAGCTCAGGAGGGATAGCTCCTTTCGTCCGCCGGAGAAATCGATCCCATTGAAGCCACACAGGACGAAGGTGGCAGAGCAGGGATTTCTTCATAGAGGAAGAGAATCGACGAACTGAATCGTCGTGTATGCTCGCGAAGCCCCGTGGATCGTTGGATCTGGGAGAAGGAGTGAGGAGGTTAACCCTCGAACAACGAAGGAACCCTTGGCAAATGATTATCGGAGAATCGGGGTTAGTGAGTGCAAGAATCACATGCACGTTGAAATCGCGAGTCACGATTCCCCGACTTGATCAGAGCCGTTGATTATAACGGGGACAGGTAGCACAGATCCGGAAGCCTCGGGTTTTCGACATTCGGGGTTTCCAGCAGCAGGAGAATTGGAGTCGCGGACCCGCGAGCCGCGAAGTCCCGATGTGACGTGGCAGTGTGGGGCCCGTAAGTTCGAAGAAGACACGTGGTGGCATATCGTGGATCGGGGATCGGTGTTTAAAGAGGTAAGGGGAACGTTGTTGTGAGTCTCGCGATATCGCGAGGTCTGATCTCCCGAGTCCCGAAGGGAGAATCGTGCGGAAATATCTCTGTGGGTAAATCATTCCCGAGGGGAATAGGAAGGGCTTGGACCCTTCGGGCCTAAGCGAGAGGAGGTCCTGGTGGAGAGACCGCGCCAGTGAGGGCAGGTTGCGTCAGAGTAGTATCAGAGCTAGAATTGGAATCCCTTTTGTTCAGAAAGCAGAAGGAAGGAGAGACAACATGCCGCCCAGAAGAGAGAGGCAGTCACCTGATCGTGAGGACAGGGAGGCCCGGAGAAGGGGTAGGCCAGCAGGTAATGCTGAGATGGAACGTCAGATTCGAGATCTCAGGGTGAGACTCGAGGATATGGAGACTACCCAAAGGCGTGGAGTCGACGCCGAGGAGTTCAGCGATCCTGAGATTGAGGAGGAAGCTGGACATGATGAAGGGGAAGTCTCAGCAGAGGATGCTGCAACCGAGAGGTTGATTAGAGCCATTTCGAGGATGAGCTCGAAGACGAAGATGGACATCCCGACTTATGAGGGGAGTCTAAACACTGAAGACTTCTTGGACTGGATCCGAGCATTGGACACCTACTTCGATTATGAAGATATCGAAGAGGATAAGAAGATAAGACATGCTGTCACCAAGCTGAAGGGACATGCAGCCTTATGGTGGGACGAGCTGCAGGTAGACAGACATTCCAAAGGAAAACAGAAGATAAAGAGCTGGGATCGGATGATCGCCAAGTTAAAGGCGAAGTTCATTCCGAGGGACTACCAGATCACTCTGTTCAGGCGTATGCAGAACCTGAGACATAAGTTGATGTCGGTGAAGGAGTACACCGAGGAATTCTATAGGCTCAACATCAGAGCTGGTCATCGGGAGAGTGATGACGAGAAGGTGGCGAGATACCTGAATGGCCTCGGGTATGAAATTCAGGACGATCTGAGCATGCTGACTATATGCACTGTCGAGGATGCGTATCAGATGGCTCTGAAAGCCGAAGAAAAATTGAGCCGCAAGCAGGGTCAGCAAGGCCGAGGCAGAAGCCAACCACGGGGAAAGGATGTTGTTCAGGAACGAACACAGAAGCCCAAGGAGGATTGGAAAAGACCTTAGGGTAGAGCTGATAGAGGTGGAACCTCACAGCAGGGGCAGCAGAATTTTGAGCAGAGGAGGCAGCAGCCGGATCAGCAAGGGGATTATGCTGATGTAAATACATTTCCTCGTACCCGAGGTAGAGGAAGAGGTCGAGGAGGAATTATCACATGTTTCACGTGTGGTAAAGACGGTCATAAAGCTGTAGACTGTCCAGAGAGGAAGATGGATAGAGGAAACGCTCACGTCGCTGAGGCGCAGAGGCGTGATGTCGAAGAGGAGGACACTGGAAGTGGGAAGTCACTGACAGTGCATAAGGTCCTGTTGAAACCTGAGAAAGAAGTGGACACAGATCAGAGATGCCGACTGTTCCGAACAACTTGCAAGACCCAGGGTTGGAAGTGCAAAGTCATAGTGGACAGTGGGAGCACAGACAATCTCGTTTCGACCGAGATGGTGGAGAAATTGGAGCTGAAGACGCGCAAACACCCGAGTCCATACAGGGCGACATGGTTGCAGTAAGGACACCAGGTATGTGTTACGAGACAATGCTTGGTCAATTTTAAAATGGGTGATTATAGGGATGAAATTCTGTGTGATGTCATTCCCATGGATGTCTTCCATGTATTATTGGGAAGACCATGGCAGTTCGATAGAGATGTTGTTCATGATGGGAGAATGAACACATACACCTTAGAAAAGGATGGGAAAACCCATACGTTGCTGCCGATAAAAGATAAAGAGGTGAAACCAGAAGCTAGCAGCACGATACTTCTTATGAGCGGGAAGGAGCTTCTCACAGAGCTGGAGAAGGAGGAAGATCCACAGTTCCTTGTTGTCAGGAAACCGAGAATTGTTCTGACAAGCACAAGAGTGGATGACTTACCGGATGAGATTCAGGAACTTCTTGGAGAGTTCGCTGATATTATCGTGGACGAACTACCTCGTTCGTTGCCACCAATGAGGAGCATAAGCCATCATATCGACCTTATTCCAGGGGCGAGTTTGCCGAATAAGGCAGCGTACAGATTGACGCCTCAGGAGAACAAGGAAGTCAAAAGACAGGTTCAAGATCTGCAGGATAAAGGACTGGTGAGGGAGAGTCTTAGTCCATGTGTCGTTCCAACGGTACTGAGCCCAAAGAAGGACGGAGGCTGGAGGATGTGTACAGACTCCAGGGCCATAAACAAGATCACCATCAGGTACAGGTTCCC
>ML801927.1:174392-189842 GCA_009831015.1 Picea engelmannii | reverse complement strand
ACCCTAAAATAAGGAAAGTGGGCAAAGTGACCTAGAAGATGTTTTTAAGGAAGCTACTTGGAGAGTATAAATAAGAGGCAAGGCTCTCTCATTTTAATCACACTTGAGAATATTGAATATCTATAGGTGTCTGAGGTAACCAAAGATATCTAAGCTGAAATTCTGAGGGAAGGTGAAGAAAAGAAGGCCGAAATGCAAGGAAGGATAAATTCTTTTGATGGTGATTTCTAAGGTATGTTATTTATAGGTTATCTCACCATTTTCACCATAAATTTTTTTCTATATTGATTCAGACCGTGAAATTGATATGCCATTGAGAAAACATATCCAAGTATCTATGGTAAAATATTCATCTTGTGGGTCGTTCTATTTTGGGAGCTACACTCCGTGGAAAATAGGGTTTGTGGCTAGTCCTGAAACTAGTCAAAAACAGGTGTTTCGGGTAAAAACGTCATAACTTCTTCATAACAGATCCAAATTTAGTGAGACCAAATGTGTTGGTTAGGGTACAGTCTGTAGTATGTTGTGTAATAGTTTCAGTTCTATTCAAAAAATATTCTATGTGAGGCACTCTCTACAAGGTCGCTCTCTAGAATAAGCCATAATTCGGTAAGGTATGCCATAATTCAGAGAGGTTCCAAGTAGTGACACCTGGAGAAATTGCATAAAAAATAGTGAAGAAAATTGTATATCAGTTTAAGATATTTATACATTACAGGTACAATGTTATGATTACTTCAAGTTAGGGTTGTTGACTAATCCAAAACTAGGCATGTGAGACTAAATAAAAGTTTGATGAAAATGCTAGTCTCTTGTTGTTAAAGTTAAGGAAGGTTTGCAGGAAGGTGATCATATACACCAGGTCTATTACAGAGCTGCAAATCAGATTTGGGTGATGAAATTGATGAGGACATTTGGTTGAGGTACATGTTGAGTACATGGTTGAGACAAGTAGTTGATGAGTTGGCACATACATGAGTTGGCACATAGTTGATGATGTTGGTACATATTGATGAGTCATAGTTGATGAGTAGTTGACACATTATTGGTACAAGTTGATTATAGGTTGTTTGGTACAGGTTGGTGCATGGTTGATGCACTTGTTTATGGTACAGGTTGATTACAGGTTGAGATACAGGTTGATGCATGGTTCAAATTTATTGGTACAGGTTTACAGTGGTATATCTCACAGTGATAGTGTGATAGTGGTTCCATCATTCTACTTCTACTTCAGGGAGGTTGGAGGGGGCAAGGACAAGTGGTTGTAGCCACCTTCTGGTTTTAGCCAAAGAACATAGGGGGTTGTATCCTCCCTCTGGTTGTAGCCAGAGAATTGGGGATTTGGAGCTTCCTTCAGGTTGTAGCCTGAGAAACTAGGGGGTTGGAGTCTCCTTCTAGTTGCAGCTGGAAAACCAAGGAAGTCGGTGCTCCCAATGAATGTAATTCTTCAATACATATAAGAAAAATCATTCAGTGGTTTTCTCTTGCTTTGGGTTTCCACATAAAACACTGGTGTACTGTGTATGTGTATGATTGTTCATTTATTCATTGCTCATTATTGGATGATAATTCTACATTGGCATAACACTTGGATTATTTGGTTAAAAAGGATTATATTTCTCTATTACTGATTCACCCCCTCCTCTCAGTAATCCAATAGGCTGGAGAATCCTTTTAACTTGGATGCAGGTGTAGCAGGCATGGTTTTTGCTAAAGCACTGGCAAACTCTGGGGTAGCAATGAAAGCCTCCTTCAATTCCTTGACTCGACTGTTCAGTCTGGTGTTCTCCGCTTCAATTCCTCCAATGGAATCATCAAGAGAATCACCGGTTACATGGTGAAATAGGGAGATTTGGGACGGTCGCATTTTCCTAAAGTTAATCTTTGTACGAGAATTGCCTTTCTTATTTGTTGCATCTCTCTTTTCAATGATTACACTTTTAGATTGGCAATCAAAAATAGCTCTTTGGAATATGAAGGATTCATCTTCGTAAAAAATGTCGGTCTTAGCTATTTCCATTGTGGACCTATGGTGCATCGCGTCCACAGACAGGTGAGATTTATGCATGTGCCCAATCTCAATTTCAAGCCGCATGTGTTCAATTTCAATTTCAGGTTCTTCTACCTGCCCTTCAATGTTTTTTCTCTTCTTTGTCAGGGGAAGCTTGTGAGAACTATCAATTTTTGCACGAGGAGGGTTCTTATCTCCTCCTCCATTTGAATATTTATGGGTTGCTTTCTTACTGGGGTGGGCCATTGAAGAGATGCTCCATGATGTTGTGCTCTTGGGAGTGTTGACCAAGGATTGGGCACTCTTCTCACCAGATACTTTTCCTTATTGTTTGTACAATTCAGTCGCACTTTGCAATGTCTCTACATCACAATCGTCAGAAGCAAAAGTGTTGTCATCACTGTCTTTGTCTTCCATCACGCTTCTATGGATAAAAGAGTTGCTAAAGCCAACTTATAGTAAATGTTCTCGAAAAATCACATTAGGGTCGAACCCTTTTAGCCTTTCAGCATATGTTAGGTTCAAGTTCTTGAAATGGCCTACAAATTTGTCAATATTGTTGACGTTTCTGCACATGAAGTCCCCAACTTTCCAGGGCAGAGGAAGGAACTGTTTTTTTCTCTTTTCATGGAAAAAATGCAACTAGTGGTTGTATTGCCTTGCTATTTCTGCAACAAACATCTTGTCTGTGATGTGGCATGGAAGGAAAGAAATATTTTCCTTGGAGTCAAAGACCATTAGTACATTGTAGTTTTCCTTTTGTTCAAGTGTCCCCTTCCTATCCAAAAACTTGTTGCCTGGCCAAACATCCGGGGAGCATCCTTTCCTAACAATAAATATTTGACAACTGAGACAAAGTCATTAAAAACTTCATAAAAACAATGGGAGGTCTTGTTCCTCCACAAGGCCTAGAACCAGAATGTTACTGGGTCGAATTCATAGTTTATTTTCTTGGACAAAGACAGTTTTGGAAACGGACAACAATGCACTATTGCGAAAATCAAGTAGGATGACATATAAAATTTATTTGATTCTTTGAATCGTGATAGCTAGGAACAGATTTCAATGGATTTTACCTTCCCCCCATTGAAAATGAATTGTTCTTTGATTGTGAAGTACAAAATATAAATAACTATATGGGAAATGCTTGCCGTGAATTCCTGTCATGTTATTCTTGTAAACAACCAAGCAATTTCTCGGAATGGATTTCTAAAGGAATTGACCTACAACTTTGTGATATCTTCAGGAACTGTTGTCGGGTCTTCGAGGAACTCGGGTAAGAGGTCCCACCCATTATCATGTTTTTCTAGGAATTGCTTGTAGTCTTGTCCTCTGAAGGTCAATGTTGGCTCCGACAATCTTAACATCTTGTGGAAGACCTGAGGTGACAAAGAAACATGAGAATGGTCACGCAATGGAATAATTCTTTGGATTGAAATATATTTTTTGACGCACCAAGAGACCACCTCCTTACAGTCAAAAACCTTAGGGATGTATCCTGCACGAGCGATTCCAGAGGTCCAAATCACTTCGTTCTGGATGGAACAAGATGAATAGTAAGAGTATGCCATGGACCACTGGAAGTTCCGGTCCTCACGTCTAAAGATATTCACTATATCTCCACATAACTGTTGTCGAGATGCTACCATAAGTTTACAAGAATGTTTGTTTGCTCTAGATGATGTCTGAAATGAAGAGTTGGAAGGGATAATACAACCCTGTGCAAATCTTGGTCCAAATGCGTGTGAATGGGAGATCTCCTCGAGACCTTCGCTCATTAATGACAATTTCGACGGATGTTGCATGATGCGTTGTTAGAATTAAAGACTAGTAATTGCATACATATAAGTGCGAACATGGTGGATGCATTTCCTGAACGAGCCAACGGGACAACCCGTGTTTGAGATGAACAATCGGAAGGGATAATATAACTCTCTGCAGATCTTGGTTTAATGTGTATTAATGTGAGATCTCCTCAAGTGTTTCACTCATTAATGACAATGTTGACGATTCCTGCATGGTGAGATGTTAGCATGAAAGGTTACTAATTGCATATTAAGAAAGAAGTACAAAGGTCGTGGGGACGGGAAAGAGCAATTAAGGAGTGTCTAATTATCGAAAGTGATCGGGCAGGCTTCAAAATAGGGTTCCAAGGCACAACCGTTGGAGATGAGGCCCCGAGGGTCAAATTGTATGTCTTGGAATTGTTTTAGTGCAAAACGCATAACACGGAAGAGGGCATGATGGGACAGACCAGAGGGAAATTTTTATATCAAGGAAGTCTGGGTAATGTTTGCAGGACACGGAACAATGGAAGTGCAAACGTGAGCCCACCTATCTGAGAACCCACAATCGAAAAAATGGTTCAAGGATGGAATAGAGAAACGACTGGGCGGATTCGTTCTCGCTAATATATTGAAACTTGTAGTATATATCCCATTGCATGGCAAGATCTTTTCTGCATGTCTCTAGGCAGAAAAGAGAAAATAAGAGAAGATAAATTAATTTGAATTAGAGGAGTCGAGCTTCATTTAAATTTCACTGTCTCGTTGACACTTTTTCTTTTTAATGACAGTCTGTACGATTGTTGAATGATGGACTGTTAGCATTAAACCTTGGTCGGGCATAGTAAACAGTGACTAAGAATTGGAGATTTCATGAATCCGCCAACCCGAGGAACTGCAAAAGAGATTCCATGAAATGGAAAAGAATGGAAAGCAGTCAGACGGGCTTCAGAATTAGGGTGACAATGGTTCCCCAGGAGACATGACTTCCCGAGGGTCAAATTGTATGTTTCAGAACTTGAGTGAAAAATGTGTACCATGGAAGAGGGGATGATATGGGAGTCGGGCGATCAATTTTTATATGGAAAAGGTGTGGGAGATATCCTCAAACATTTCACTCATTAATGACATGTTTAAGGTTCATGCATGACGAAGATTTCCAATTGCATATTCATAGAAAAGTAGGAAGGTGGCGAGGACAGGGAACAACAATTAAGAAATGGATAATTATCGAAAGCGGCTACTGATGCTTCGAAATAGGGCTAGAAGATACAACCAACAGAGGTGAGGGCCCAAGGGTCAAATTGTATCTCTCGGGAGTGTTGACCGCAGAACGTGTAACACAGAAGAGGACATGATGGTGCATTCCTACAGACAAATTGTATATCACGGAACTTTGGGTAGTGTTAACTAGTCGCATAACATTGAAAACAAAATCCTGAGCCCGCCAGTACGGGAACCCACAATAAAAAAGGTGTCTAAGTATGGAACAGGGAAATGGTAGGCTGGACTCAATACATAGTAAATATACAACATCATGGAGATACAACCAAATTGGGGCTAAGTATTGAAAGGAACGGCAGATAGCCAGGCTTGTGACGAGGCATTCCAGCGGACAAATTGTATATTGTGGAAATCCGGGCATTGTTTGCAAGTCGTGGAAGATTCGAAACACAATTTTGAGCCCGTCAGTCTGGGAACCCGCAATCAAAAAAGTGTCCAGTATGGAATAGGGAAACGCTGGACCAGACTTGTTTTCACTAATATATTGATATTTGTAATATCTTTCCCATTACCTGACAAGATCTTCTCTGCATGTTTCTGGACAATTTCTGTGGGGATGGTTAGTACTCGATGATTTTTCTTATTAAAGATGATATTTACGGTTGTTTCATGATGGTGTATTAGCATTAAACCTTTGGTGTTGCATATTTGGAAAGAAGTACGAGGATGGCCAGAACAGAAAACAATGACTAGGAATTGGAGATTTTGTGAACCTGCCAACGCGAGGATCCAAAATAGGGTGACAAGGTCTCCCCAAAAGACGTGAGGCCCCTACGGTCAAATTGTAGTTCTCAGAACATTTGAATACATAATGTGTAACACAGAAGAGGGGATGATGTCAGAGTCCGACGGTCAATTTGTATATGGCGGAGGTCCGGGTGCAAATTGTTTCATACCAGTGTTGATCCAGGTGGATATTGGTGGCCATCCGCCTATTCCACTTGGACCCACACCATTTTTTCTTTCAGTTTTTCAGTTTCCTTAATTGTAGCACAATTTACTATTTTTAGTAGTTTTTTGAGTCCTGAACTTCTGGAGCTGTTTTGAGGCCCTAAATGATGTTTTTTGGGAATGAATGCTCTGGCGAATATGAGTTTGTTCTGGACTCGATATTCGTTGTTAGTAGTCTAGTCCTCAATTAGATATTTCTAACAATGTATAATGTGCATCAAACGGAAATAGTATGCCAAAGTTACGACCTTGGGAAATTGATGTACCAATTTACCCCAACGGGGTCCATATTATGGTGTTTCATCTCCTAGGGTTAGGTTTTTGGATGTTTAGGGTTTTCCATTGTTTCTCAATAATATATAGGCCTTCGAGCCTCATTGTAACATGGATTTCAGAGGCCAGTCGTTGCCACATCTCTTCTCAGAGATAAGCTACCAACGCCCGAGCTATTTTATTTCCATTATGTCTGTAAGCATATTTCAGTCATTTGTTGTTAATGAAATGAAGTTTTACTTCCACTGTATCTCTGCGTTTATGCGTATTTCTGTATTTCATTTTGTTCCTGCATAAATTTGGATCAAGTGTGTTCAGTTGTCACTAGTAAGACCATAATAAATGTATTTTAGGAAGGGCGTGAAGTTAGTGGGGATGGAAGGCAGCGATAGATACTTTGAAACATTTGTGAACCCTGGTAGAGTGAAGCTTGTGAGTTCAAGGAGTTCTCCATGGAATTGTAGATCACAGAAGTTTTGAGTGAAAGATGTATATCATAGAACAAGAAGCAGTAGAGTTCGAAAGGGCCAACCAGGCAACCACGACCATAAAATTGGCTAAGTATGGAAATGAACAATGGTCGGTCGGATTCGTCATGTGAGGATATAGATGGAGATGAAGATATTTCAGCCCGCCAACCCTGGAACCCGCAATCATAGAAAGGAGACTAAGTATATAACCAGAAAGCGATAATAAACAAGAAGAAGAAAAGGGAAAACGGGATAAGTATCTCACTGAACAACATCTACTATTATGTATTAATGCCAATCTTTTTGAACCCCTGGTCAATCCTCACTAGTAAAAGCATAAGTAGCAGATCACAGAAGTTATTTGGGTGCAAGATGTATATGACAAAATAGGGGACATAAGTGTTGGATACCACAAACCCGGGACCCGATGTTCAGATAATTGGCTAAGTATTAAAAGGGACCACGGTCGGTCGGGCTCATGGTGTGAGGATATAGATAAAGATATATATTTATTCCAATAATATTCATATTAATATATATTAATAGATTATTTCTGGTCCAAATGCAAATCATCTTCCAATTTGTAGGATGTTTTTCGGTTCACAAATTTCATTGAAACCCATAAGCAATAGAAATGAATATATATATATATATATACATATATATATATATGATGCAACATTTTTTATATGCACGGATATTATCAAATAGAAGAAGCTGCAATATATGCAGAATATTGAACAGGAACATGACGTCAACACTTGAGTTGCCTTGTTGAATAGAGTCATTAATTCATTCTATTTACGGGACCCTGAAGAATAAAAGCGGGACGGGTCCTCCCATTTCTTTCTTTAAGTATAGGGCGGGTGCCACATAAGTATGGCCTATGACAAATTATTGTTCCATTTAAAATGTAAGGAGCGAATAGAGTGGCCTTTATTTAAATTGAAGTGTTGGGCAGCAGAAAGAAAAAATTGTCATCCATGTTTAACGACACACAAAAAAAAGTACAAAATAAAATAAAAAACAACACCAGAGATTGGAAAACACCACACAAAAAAACTCAAATATTCTATATTCAAATAAAATGGGTTAGAAAATACAGTTGAGATTGTTTTCCATAATGACTGTGATTGGGCCCATCGCCGACAAAAAGAAGCAAATATGTACAATAATGAAGCTTGTTGACAATATTTTATAGATTTAAACTTGACCATCAAATGATTGATTCATAAAAAACAACGTGTTGAATATCAATTTTGGGTCTTGGACTTCATTGGTGCTGCCAACTAGATATATCCCAGATTTTTGAATACCTCGTCTCTTGTTGGGACACGGGACCAAACCCAAGGTTCAACGCTTCAACAACGCACCAACAAAACCCTAACTACCGACCCTTTCAACAACACCTGTGAAGCAGATGAAGTCTCACCCAAGGTAGAGGCAGGGGTGGCTGTAAGACTCCAGTGTCTACAACCTAGCTGGGACATAGATATGTGACTACCATACTCTAACAAAGCACTTAGAAATTATCGTTCATTAGTATTTATCCTTTGTTTATAGCATAGGTAAACCCTAATTACATATCAATGCAATATTCAACCAAATCTAATACATCTAAGCACTTAGCATAAGGAAACAGATAAGATCTAGCATCTTATTCACATCATTAGGTACTAAGCTTATCATATTCATCTAAACATACATTATTGCACTAAGCATTAATCACATAAACAACATAACAACCACATGCACAAAAGCAACCATATCACAAGATATATGTGGTTCACCCCCAGCCTGGGGCTACGTCCACCAACTCTTATTCTTCTTTATTATCTTTTGTCAAGCTTCTTACATGCATAAAGCCTCAGAACCCACTCCACATAGGACAAGATATCTGCGCGCACCTCGCCAAATCCTCCTTCCCCGAGCTAGGTTCAAGCACAAAGCCTTCCTACAGTCTGCACATAAGCTTCTTACAATCACTTGCACTTAGCTTTGTAAGTTCTCAACACAGCATGCACAAAGCATCATAACCATTCGCACTTAGCTTATATTAGACTTCACTAGCTCTCTACTTACATCGCCTAGCTTTCTATTTATGCATTACAAAATGGGCCTAAACATGGGTAAACCCATGGGTCGACATCCCCATACCCGTTACATAAACCCAAAACCCAAAAATGCCCTAAAAATGGGTTGAGATCCTGCGATCTCCGCTTCGACTTGCGCTCCACCTTCGACCAGCCTATCAAAGTCCCAAAAAGAGGTCAAACGTGACCAAGGATCTCCAAAAATTGGTCAAGGGCCAACATGCCCCCAACACTCACCTATGACTCGTCCCAAGTCACTCTAATCTGGGTAGCTCTACCTCAAAATCCTCGAGCTTCTTCGACATGTTTCTTTTCCAGTGCCTCCTGCTCGACGAACTCCTGAATAACGACCTCGTTCACAGGTCCCTCTAAGCATTGTTCTACTGGAGTGACTATTTGTTCCAGCTCTTCTCCTCGGCGATCAATCTCCTCAAAAGGTAGGCAAGCTGCATCTTGGACTTGCTGGAGCTTCTGAGTTACTTCCATGACCCTGCTTTGTCAAGTATGGACCTATTGTTGATTTGTACAATGTTCTTGGGATCTTTTCATTCTCTCAACTGCTGAAAGGAGTTTCAACTGTGCTTGTACTGTTGTTGCTTGTTGCTTTGACTCCTGGAGTTGTGACTCTAGTGTCTTTAGTTCAGGGTCCTCAGTAAGTCACTCATAAGTCTGCGCACTTCTACTGCTAAGTTGTTTACATTCCAAAGCTAATGCTTTGATTCTCTCAACTGCGCTCTAGGAGATTGCTTCTCTTTGGTCTCGCACTTCCTACGGTGTGCTTGGAACTGTTTATAGCTCTAGTTCCATGACTCTCTGTTGAAGCTTCTGAATGGATTCAACAAGCTTCTCCACTTTATTCTCCACTGGGTCTTCCTCCATTTTCTCTAATCCTGTCATAGAGTGAAGTGCTATGTGCACTGTTTCTTTAACTCCAACTTGCTCTGTGAGCAGTTGTTCTTTCTCCTGCTGGATCTACACTCTATCCTCTTCAAACTTGGTTTGGAGGTCGTCCTTCTCCTGCTGCACAACTCGACATTGCTTTATCACATCCTCTTGTCTTACTTCAGGGCCACTGTGGCCTATTTTGTTTCTTCCTGTGCGCAACGAAGGTGAGATTTGGTTGCATCAACTATTCTGTGGAGTTGGGTAGGCTCATCTCCCAACTCTGTTTCATCTTATGGCGGGGGTTCACTGGACACTGTGTAACTGGAGTGAAGGGCTTGTTGTACACCTCTTAGCTCTATCTCAATTCTATCATACATGGCTTCTTGTTTGGCTTCAGTTCTTTGCAAAATATCTTCTGAGGCGTTTGATACAGCTGCGATAATGAAGTCGAAGTCATCGACCGTGAGCACGGTATGCAGCTTTGGCTTACTATCTTTGGACTTCTTCTGTGATGTAGGTTTCGTGGGGGAAACCTTTCTTTTCTTAGATGGATCTGCATCATCCGGGGGGTTCTATGGCGGTGTTACTTCACCTTGCTTCTTCTTATCTTCTTCCCCTTCTTTCTCTTCTTTGTCCACTTCATCATCACCTCCTTCGCTAGGTGAATTGGATGCAGTCTCTTATGATGTGTTGTGTATTTCCTGTACATCTTCCTTATTTTTCTTCTTTCTACTGCTGGGTGCATCATACTCTTCACGAGTAACCACCGAACTTCCAATGAGGTCGGGGTTGGATAGTTCTGCTTGGTCGACTGGTATAAGGAACTCTGCAGGCCATTCCTTAGTGATTTCTTCCAGGTCCTCGCCTGTGAGCTTGTAGTAGGACTAAAGCTCTTCTTTACTTTCATCGGCGCGTGCAGTGATATAAATAAAGTGCCTATCTACGTGGAACTGCATAAGAGGCATGAACCTATCCAGGGTGTTCATCATCATACAAGGGAAAGAATCAATAGCCTTCTTTAGCTGCAGGTAGTAGGTATGGAATATTGCGTTCGACTGCCATTGTTTCCCCATATCGCTCGAATACCAGAGTGTGGTGAAATTTGCAGCGAGCAGCTCAAATGGCTCAATGTCAGGGAAGGTCGCACCTTCCAGCATCTCCCAAGCAATAAATGCGATGAGGATCAATAGCCAACTAAAATGGAACTCGTAGCCCTGATCCTAAGCTTCACAGCAATCCAATTCTAACTGGTTGACTAAGTAACTAGCCCATTTCATCTGGAGTCCTTCCACGCATTTTCCAGCGAGATCAACAACAAACCCTGTGACTTGCGTGGGTCTGTTCTTTCAGACTAGCTTACCAACAATCAACTTGCAAGCAAGGTGCACTGCACCATTCTGAATGGAGGCTACCTTGTAGCCTCGCATCCCCTTATCTACATCGTCGTAGGTGTCTTTAATCCTCTATGCTAGGGCGCGGTTTGTAGCCTTCCTAGGGTAAAATTCTTACGGGTCGAGTCCCTGCATGCTCAATCTGGTGATCCTATGGATTAGCACTAGATCGATGGTGATACGCCTATCCAACCACAAATAACCACCATGGAAGTACAAAAGCAGGAGCTTAATGCATGCGTTAACCTCCTGGTGCCTTCCAAAATGTGGTATCTTCATCACGTTCAAGATAGTGGACCTCGTGATGTCCATGGTCCATGGCTGGGGGATGATCTTTGACTTCTTCCCCTTGGTCTTGGTCAAGTACTTGTAGGGTGTGAGCATGCCATAACTCTTGCGGTCTCCCAGATTATAGTCACTAATCTTCAAGGTTGTAATCCTCTCCAACTACGGTCTGACTACTTGTATTCCCTTCGGGAGGTACGCAGTGATGATTGTGTAGTCGAAGTACCTCGGGACATTGTCATGACTCACCACACCGGCCATGGGTGGGATGTATTCGGGTAGGATGGATGGGATTAACTTCACATTCACCAAGTCATCTTGATGCTTGGTTCTTTTCTTGGTCGCAGTGCGGGATGGTCTGGATTCACAAGAAGTCGATGGAGAGGCTTGCACTCCTCTCATCGATGAAGCTTGAAATCCTACAGACATTACTTTCTCAGCCATTAGATTGATTAGAATTTCCTCTACTGACTTTTCTACTGCACTAATGTCATCTGAAATGCACGCTCGAGATCGAATATCTCAGGGTGATGACCAAATACTCAATGCAATAGAATGGATGGCGAGGTCTCAATGATCACTACGTGAAATCAACTAGTTCTTTGTGGGATCAGATAATCACAATTGGAAAAAGTGTTCTCGGTGCAACGCTCGACAGAATAAATAGACAACCCTGTAACAGTTTCTTCCAATAGGTCGAAAAGACTTAATCAATGCAATTCCATCCGTTATGGCATGGTCCTAACAGTCCAATGGCAAGATTTTGGTCCATAACTACTCTTCTAACCGTTCGGGAGCATCGGTCTAATGGTCATAATGCCTCCAACAGTTATATTGCTCCGCCATGGAAAAGTTTCATTCTGTGTTGTACTGATATTTTGACGAAGTTCAAATTTTGGAAACCTTCCTTCTGCGAAGTTCTTTCTGGTGCTTCTTGTAATTTTTCTAACTTTGATTTCTTCTTGCTGATATTTCTAGCCTTCTTTCCTGTAAGTTGAGTTACTGGGTTCCTTTTTCCATTCTGATTCTTAACTTCTCTTGCCATAGTAACTTCGCGTTGTTGATGATCTTTCCTAGGGTTCGAGTGTAATGCTTCTTCTCTTTCTGGAGTAGGTGCCCTACTCTCCTGTATGGATAGGTTCTTCAAGTCTGTTTGTGTTCTTTTAGCTTAGGCAGCCAGATCCCTAGTCCTTAGCAACGTCAACTTGTTCTCTTGTTCTGTTATCAAGTGTGTTATTCTCCCGGTCATGAAATCTATTAATTCTTGCTTTTTCTGTTCTAGGGCTTCCTCTTCTTTTCTTCTTCGGATATGATTTTTATCAATCCAGGTCCTTCCTAGCAAAATAGAAAATGGGGCAATGTTCTCAATAAACTTAATGACCTCAAATTATTCCTCTGTCGAAGTTCGATGAGCACTCATAGATGTCTAGGTAAGTCTTCCACATAGGGTTGTCAACTTTCCTCTAAATAATCCTATTCCCCCCAATGAGGGAATCATAGCAGGTTTTCCCAAAAATTCCCAAGTTCTTTCTATCATGAGATTCACCTGTGTTTCCTCATACAGAACATAGTCTATGTCGAAGTCTCCTATTCTTTCTTCTATGCATTCTTTGTCTTTTAAGATCTCTGATAGATTAGTGTCTCTGTGGTCCTTCAGGGTTTCTTTCATCTTTAGTAATACAGTCTTTGATTCTTTCTGGGATTCTGCCATAATCTTATTCTCTTGGCCTTTCTCATGGTTTTCTTGTTCCATATTCATTCTTTCAAGCTTAGCAATCATTCTAGGGCAATCCAAAACTTGATGGTCCATAGATTTACAACAAATACAACTAGGTCTTCTACCAGGGCATTCCTTAACAAGATGTCCTGGTCTTCTGCAACTGTAACAAAGAGTTAATCCTCTCTTTCTCTTAAATGATCCCCAACTTTTTTTGTACTGCGCACTGGGATCATAGTAACTAACCTGCAAGAAATTATTTCCAGGATCCTGCATCCATTTGTTAGTCCAAACATTCTTTCTATGCATAGGGATAACATACCTTTCATTATTTCTATTAGATCTATTCATATCAAATATTCGTTCTTCTAACTGTACCCTATTTTTCAGACTAGGACAAAATTGATCAAACATACCTAGATTCATTCTTTCGAAACAAAAATTTTCACTTATCTTACCTTTCTTAGAGCACAAAGCTTTCAGATCTTACCTCTTTTCCTCAGATCGGATTTCTCTTCTTAGCACAAAGCTTCACAAGTCAAGTAGAATACTGCGCACTAAAGTAGAAGATCTACGTACACAACTTTCTCTTTTCTTCAGCTCCCAGCAATCACAGTTTCAAGTCTCGGCAATGTAACCATTTGTTGGGACATAGGGGCATACCCAAGGTTCAACTCTTCAACAACATACCAACAAAACCCTAACTACCAGCCCTTTCGGCAACACCTGTGAAGCAGATGAAGTCTCACCCGAGGTAGAGGCAGGGGTGGTTGTAGGACTCCAGTGTCTACAACCTAGTTGGGACACAGATCTGTGACTACCATACTCTAACAAAGCACTTAGCAGTTATCATTCATTAGTATTTAGCCTTTGTTTACAACGCAGATAAACCCTAATTATAGATCAACGCAGTATTCAACTGGATCTAACACATCCAAGCACTTAGCATAAGGAAACAAATCATATCTAGCATCTTATTCACATCATTAGGTACTAATCTTATCATATTCATTTAAACATACATTATTTCACTAAGAATTAATCACATAAACAACATAACAACCACATGCACAAAAGAAACCATAACACAAGATATACGTGGTTCAGCCCTAGTCTGGGGCTACGTCCAACAAATATTCTTCTTCTTTATTATCTTCTGTCAAGCTTCTTACATGCACAAAGCCTCAGAACCCACTCTGCATAGGACAAGATATCTGCACGCACCTCACCAGATCCTCCTTCCCCGAGCTAGGTTCAAGCACAAATTCTTCCTATAGTCTGTGCATAAGCTTCTTACAATCACTTGCACTTAGCTTTGCAAGTTCTCAACACAACATGCACAAAGCATCATAACCATTCACACTTAGCTTATATTAGACTTCACTAGCTCTCTACTTACATCACCTAGCTTTCTATTTATACATTACAAAATGGGCCTAAACATGGGTAAACCCATGGGCCGACATCCCCATACCCGTTACATAAACCCAAAACCCAAAAATGCCCTAAAAAGGGGCCAAGATCCTGCGATATCCACTTCGACTTGCGCTCCACCTTCGACCAGCCTGTCGAAGTCCCAAAAAGAGGTCAAACATGACCAAGGATCTCCAAAACTTGGTCAAGGGAAAACATCTCTTATAGATATGGCTCACCTACATTGGTTGGTTATTCAACATTCCATACTTTGCTAAATGTTAATTTCCCTCTGTCGTCAAAAACTTGGGGTTTAAGGTGCCTTCCTTGTAATGTTTGTTGGGTATATGTGTTATATTCTTTGCATGTGTGTGTGTGTGGGCGCGTCAGATACGACAACTGCGTCTGACGATCCCTCTATTTTTAGCGGATTTTGCTATTTTTAGCGGATTTGTAAATTAATCTCGGATTAAGGGATTAGGGTTTTGGTATCTATGGAATATCTAAAAACATTGTATATATTGTATGGCGAATGGCGAAATTCGATATAATGAATATAAGAAAGGTTTTCCCGTTTGAGGGTTTCCGGTATAAAATCTCTGTGTACTCTGTGTATGAGCGATTGATTAATTTCTATCTTGCTTAAGAATCTATATGCATTGCTTTAGTTCGCAGGTTTAAAACTTACATGTGGTATCAGAGCTCATTTTTGGCTTCAGAGGGACACCTTTGTTGTCGAGGGTTTGGCTTGGTCTTGATAGATCAAGTTTATCTTGGGTCTGTGATAAACCTGGGTTTAGTGGGAGCTTTTGCAGTGGAGATTCGAGTAAAGAAAGAGGAATGGCAAGCTCATCTAGAATCGAGATAGAGAAGTTCAATGGTAAAAACTTTGA